>JAWZYV010013599.1:0-99202 GCA_038373885.1 Cheiracanthium punctorium | reverse complement strand
TATATAGACAGAAATAAATAATCAGGTAGTTTAGTAAATTATCTAACATTTTGTGTAGTATGTTAATTAAACAAGATAATTTATAATATTTTAAATACCTTTAATAAATGTAGCACACAAAGTAAAACATGCATAACTTAAATTAATCGCAAAGTTAGGTGAATATTAAGATATACACAAAATATAAACACCTTCAACTGATGAAATTAAGCACTTTTATATGTACTAATTAAGTACAGCATATTATAGTAGTATATTTTAAACAGCAACATAATAAGTGTAGGATATCTTAATTAAAAGTACATTACAAGAAATCGTGTGATTTAAAAAAGAAAACAAAACAAAATGCTATTGCAATGCACTCTGTATAACTGTGTAATGTGCAAAAATCAGGAGTGTTAGAAACAATATGAATTGCAGTTTATGTATTGCAAAAGAGTATAATTAACATCGTAAAGAAACAATAAAACTTTAAAGATACTCACAATAAAACTTTAACATTCCAACTCTAACGAAAAAAATACAAATCGCAAATTTATTTTGCGAGTTTAATCTATGCATTTGTACAAAAAATTATCTTTACAAAGCTGACTACTGAACTTATATCGTTATTAAAATGTTTTAAAACACCTTTGCAAGTCCTTTTATTTTTATTCGATCTATTATATTGCTTACGAGGCTTAAAAAACCACTTTCAGCCATAATGAGCTCGCCGTTAAAATCAAAACAAACTCGCTAGCTGCTAGCCATGCTGCTAGCAGACGATGGAGGTAGATCACGTGATATACGTATTCGGCAGGCTGTGACGTCACGTGAAAGGACCCCGTTGCTAATAACGACGGCCCTGGCCCGTTGCTTAGCGATGGCCCCGGTGCAAAGCACAGAGGAGAGGACACACACCACCACAAATGTGGTTCTATGCCCATGGTGCTGGTGCCGCAAGACAATACCTTTTCGTAAGTTTAGTTTTATGCATTTTAAGGATTTGAAATATATCGATTGAAGTACTTTCACTTTCGTTTTCTTTCTGATGGCCGACGCTCGTACGAAGTTCTAATGGATGGAATAAGAAATTGGCTTGAGTTTTATTAAGTAATGGCTGCTGTCCATCCTCAACCTCCACAAGACTCATTGCCTCCAGGATGGGAATGTCGTTACGATCCACGTACTGGGCGTCAGTAAGTAGTAATATATTAGTACTGTATTGCATCTGAAGAACATACTAGTAAGTTCCAAATAAAGCTTCCAACATTGTTTACATTGTACAGGGAGATAATCCAGCATCAATTAATGGACTTTTATGATTTTTATTTTATCAGTAAATATAAAATTTTTAATGCTTTTGGGAAGTCAGCTTTTGTATGTCATATATATTTAGTAGTAAATATATAATATGCATGTTAATAATATCTTGTGAATATCATCAATCACCGTCTACGGAAGTTGAAGTGTCATTTTAATGTAATTATTGTAAAATCATCTTTTATATTACTTGAGTGGCCTTGATGAATCTATAATTACAATGTTTTCAATGGGCACCTAGGAAGGGGTCCTCCCCCCGAATTATAAAATTTTAATTTTATTCTGCTTTCTCCATTATATTATACCTTAAAAAGTGGGTAGTGCGACTATTGCATTTAAACCCTTCACATTTGTTATACAGTAAGGTATTTTCGCACCTCCCTATCCTAGAGATAGCACTCTGTGCAGTCACGCCATTTCTTACAATCTAAAACCAAGTTTGACGAAAAGCGTGCATGCTTGTGATATAGATTTATCAAGGCCATTGTTCAAGAGACACCGCTTTTTTTGGATCTTTCTCAACTGATGCACTTGATAGATGTAGAATTGTGCAGTCACGCTATTCCTTACAATCTAAGACCAAGTTTGACGAAAAGCGTGCATGCTTGTGATAGAAAATAGATTTATCAAGGCCATTGTTCAAGAGACATCACTTTTTTTTTTATCTTTCTCAACTGATGCACTTGATAGATGTAGAATTGTGACTATCCAGCACAAGGCCGTAGCCAGAAAAAAAATTGGGGAGGGGATATGTGGCGCTAAAATTAAATTTGGGGGGAGGGGGATATATAGTGATACAATCTTTTCAACTTTAAAATGATCTCTAAAATCAACACAAATAAAAAAACCGCTGATGCATGTAATGCATTACCGCTAATGCATGTAATGCTAAAAACCGCTAATGCATGTAATGCATGCCTCCCGAAATTGTAGTCAATTTCGAGAGGGGATCAAACCCCCATGATCCTGCAGTGGCCTAGTGACTAAACTCTGTTGTACCATGAGAACACAGAAAGTGAAGCAGCACCCAGCTTGGCCACTGCTTGGGAGGGTGAATGCCTCTTGCAGCTGGGCTGCTGTGGGACCATGTATGCTAGTGGGAGCTGGTGCACGTAAAATCCGTCATTGCTCCAATGTCTTCCATGTTTAATGCTATCTCTGGGGTTGCTAATTTCAGATGGTTAGTCCCTCATCCGGAATTGGCTCAAAATTTGGGGACCATGAGCTAAGTCGGTCTTCCTCCTTCAGGGGATTATTAAAATAGAAGCTGCCCCTTCCATCCATATCCTTCCTATATGGGGGATCTGACACTTCTGCCAGAAAGCATTAGCAGCACCAACAGAATTGTGACTTCAAATCGTAATATATGTTGATTATTAAAGCATACTGATGGTCTGCATTTTTGACTTCAGCTAAGTGGCTTGTACTTTAATCATACAGTTATTTTATTAAGTTTGAAAGTCGGTTTATTGTTAAGCACAAAAGGATATGCTTCCTTTAGTTGATAAGTGTTTATAAGGCTCCAATTCTGAGGAGGGGGTTTACAAATGTGGGTATGTCCCAAATACCAAGTTGAGGGGCTGCCAAAATCAGTATGGTTCTATATGAAAGGGGTGAATTAATTAGGATTTATTCCAGGTGATATAAACTCTAGTTGTTGTGGCACTTAATGTTTAAATTCTTTCATGTATCCTCATTATTAAAAAATACATTTTTTATGATAGGTGCACTGTCAGTTTTTAAAAGAAATCTCTCCAAAAGTATTGGCGACAGGCAGCTTTGCTATGCAATTGAATAAACGTTTAGAACTTTTAGACATTGCCACAATTTTGTAGGTTTTTTGGATGTTTCTAGGTTGGGCAGCTCACCCTAGGGGCACAATCTCCTATTCTTGCAATAGAAAACCTAATTTTTCTAGAGTGTGTTAAAATCTTTCTAGGGTGGGCTTAGCCCTTTCTAGCCCCAACCCAGTTATGTCAGTGCTCTCAGACAAGTTAAATCTTGTCTATGGTGAGTAGCCTGCAGTTCATATTGAAATTACTTATATGAATAATAATAAGTACACCTAACAATAATAGTTGTAAGATAAGTATTTTTTCTTTAAATAACAAACTATTGTAATTTATGGAAGAAACGCCGCACCCGGCTTAAATGCAGCACCCATGAAAATGAGCTTAATTAACTAGAAAATCATCAGAAATGCTGCACCTGTGATCTCCTCCCTCCCTCCAGGAAGAAAGGAAACATTGCACTGGGATAAATTTCGGGAGAGGGGTGGATAAATGGTAAAAATACCTCCTCCCCCCCCCTTCTCATGTAATCTCTCTATTCTAAAAAAAAGTAAAGGCCGCTGGCGCTGTCAAAGTTGTTGGCCTATCTCCTCTTAAACCGTGGGGATTTAAGTTTCGACTCAGGTGCCCACAGATTCGAAAAATTCCGAGGAACCTGATAAGCTGACTTAAATTTCGAAAATCGAATTATTTTAGAAGATATTAATAAAAAACTGAAAAAAATAAACAGAATGGTTGCCAGATTTGGCATAAAATCATTCATTCCTTTGCAACAAAGCATTTCCAAGTATGTAGTATCACGTGAAATTGTCAAACATGAAGTAGAAATACACCCATTTTACGGCAAAATAAAAACTACATGAAATAAGTAACTCAAAATGTGTTACACAAAGTTGACAATTTTCAAATAGTAAGTTCGCTTAGACAACAGGAGTTTAGAATTAGCGATTATCCGTTTTTCCAAAACAGAATAACTAATATCTTGAAAATGGAAAATAATTAAAATGCAGATTATTTTAAAGCCAGTTCGGTCCAGCTGGATTATTTGCTACCAGTAGAAATATTTGGCGGCATTAACTATGCCATTATAGCAGTTCCAGTACACTTTGGAGATTCCGCGAGTTTCCAGAACAGCATGAAATTTAATTTGGGTATCTCTCTATTCTAAAAAAAAAGTAAAGGCCGCTGGCGCTGTCAAAGCTTGTCGGCCTATTTCCTCCTAAACCATGGGGATTTAAGTTTCAACTAAGGGGCCCACAAATTCAAAAAATTCCGAGGAACCTGATGAGCTAAGTTAAATTTCGAAAATCGAATTATTTTAGAAGATATTAATAAAAAACTGAAAAAATAAACAGAATGGTTGCCAGATTTGGTATAAAATCATTCATTCCTTTGCAACAAAGTGTTTCCAAGTATCTAGAATCGCGTGAAATTTACAAACATGAGTTAGAATTACGCCCATTTTACACCAAAATAAAAACTATATGAAATAAGTAACTCAAAATGTGTTACACAAAGTTAACAATTTTCAAATAGTAAGTTCGCTTAGACAACAGGAGTTTATAATTAGCGATTATTCGTTTTTCCAAAACAGAATAACTAATATCTTGAAAATGAAAAATAATTAAAATGCAGATTATTTTAAAGCCGGTTCTCGTCCAGCTGGATTATTTGCTACCAGTAGAAATATTTGGCGTTAACTATGCCATTATAGCAGTTATAGTACACTTTGGATATTTGCTAGAGCGACGAGATGGTATAATTCGTGGTGTTAAGTATGCCAATCTGCAAACGATTATGTCAATGAAAGTATGGATAACGGTTTTCCGGTAACCTTAAATGAACAGTAAATATAGGTTGTGAGTGTGTGTAAATCGCCAAATAATGAAAAGTCGCCATTGGTGGCGGGCTATTCTATCTGTTCCGTAGCTTTTATTAACTTTACATGTACGCAAGTCTCCAAATAATGAAAAATCGCCATGGGTGGCAAATTCGCAAGGTGTCCAATAGGTTTTACATTATTAAAAATACAGCTGAAACAGATGTTCTGATTTTATTACGCTTTAGCTTCTAATTAATATAACTTTTGAATGGCAACATTAAATATCATTGTGTTTCTGAGGAGTGCAAATAATTTTTCCAGCGATTATAAGCGGAGTCCGCACTCCAGGTGGAGTATAGCTCAGGACCCGTACAACACAGATTCCCATAACAAAATATCTTCCGTGTTATGAGTGGGAAGGGATCTGCTGTAGTGTAAAGTTTAAATTTTATGTACCAATGAACCTGCAAGAACCAAGCAATGTGTAGCTCAGTAACATTCTATCTGATCCAATCTTCGGGTTTTGTCTGTTGAAATTATGTCTTTTTTATGAATAAGCCTTATTAGGGGCCGCAAATTTTACGAAGCTTACGATTTCCATTTTCAAATAATCAGTGTCCAATTTCAATAATTCCAATGTCCAATTCCAATAACTTGTAGGAAACTTCTTGCATTCGCAAAAAGTTCGGAAAGTCTAGTTCTAGCACATGCCGTTAAAATGAAAGAGAGAAGTGTGACGAAGGGGAAGAAGTAAGAAGCTCCAGTCAAAAGTAAACTATTTCTTTTACCGGACAGCCAGCTGTTGATTTATGTAACGAGAGTGCTTCTGCAAATTGTTTGTTTTAAAGCTTTGAATGTGTGATAATTCTTGAGGTTCCTATTTATTACTTTTGATATTTATAACATTTGGATTTATTTTAACTGCTCTCAGTGTTTCCTGAGCTTGCCAATTACTGGTAGTTGAGTTTTTACCGTAATAACATAAGGCAGTGTTTATTCAGTGCAGTGCTCCTTCACAGGGCACAAAGCTGCAGGATGGAAAAACACAAATAACTTATAGATGAACTTTTAGGGTGTGTGTGTGTAAGACCATTAAACTCCCACTGGGTGCAACAGATTAGTTTTGGTTTAGTATTTTAAGAATAAACAGGCCTGGACTGGCTCCAATGGGGTCTTTGGCTATTGAAAAGGGGCCCCTTACTGGTGAATTTGGAGGGAATAGAATATTAGGATATGTAACATTTGAAAATTAGGCTTACTTGCCTGAAAACCATATTTTACTGTTTGAAAGCTTCTGGGGTCCTTCACAACACCACTGTGTAAAAGCGTAAGATTACAAAGAAATAAATAATCGAACTACTTTGGTACATTACTGTGATCTGTATATCAAGTTCCTTTAATTATAAAGTAGTATATCCATTTTGGGGAGGCCTTGCTGGGGGCATCTCCCTTATGCTGGGTGCCCTCGGCAATCGCCGACCAGCCAACCTAGCTAGCCCGGGCCTGAGAACAATGGACATTCATTGGAACACGGAGGTGCGGTTAATCAAGGGTAGTGTGTTTTCACGGAATTTTAACCCATCAAAATAAATATATTAAAACCTTCATTAAAATTTAATTATAGTTCTAAAATGTAGACAAAAAAAGCTTATCTTTTTTTTTTGTTGACTTAATTGAGGAGACATCGGTGTTGGATTTATGTATCCATCCAGAGCATTGGATCAAACCATTTTTCAACGATGTGGGCTCGCATTCTGAATTCTGATTCGTTACACTGTGCTCCGTGCGCTGCTAAAAAGTACGTAATCGGTGATGACGCCATCTTTAGAGACAATTATTACTAAATAATTTTTATGATTTTTTGTTGAAGATCGGCTAAAAAAATTTTTAAAAAATCGTAAACGCTGCACCCTGTATAAATGCCTCACTTACTATTTTTTAACTTTTATGCTCGTAAACGCCGTAGCGTTTCATCCATAAATTACGGTATGTTATAAATTTGGCAATGAGGGCAGAGAAGTAACTAGACTCATTTATAGTCCTTAAGTTGTCTATAACGAAGCATTGTTATTTTATGATTTCATGCTAGTCTTTCATTTACTTTTCACTTTTGCCATATATGTATGTATATATATATATATATGTATATATATAT
Organism: Cheiracanthium punctorium; assembly: GCA_038373885.1. Taxonomy (NCBI): domain Eukaryota; kingdom Metazoa; phylum Arthropoda; class Arachnida; order Araneae; family Cheiracanthiidae; genus Cheiracanthium; species Cheiracanthium punctorium. Next base: position 92,133 of record JAWZYV010013599.1, on the reverse strand, counting down.
TTTTTAATTTTTTTTTTCACATTTTAGTATATTTCTTCTTTATATTAGGGTCATATATAGGGAATTATGGGTCACTCTGTTTCTGTGGTAAATAATGGTCATTAACTTTGTAGCATTAATTTTTTTTAACAAAATGATTTAATTATGTCAAGTCATCCTTATACATTCTATTTTCTTTTATCACCTTCAAAAACAATGTAACTATGAAGCAAATAAGAGAAAAAAGGACCTTTTATGATCAGGATTGGCTTTTTACCGGGGCATGGTAAAAACTAGGTTTTTACCAGTAAAAACCTGGGGAAAAGGGGTAAAAACCTAATGATACAATAAACTCCCTGAGTCATGAATTGTATATTAATGCTATTTATAAAACTGTATTTTAAGGTAATTGATGTGGATATATCATCATCAGGACATCCTGATGATGGAAACTACATTATGTGATTGTGCAAATTACATTATGTAATAAATAATATTTGTAAGCATTGGATTTTCATTAAAATGATTAAGATAAGTTAAGTGTAATAAAAGTATATTTACAATTTTAAGTAAAAATTATTAAACTAGCCTGCATTACATAATTGTAATAAATATTGTAATGCAGCTTCTCATAATAATGGTTTTAATAAGTTTAATAATGATAAATGTACATTATCTATAAATTTGAATTCTTGCAAGATGAAAACATGGATGAAAGTTTTCTGTGTTTATTATATTCCTTAAAATGAATTACTTTCGTATAGCATTCTTTTACTTACCGAATCAGACACTGAATTAGGTGAATATTGTTATATGGAAATGGAAATAGTGATATTAAATGTCCTGAAATTTTATACCTGAGAAAATGAAAAAATAGCAGATAAATCTTCATCGTTTGCTTGTGGATTAAGGCCGATTGACTGCACTAGGGTCCTAGTCCTATAGGGGAATACCTTCCTATTTCTAAGGGATCCTAGCCAGTATTTATGCACAGTTTCTGAAACTCCCCCCCCCCCAAAAAAAAACCCACAGAAAACCCGAACAGCTAGATCAACAGGCACGACCGGGGTATGAACCTGGCACCTCACATCATCCAGTTTCGAGAGCAGATCTTCTCAGCCACTGGTGGAGAGATAAATCTTCAAAAAAGTGACAAAAAATAGTCAAACTAATAAGATCTCAAGGTTGTTCTCAAAGGTTGTAAAAGCCCTGGTAAAAACATGTTTTTTCAAAGACTGTAAAAACCGGTAAATACCATCAGACAGTAAATACCGTCCAACCCTGTTTATGATACAATAAGAAGATCTTCAGAAATTGTCTCTGAAAATCATGATTTTTTAAAAAGATTTATGTCAGTGAAACCATTAGTAAAGATGGTGTACACCCTATGTAAACACGGCAATAGCTGCTAGAGCTTGGTGACCTCCAAGTTCCAGTGACCATCACTGGCCATATTGCACAATCAACAAAGCAAAGTCAAAAAATTAACAAATTAAAATTGCACTTAAATTACACTGACAAAATCATATAAAAACATCAAATTCATTACCAAATTATATAAAAATCTTCATTCTCTCCATATTTAACCTAAAAAATGCCTGCAAAATCAGCAACCACTAATTTAAAATGAGCAACCACTTACCGTTTTTAACCTAAAAAAACTACAGTGGATTAAGACACCTAGGTGTAGTGCTAATATAAACTGGGCAAACACTGGCCCATTTTCAACAAAAACAAAAAAATAACTATGGTGGATCAAGCAACCTAGCTATACACCTAATCTAAAGTCAGCATGATTAAAATAGCAGATAAATAGCACTAACAGAAACATAAAAGCAATATCACTTTAAAAGTGATAAAAAATCTTAAAGAATTCAAAGATTCATTAAAAAAAAAGCACTTACCTTTATTTTTTTATTTTAGTCACTTACTTTCAACATCCTTATGCCATTGTGGGGAGAGCATGCAGCGAGAGCTGGATTTGAACCCAGGGACTTTTTGTGAGGTCGCTGCCACTCATGGACTTTTTGTGAGGTTGCTGCAGCTTGTTGCAGACTTTTTTTTTCCCTTTGTCCGGGCTGCTTTGTTAGCCCTATCAGGCATTAAAGCGTTATTTTCGGTCTTGTTACCGTACTTTACTCGTAAATACTTCTTTTAAGCTTACATACAAACAGTCAAAAAGTTTCATTTCACATTTATTTGATTCTAAAAGTTCTCTCTAAAAGTGACCTCTAAAGTTCTTTTATTTGCCGTAATTCAATATCGGCCAATCAATTCATAGCATTAATTTAATCTGTAATGCTTTAAAACATCTCTTAAAAGTTTCTTACCTCATTGGTTTCTTACGTGTCAACAACTGCTAACGCACTTTCCTTTTGCGTTATGCAAATTAACTTTGACTTTCAGTTTATGCAGATTAACGCCGATCGTCCAATGACCTCGCACCTGCCGTTTTCCCCGGTACGCATGTCCTTGGAATAGCATACTTCGCCAATCTCGGCTAAGATTTAAATACTCTTAGCTTTGATGCCTGGCTGGCACTGCTCAGTTTTTGCTTGCTTAGTTCTTTTTCTTTTAGCATTTTTAGTTTGTCAATGTTTAGATAATAACAGTACTATATTCGTCGGCTCAAATGAGCACTTAGTCCTTTTTAAAAGGAATACTTCAATTTGTAATAGAGGATGATAATGTAAGTTCTGTTTTACTTACCATGTTGCCTTTTCCCGGACTGTAAACGGATGAATGTTTTTCAAATATCAAGATTGAAATAAAAGCTGTTTTTATCTTATTGAAAAAATTTTTTTAATCACTTTACAACTTTTTATACTGTCTTTTACATTGAGCAAGTCTTTTAAAAACTGCTTCCATTGTGCATGAAGTCTGCTAAAGTTTTAGTTAGTTAGCACTGACGGACTTAGAGAAATTATTTGAGACTTTATAATTTTTATTCAGCCTTTCCTCACTTGCCCGTTCAGTACTGACTTACATTAGGTTATGGGCAGAGGATAAAGAAGCTTTTCTCAAAGACAGTGTAGTGAATAGAAGTATAAAGGTTGCCCCTATTGTTTCAAGAAGCTCTGTGATAATTTAAGAAGGGGGGGCAAGAAAGCTGAAAAATGATTACCCAGATTACCATCGAAAGATTGAATCATTCGAACTATACGAATTGGGCGGCTGATATCAAGTATGTTCTATTAGAAAAAGGGACGTGGGATATTGTATCCGGTAAAGAAACACGTCCTGTACCAGATGATAAATCGCCGACTTCAGCCCAAGATGTTAAAGATTTCGATGCAAGAAATTGGTCCGCTTTAGCGACCATTTACCTCAACATTGAACCTGAGTTCCGGAAGATAATAGAGGACTTTGAAGATGCCGCACTTGCCTGGACTAAATTGAACCAGCATTTCCGACCAGATAATAGATCATACCATATGTCCTTATTCACGGACTTATGTGCCAGTCGAATCCATCGATGAGTTTGCCGCACGTTTAAGAAGAATTCGAAACCAGCTGTCTGCAATTAAACAGCCTTTTCCTGAGGTGTACCTCAACTTCCAAATACTGAGGTACCTCCCCCCTCAATTTGATGGTATAGTACAGTCTATTCTCCGCTGGACCGATGACGACTTTCAATTTGACAGGATCCTAGTCGAGCTAGTCGCTGAGGAATCCCGCCTCAAGCTCAGAGATTCTGATATGCTGAGCGAATCCCAATATGAAGCACAACAGGTGTTTAAGTGCCAGAGGCCTCCACGCCCTCATCCTCGTCAACGACAGTGTGCTAGAAGGAGATCCCTCACTCCCGGAGCCCGGACTGATTCTAAACAACGTGATCGTCCTGCATCGAGGAGACGCAAAAGAGGTGAAAGTTCCAATGCTAACTGACCGTCTAACACCCGTGGATCAAGGTACTGTCCATCTTCTAATTTTGTTATAGAAGCAAGTTTAAGTGCAATTCACGACAGTGACGCATGGCTGTTTGATACAGCTGCATCACATCATTTTTGTAAAGATAAACATTTATTTAGTAACTTTACTCCTTTAAAAAATGAAAGCTTAGTTGTTGCCGTAAACGGCGTTACAGTTCCCATTGAGGGAGAGGGAACTATTAAGTTAAAATTTGGTCGAAGTGTTCATACATTCAACAATGTTATGTACTCTCCCAACTTAAGACGTAACTTAATTTCAGGTTCTTGCCTTGATTTAAAAGGTGCCAAATTTGTAGGAGAAAAGGGAAAAATTAAAATTTTCAAAAATGATAAACTAATTTTCACCGCCAAACTCAAAAATGGTGTATACTGCCTGTATCCCAAATATCTCAAAGCAAGTAAAAAGGTTCGTTTTGAAACCGCTGTAACAGAGGGGAGGGATGTAAGTCAAGCCTTACTTTGGCATCGATGTTTAGGACACATAAATTCAGACGCTGTGAACCGTACAAGTAAAAATAACTCTGTAGATGGTTTACCTGAATTAACTGAAAATATAAAGTGTGAACCCTGTAAACTTAATAAACAAAGTCGAGTTTCTTTTAAACCCTTACCAAACGTCAGATCAAAACGTCCCTTAGAATTATTACACATGGATATCTGGGGTCCAACCAGAGTAAGAGGCAGGAATGGTGAAAAATATTTTTTATCTATTGTTGATGATTTTTCAAAACCTGTTTCGATATATCCAATGAAGGATAAAGTTTTAGTATTTAATGTCTGAGAAAAAAACTTATTACCCTTATTGAACTCTTAATGCAGTATTACACTTGTTACATAAAAGTGATGTTTATCTCACTGTCAATTCGCACTAAATAAATAACAAATTTCATTTTTCATTTTTTACAGATTACAGTTGACCCCTTTATAACATGGGTCTGCAACACGAATTCTTAGAACACGACGAAAACATTACGATCGTTTTCGTGTAACACGTTAAAAGAGACTCGTACAGCACGGTGAAATGAGACATATGTTCTGATATTATGACGCCTTAGCTCCTGTAATTAACATTCCTTTTGAATGGCAACACCAAACATCATTGCATTTTTACGGAGCGCGAATAAGTTTTGCCGTGATTATACCGCGCAGTTCGAACTCCAGGTGGAGTATAGCGCAGGACCCGTACAACACGGATTCCTATAACACGGAACGTATCTACCGTGTTCAGGGTTGGCTTTTTACCGGTAAAAACTGGTTTTTACCAGGGCATGGTAAAAACTAGGTTTTTACCGGTAAAAACCTGGGAAAAAGGGGTAAAAACCTAATGATACAATAAACTCCCAGAGTCATAAATTGTATATTAATGCTATTTATAAAACTGTATTCTCATGTAATTGATGTGGATATATCATCATCAGGACATCATGATGATGCAAACTACATTATGTGATTGTGCAAATTACGTTATGTAACAAATAATATTTGTAAGCATTTAGTTTTCATTAAAATGATTAAGATAAGTTAAGTGTAGTAAAAGTATATTTGCAATTTTCCTTTAAGTAAAAATTATTAAACTAGCCTGCATTACATAATTGTAATAAATATTGTAATGTGCCTTCTCATAATAATAGTTTTAATAAGTTTAATAATGATAAATGTACATTATCTATAAATTTGAATTTCTTGTAAGATGAAAACATTGATGAAAGTTTTCTGTGTTTATTATATTCCTTAAAATGAACTATTTTCGTATAGCATTCTTTTACTTACCAAATCAGACACTGAATTAGGTGAATATTGTTATATAGAAATGGAAATAGTGATATTAAATGTCCTGAACTTTTATCCCAGAGAAAATGAAAAAATAGCAGATAAATCTTCATTGGTTGCTTGTGGATTAAGGCCGATTGACTGCACTAGGATTCTAATCCTATTGGGGAATACCTTCCTAATCGTAAGGGATCCTAGCCAGTATTTATGTGCGATTTCTGAAAAAAAAATCCACGGAAAACTCCGAACAGCTAGATCAACAGGCACGACCAGGGTATGAACCTGGCACTCCCCACCATCCAGTTTCGATAGCAGAACCTCTCAGCCATTGATGGAGAGATAAATCTTCAAAAAAGTGACAAAAAATAGTCAAATTATTAAGTTTTTCTCAAAGGTTGTAAAAACCCTGGTAAAAACATGTTTTTTCAAGGACGGTAAAAACCATAGTAAAAACCGGTAAATACCATCAGACGGTAAATACCGTCCAACCCTGACCGTGTTAGGGAATCTACTGTAGTTGCATAGTGTCAAATTCAATAGTTAAGAAAATTCTGGGTTGCCGTATTTAGTAATATTTCATCTCACCTTGGTGGCCGAAATGTATTAAAACCAAATATCCGAACTGTATCAAAAGTAAAATTTACTAAAAGAAAATTTTTTAATTTTGTATAACCCTCAGAACAACTTCGGAGTTTGCCATCTATGACGGTTTTTCATGACGTGACAACTGATGCTTGCGTACAGTGGCGTTGCCAAGGAGGGGATAGGGGGTCACAACCCCCTTAGCGGAGTTTTTTACCATACAAAATGTATATTCTTCACTCCCTTATCGCACACACGTATACATATATGTGAGTTGCAGTAGTCGTAACATTCCCATGAAAAATTTCTGGCTACTCCTGCTTAATCAATACACTTCAGGATCGCAATCTCCGCGGTAAAAAAATGGTCTAAAAAATGTGACACCAGAAAATTCTAATTAACGCAATGGGGTTACACAAATACGCGCCGGACATACGCTCTTGCGTCCGGAGGAGCAAATACATTAGAGGGTATGTGCTGCTCCGGATAATCTGCCAGCAAAAATGGCGTAAAAAATGACATCTACACTCAAAGGAAATAAAATTAAAGGTATGTAGAATTGCATAAAAACTTCGATTATTTTTAAGGTGCAAGTCTGTTACAGTTCTATTCATTTCACAATTGATGCGCTTTCACTTTTTCGATTCTTAAAAGCTGCAGAAATGAGTGGTTTCACTTAATTGTAAAATTTAACAACTTAAGTGGCAACAATGGATTCCGTTGCTACGGAAACTTTAGCAATGTTAAATATAGAACATGAAATGAGTTATTCATGTTTACTTTGCTAGAACTGCCATATTGGCGAAATTAACACCGCCAGTCGATGGCAAATAGCTCAAACCACAAATTAAACTTAACACTAAAGGCAATACGCAATACTCTGTTTGGCGGAATTAAAAAAAAAAAATATCTATGCATATGCTAGTGTCATCGGCTCATCTCAATTGTGGAATGGAATTAATAATATGTACAGAGTTGCACTACATTTGAATATTTTTCGCCAACTTTGCTTAGAAATGTACTAAAGTAGGAATCAACAAACATTTCAATTCGTAAAACAAAAAATATATTAGACAGTATTAATTACGCCTTTCTAACAGCTTCTAGTAAAAGAAACTTCCATAGCGCTGCTTTAACAAATAAGAATCAATTTATTATTACACAGTACTTCGATCGCCAAAATGCCAATATACACCATTTTGCGAGATTTTTTTGTTTTCAGGAATCATTCGAAGCATTGATTTAACAGCAATCAAAATGGGAAATAGTTATCTATCATTTATATGGTTCGATCGCCAAAATTTAATGCAGGTATATTATTGATAAGCAGCAGTTATATAAATTATTAACTATAGCGGTTTTAATCACCGTTAACTACCATGTACAAAATGCGAGAATTTGAATTTTCTGAAATTTGGCGGAATTCCTCTAACTTAAATCAGTTTACTTAATTTCGTGAAAATTCTATAAATTGTTTAAAATCGCCTTAATAACTACATTATTTCTATATGAAAAATCGAAGTATAGCGCCCTAAAATTTATACTTGTTATTAAAAATACTATTTCGTTACGCTCTCAGTAATTTGCGCCAAGCCCAAAACTGTACAAATCGGTAGAACCTACTACTTTCTCAAAATCGCCAAATGAGCCATTTTTTTTTTTCGGCCAAACTAAAAAATATAAATATTAGTCTCGGAAATCTCTTAATCCCTTATTCTTTTACACATAAAAAACATTGAATTCCAGCTCTGATTTAACATGAACGCAATATTTTAATTAAAAAATAACTTTGTAAATAATCTAAACAGTAAAAAATCATTATTCTTTTATTTTTACTGCAGGAGTCTGAATAATTTAATAAAATAGCCAAACATGGCAACCTCTATGCTTATTTCTCACTTTTTTGACTACAGGGGTTACAATCACGGAATTGCGGAGAGCAAAAATTAGTGTTTTTGATGGGGTTTTTTATCAATATCTCCTAAACTAATTCGAATTTCGAAATTTAAATTAGCGGAGGTTCTTTCTCGAAATTTTCCGAATTCGTGGATACCTCGTTCGAAACTCAACTCCCAGCCGTTTAGGAGGAGAGGATGCTACATACACACACACAGGCAGACGCGCACAGATTTTAATAGTATAGATGCATTTTTTAAGTCGTGACATTAAAATGACGTCAGTTTCGCTCGTGAAATTTAACTTGAATTATTGAAAGAGAAGTAGTTATTTTCATGTTTTAAGGGGATTTAGTACCTTTATACGTCCAAAAAATCGATTTTTCAAAAATAATTTTAAATAGTATTTCAGATTGTCGGGAATATTTTAAAACAAACCGCACCAAAATCGAACGAAAATTAAGCCCACAGCAATTAAAAGCAAAACAAGTTAACATGGACTTTCCCTTTAAAGGCACAGTAAAGAAACTTGATTTTCTCAGTTTCTGATTTTTACACTTTCCCCCACAAGATTTTATAAAAAATTATGAATCGAAAGTTATGAAATTTTACATATAGGTTGTACGTATAGATCTTTATTCACTGAACCTCAATTTGATCATTGGAACAAAATATTTTATTTTATAACATGATGAATGACAGAATTTCAAAATTATTGATATTTTTATGATTATCATGTTATAAAATAAAATATTTTGGTCCCATTATCAAATCTGAGGTTCAGAGAATAGATATATATACATACAACCTATATGTAAGATTTCATAACTTTCCATTCATAACTTTTTTTTAAAATCTTGTGGGAAAGTGCAAAAATCACAAACTGAGAAAATCAAGTTTCTTTACACTGCATTTATAAGAAAAGTCCATGTTAGCTTTATTGCTTTTAATTGCTGCGGGCGTAATTTTCGTTCGATTTTGATGCGGTTTGTTTTAATATATTCCTAACTATCTGAATTATTTTTTAAAATTATTTTTTAAAAATTGATTTTTTAGACGTTTAAAGGTACTATGTCCCCTTAAACTGATCTACTTTTATCGGATATAAACACTTTCATATGTAGATGGTGAGTCACGGGACTCTTTAAATTACAAAGATTTGATAATCTGATCACGTGAAATAAAACCGCTTATTACAATTATATACAAATGCGTGTGGTTTAACCTGAAAACCTTATTGCGAAGACGTAAATATTGTCTTTTTCCTCAACACACGTGCATATTATTGTCGAACTGCGATGTATTACATATAAACCCTCCTCTTGAATCACTCTGTCTATTCCTAAAAACTGCATTAAAATCCGTTGAGTATAGAGATGGCCAATGATTCGATGAGTCGAATCAGTGATTCGAATCTTGGTACTGAGTGGCTCAGTCTTTACACTCACTCTCTACTGATTCGAATCTCAAGCCCTCAAGGGAAATACATTCCAAGTGCGAAGGGAAGAAAAACTTATTTTCCCTTTGCCGTTCCCAGAGATTTTCCCTTACTCTTTCAACTCTTTTCGACTCTTTACGACTCTTTTCGACTCTTTACGACTCTGAGTCGATACATGATTTGAAACAGTAAATGAGTGGGTGAGGGTGAGTTGGTCACTGAGTTGGTGCAGCAACGAATCTTTACTGATTCAGTGTTTCGCTCTGTTTCGGTGATTGTATACTATCGTTGAGATTCGTTAGTTTTTCGAATCTTCTATCGACTCAGAGTCGAAAGGAGCCGAAAAGAGTTGAAAGGATGTTTCATTTAATTGGAGGGGTTTTTTCGAATCTTCTATCGACTCAGAGTCGAAAGGAGTCGAAAAGAGTTGAAAGGATGTTTCATTTAATTGAAGTTTTTTTTTCGAATCTTTGGTGTTTCATTTCTTGGTTGGTGGTCGGATTTAAAGTTTTATCTGTCTGTGGGTGTGGAGTGGGTCGAACATCGTTTGCTTTTGGCGGGGGGCATAGGCGTTACTTCCTAAGGGCAAGAGGGGTCAATCTCCCCCCCGAAAAAAAAATTTAGAAAATCCCTCCTTCCAACTTGTCTGGCTGATTTAATATTTGTTTAAAATTTAATGAAACATCCCTTTTCTACTTTTAACTTCAATATATGTCCCCCTGCCCCCACCCTCAAAAAAAAAAAAAAAAAAAAAAAAAAACGGAACGTTAAGTTTACATGGTGGCAGATTTTCATGTGAAGGGAAATAGAATGAAATAAAGTTAGGATTGTGCTTGTCACTTTTAATGAAGGATACAGGGGCGGTATTAAGCGCTCTCACAAAAGGACTTTGTAGTAAGCAAAATAACATTTCGCTTTATTGCAGCAGATTTCGTTTTTTTTTTTTTTACCTTGTTTTTCGTTTAAGGGGAATGATTTTATTTTCTTTCGTAATTCAGAGAAATACAAAATAGGGTCTAAAGCAGTGGCGTAGTTAGTGTTATTGAAAGTGGCGTAGCCAGGATTTTATTTCGGGGTGGGCTGGGTATCAAATTTAAAGATAAAGTTCAATTGTAAGCTAAGTAAAGGGTCCCATTTTTTTGGGGGGGGGGGCAGCAGCCCCTCAGTAGGACTGGGCCAAAAATCGACATATCGGTTTTATTTCAACATCAAATATCCGATATTCCCATTTTCATTTCAGTGAAATCTCGAATTCGATAAAGGGCAAAAATACAGGCCGGCCAGGGGCGTAGCCAGAAATTTTTCATGGGGGGGAGGTTATGACTACCGCAACTCATATATATGTATACGTGTGTATGATAATGTAGTGAAGAATATACATTTTGTATGGCAAAAAATTCCTCATGGGGGGTTATGACCCTCCTAACCCCCCCCTTGGCTACGCCTCTGAGGCCGGCGATAAGAAAATCCTGAGATCAATACCAGCTTGTGATGCTTTTGCTACTGCTTTCTCTCGGAAAGCTTCTTCTTCTCTCATCGCAGAAAAAACAGCTCCATGGTTTATTAGTCTAATTACCATAATTAATTAACGTATATCTCGGAACCTATCCACCGGAGCAGGTTTTTATTGATTCTCGACCCCCCTTAGACTCAACACCCCACCGATACTTAAAATTTCGAATACTTTGACACCAAACTTAACCTTTTAATCTTACAGGCCCAGGGGGTCATACGAAGCTCCCCTATATTTTCAATTTGGGCATTTTGAACACTAGCCTCCTCCGACGGCATCTCCAAAGTCTGGAAACCATCCCAGAGCCAATTTCTACATGTTTGCAGTCCTTTTAAGCCTCAATCATGGTTAATTAGTCTAATTACCATAATTAATTAACGTATATCTCGGAAACTATCCATCGGAGCGTGTTTCTATTGATTCTCGACCCCCCCTAGACGTAGACCCCCATCGATACATAAAATTTCGAATACTTTGATACCAAACTTAACCTTTTAATCTTACAGGCCCAGGGGGTCATACGAAGCTCCCCTGTATTTTCATTTCGGGCAGTTTAAACACTAGTTTTACTGGAGCAAGGAGAGAGAGATGCTAACTGCCCGAGAACTCAGCGGAGAAGAAACCCGATGAATGGGTGAAGGGTGTTTAAATAGTACGGCTTTCGGTGCAGAGAGAGGGAAAATTTCTTTAGTTGTTTTATTGATTCAAGATTCGAATCACTGATTCGAATCATCGAAGTAGTGAGTGAGTCGAGATTCGAATCAGTAAAATGTGTCGAACCGCCCATCTCTAGTTGAGTAGTTTTAAAGATCTAAGCGAACAGAGAGCGGAAGTGACTTCATTTTATACTACGTAAAGACTATAACTGTCACACCACTCTGGCTCGCAAATCAATTTCAGCTTTGAAAAATACAAAGTCAGCAGTTAAGGAGCACATCTCAAGTACTGAATTCCTCAATAAGAAGAGAAATTAATAAAAATTAAGCCATTATAAGAAATCAAAAAAGCAGAAAAAGGAAACGCCGAAGCACAAAACTGTAGACATCAGAGAAACGTTGCTTTCAAAAAAGTAAAATCCCCTTAATAGGATCTAGACAGTCCCCCAAATGCAAAACGAGCTAATTTGGAACTGTTTAGTAATAAAGAACAGTCTAATGACAATGAAGATAAGCTGGAAGAAGCTGCAGTAAAAAAGTTGCAAAAAAATTCCTCCTTAGAAGATACTAAGAAGGTGCTACAAGGAATTCATACTGTTCTTGAAGAGCAGAAATATCTTGCTATTTATTATGAAAATGACACATTCTATAATGCGAAAATAATTAAAATTTTTGACAAGGGAAAGTAGAAAAGAAATGTCTGAAACAAGGTGTCGACAATTTCCTTTGTCCCAAACAAGTCTTGGAATCAGGCTCGCACTGGCGGATCCAGGCAAAAATTCTGGTGGGGGCAGAAACTTCGTTTTCTTATGAATTCATTTGAACTTACAAAATAAGTCACTCTTCTATAGTATAAACTTATTTCGTCGGGGGTTGGGCACTTGACCCTGTGCCCCCCTCTGCTTCCGCCAATGCAGGCTCGTAAAAATAATCTTATTATTTAAATTATTTTTTTTCCCTTAAATACAACACATTAGATAAATAAAAATTCTGTTTGTGTGCAAAATTAAGATAACTTAGAATATTTATTTACTTTTGATATGCATTACTGTAAAAAAAATCTGATGTGGACAACAGGCACACATCCAGAAAAACAGTTTGGGGGGGGGGTCCAAAATTTTCGAGGGGTGTGTGTGTCCAAACGGTAAAAAAGGCTGAATTTTTCACAAAAAGACTATATCATTATCACTTTAGTAACAAAAATGAAAATTTCCCTTAAAAACATCCTTGGTGGACAACACGACTTCCTTGCACGTCTATTAAAGCAAAAATATTTTCAGCGCACTTCATCTAAACTTATTTTGTTTGAAAGAGATAAAATACTGCAGTAATAGTAAGGTTTAATGATTTCTAGCCAAATATTTCGATATCGCCTAGCTGGGTTCAATTTGAAAGATTTCCTTTTGACAATTTGGCAATATTTCACCAAAAGCCGACTAGTTTGAGATAGTTTGCGAGATTTTGAGGATAGCCAAAGTAGTACATTGGCCACAGACTTTCAATGAATTGAATATATCCATCAGGGTGAGAAATTGGGAGGAAAAATCTAGGCGTCAATGGCACCTAACTATTTTTTTCCGGTTGCCAAACTGACTCGTTGAGGTGCAGTATCGAAAACCTTTGTTCCGTTTATAGGCATAAACTATAAACAGGTAGGCTTAATGATTATGTACAGTAATATTAAAGAAGATCAGGGCTATTAAAATTAAGATAGTAATAAATAGTAAGTAAATATAAAATCAATTTTTATATCTTTCCACCTATGCATCCAGAATAAAATATTATCATACATTTTACAAGAACATGGTCTTTAGTTATAGTTTAGAAGTGTTTTATAAATTGTTGCTATATAGCTACAATGCCGATAGTAGATAAACTTATGCAGTAAATGTGTACTAACTTCAAAATGCTACCTGATCAAGCACCATTGTAAGGAAACACGTAGTACATGTTAAAATTGTGGAAATATGTATTTGTATTCTCAGTGGGTTGAACTGAAGTTGGGAGAGGATCTATGAAAGTTTTCAATGTGATCAAGAAGGATTTATTATTTTACATAGCTATTTTATCTCATTAAAAATTATTTTTATTTAAATTACTTATATTTAAATAAAGTTTTTATTTTATATTTTCAAATGACTAATTCAATTTAAGTTTTTTAAATTTGCATTATCTCATAAAGGTGCTTTATTTAAAAAAGATAAATTTTATTAAGCTTAAACCATCAAATAACATTTTTATTCATATAATATCTTTATTTGAATTATCGTAATTTAGGCCCAGAAGACCAAAATTTATAATTTCCTGTAAACCTGTACTCTCCCGCGGTAAATAATTATATTTAATTAATGAATATTAACTAATCCAAATAACTTTTACACTGCCTTAATTAAAAGGATCTCGCACGTTCATCAAAATTGATATCAAGTATTATCATCGCATCTTCCCACACCGCCGTGCCATACGAGCCGGCAAAACACATTTGCAGAAAGAATCCAATATGGCGAGCGCGAGCTCGTAGTTTCCTCCGATCAACTTCATTAATATGCAAGGAGTTAAAAAATGATTGCTAAATTTCTTTACGTTTCTCTATTTGTTTACATTACAAAAAGTGCGATTTAAATGATTGCACATCCACGGAAGACAAGAAATTGGTCTTCTGCACGTTTTTCAACCACAGAAGACTGCTGCAGAGGATCGTTCGCTTTCTGCCACTGGGCAGTTTATGTATTAAAAACTTACGAAAGCAAAATTTTTTTTCATGGAAATTTACATTTATATTTTTTCAGCACATTCTGAAAACTAGTCGTCTACACAATAAAAAAGTCCTCAGAATTTGCAAAATAGTTGTTTTTTGCGGTATTTTTGTTTAAAAAGTCACCGTAGTTGGCCGATGCCAAAATAGTCTCTTTTTAGTTGCCTGTGGCAGACCTGTATCGGGCAAAATGTTAGGCGTCAAAAATGACGACTTGTTCTTTAATCTCGGTCGTCAAAACAAAAATTACAGTTGCAAAATACAACTAACGACCGCTAATTTCGCACCCTGGTATCCATACACTTTAATGTATTTAAAGTCATTTGGCTGACCCTGTAAATAAATTACCCAGTCGATTGCAATAAAAAAGATAGAGTTAGATATTACAATAGTTCTAAATACAATATTTCTAAATTCTGTTTGTAAAAGTTTTAAAGCTATGCAAAATACGAAATAAATTTTGCAGCCAAATTTGGCACCATTTTGGCAAAACTCGCCAACTTTTCTTTTCTTGTACCGAGAGACGACATATGGTGAGATTTTAGTAATGGACCTAGACAATGACTGACTATCGCCAAGTTTGGCGATATTGTGCCAAAACTCCCCAAGGACGACAACAAATGGCGATATTTTGGACATGGACCAAACAATGACAGACTATGACCAAATTTGGTGATATTTTGCCAAAGCTTGCCAAGGACGATGACAAATGGCGATACTTTGGGCATGGACCGAATGACTAACTATCGCCAAATTTGGAAATTTTTTGGCAAAACTCGTGAAGGTCGATGACACAGGGTGAGATTTTGGGCATGGACCAAACAATGACTGACTGCAGATGCAATATATTGACGATGCCCATAGACATTAATGTACTGAAATTCTGGGTGGTCCTGTAAATAAACTCTCCAGTAGATTGAAACCACAAACATTCTACGACTAATAGTTTTTGAGATTTGAGAGTTAAAAACATACACACGTATACCAAAAGTCTCCAAGCTTGGTGACTTTTGACATAATTCTTGAAGGAGGCACATGACCGTGGTCGGACCATCACCTAAGTATAGGGTAGGATGGTATTGTGCTTGAAATGGATGAATGTCCCTAAAATTACCATTGATCGTAATGTATTGGAAATCTTTTGAGTGTTCCTGTAGCAGAACTATAAAGACACATTTTTGATGGAGAAATTCATTTTATAACCCTTAACAGCATATATCACTTCTGAGTCATTTGAAATAGCCTAATACCTCTAAAATACTCTTAAATGAATTTTGGCCCTTAGAGCATAATGTATTTAGAATCATTTGGGCAAACCTGTGCTGTGGCCCTAAACTGTGCAGTCGAATGGAACTGAAAGGGGAGGTGCACAACTAGATTTTACAACAATCCTAAATATAAAGTTTCAACATTCTGCGTCTAATAGCTTTTGAGATATGCGAGTTTGATTAATTTCAGCCCATAGAGCGTAATGTATTTCAAATCTTTTGGGCGGCCCTGTAGATAAACTGTCCAGTCAATTGTTACCAAAAGGGGAGGTGCACAACTACCGTAATTGCTGGCTTATAGTCTGCGGATTATCTACTAAAAAAGATGAAAATTTATCCAGTGCGTATTATGCATCGCTGCGTACTAGTATCTACTGAAATTTTTCCTGAAGAGTCATTCCATGTCAAATCAACACACTGATTCAGACTTGATGTCTCAGATTTTCATGATTTTTGGTATGCAGCAATATATAACAGACTTACGAAAAATTACCAAATTTCAGTTATGTAGCACAATTATTTTTGAAGTTATTCATTTTTAAAGATTTAAATTTTTATGAAAAATGGCAACCATGAGGCTGGCAACCAGGGATGGTATAAAGCTGAGAGTGGTCTCATTCTGAAGCTGTTGAATGGGGCTTTAATATGATATGCCACAAGATAGGGGTTACAGTTTAAAAAATTGAAAATTTTAAATTTAAATTTTAAAATCTAAATTTCTCAAAAAGTGACAATTTAAAAATTTTCAAAAAATTATCAAAAATAGTTTGATATCTAAATACACATAGCAAAATTCTATTATGGGATCAGGAGATAACAGGGCTTTGGAAATGTACGTTTTGCGAATACGATGTAGTAAAATTGTTTTCTTTTTTAATTACTAATTTTGTCATGCAGTGTATAGGACATTATAAAATAAATAAAATGCAATGATTACCTTACAGCAAAGGTTCCCAAACTGTGTGCCATGGCACCCTGGGGTGCTGCGAGCGTATACCAGTGGTGTCGTGGAGATAATCAAGCTAAGTAAATTTGTGGAGGAATGTAATGAAAAAATTTCCTCTCAACCGGTATCCACAGAAAAGTTACCAGGATGCTGACCAAGTGGGTGAAAAAAAAAATAATTATCAAGTTATAGAGAGTTTTCAGTGTTCAGTTGCCTCTCCGTTACACAAGCAGTTCGGGGGGGAAGGGCAAAATTGTATCCTTTCCCAAGAGAGTACTTTCGTGATAGTTTGTCCTATAAACAGAAAAGAAATAATAAAAAATACATCCAAACTGTTTCATTCTAGCCTTCATATTCAGACTGGCACCGACTTGTTAAAAATATTGGGGGGGTGGGGGGGGCTCGAATGATTCGATTGGGAGGGCGTAGGGTTTAAAAAATACTTCCCAGTAGTTTCCAAGGGATTAGGAATTTTGTAATTACGTTTAAAATTAAGCATTTTCCATTATAGTCCTTACATTAAAAAATTCCTTTTTTTTTTTACATTTTAGAAAATCTGTATAGACGCGCGTTCAAGTATCCTAATTTCAAATTAAATAAGCTTAAATGGAGCGCATCAAAAATGTATATAATTTAATAGACATGAAAGAAGCCATGCGTTTTTCGTACTTTTTTTTAGATTACGGTCGATTACCCACTTGTGGGATATAGTCCGAAAGGAGTGCTCTAAATAGGGTCTTTCTAAGTTGTCCTGAATTCTATGTACGCAAAGTTTCGGAGAAAACCTCGGGATACACCGAACGTCTAGGTCGGCGGATGCGACCTGGATTTAAACCAGGCACCCTTCATCTCCGCTAAACACTCAGCCAACTGGTAGGGAAATCAATCTTTTTAACTAACTACAAAAATCTAATGTGTAGAACACATGACTTCCTTGCACGTCTATTAAATCAAATATATTTTCGACGCACTTCCTCTAAACTTATTTGTTTGAAAGAGATAAAATATCTGTAATAGTAAGGTTTAGCGATTTCTAGCCAAATATTTCGATATCGCCAAGCTGAGTTCATTTTAAAAGATTTCCTTCTGACACTTTATTTGGCGATATTTCACCAAAAGCCGACAAGCTTGAGATAGTTTGCGAGATTTTGGGGATAGCCAAAGTAGTCATTGACCACAGACTTTCAATGAATTGAAAGCATCCATACACCTCAATGTATTTATAGTCGTTTGGCTCACCCTGCAAATAAATTTCCAGTCGATTGATGTCAAAAAAGATATTGAAAACAGTTAGATATTACAATAGTTCTTAATACAAAAGTTCAAAATTCTACAGGTTAAAGTTTTAGAGTTATACAAAGTACGAAATAATTTTTGGTGCCAAATTTGGCGATATATCGGCGAAACTCGTCAATGTGGACGACATGGCGAGATTTTAAGCATGAACCAAACAATGACCGATTATCGCCAAATTTGGCGATATTTTGCCAAAACTTGCCAAGAACGATGACAATTGGCGATAGTTTGGGCATGGACCAAATGACTAACTATCACCAAATTTGGCGATATTTCGGCAAAACTCGCCAAGGTCGACAACAGACGATATTTTGGCCATGGACTAAACAATGACTGTCTACAGGTGTATTATATTGAAGATGTCCATAGACATTAAAGTACTGAAATTCTTTTTGGTGGTCCTGTAAATAAACTCTCTAGTAGATTGGAATCAAAAATCGAGATGCACAACTAGATGTTACAACATTCTTATATATGAAATTTCATAATAGTTTTTGAGATTTGAGAGTTAAATATGCACACACGTACACCAAAAGTCGCCAAGCTTGGCGACTTTTGGCATAGTTCTTGAGGGAGGCACGTGACCGTGGTCGGACCATTACCTAACTTATGTGGTAGGACGGTATTGTGCTTGAAATGGATGAATGCCCCTAAAATTGCCATTGACCGTAATGTATTGGAAATCTTTTGAGTGTTCCTGTAGCAGAACTATAAATGATAAAGACACTTTTTTTAATGGAGAAATTCATTTTCTAACTCTTTACAGCATATATCACTTCTGAGTCGTTTGAAATAGCCCATTACCTGTAAAAAACGCTTTGATGAATTTCGGCCCATAGAGCGTAATGTATTTCGAATCTTTTGGGCCGCTCTGTAGATAAACTATGCAGTCGAATGGAACAGAAAGGGGAGGTGCACAATTAGATGTTACAGCAATCCTAAATATAAAGTTTCAACATTCTACGCCTAATAGTTTTTGAGATATGCGAGTTTAATGAATTTCGGCCCATTGAGTGTAATGTATTTCGAATGTTTTGGGAGGTCCTGTAGATAAACTATCCAGTCGAATGGAACCAAAAGGGGAGGTGCACAACTAGATGTTACAACTATCCAAAATATGAAGTTTCGACATTCTACGCCTAATAGCTTTTGAGATATGCGAGTTTAATGAATTTCGGCCCATAGAGCGTAATGTATTTCGAATCTTTTGGGCATTCCTGTACATGAACTATCCTTTCGATTGCGACCAAAAGGGGAGGTGCACAACTAGATCATAGAACAATCCTAAATATCAAATCTCAACATTCTACGACCAATAGTTTCTGAGATATGCAAGTTACGTACGTACGTACGTAGAGATGGCATGGAAAAACCGACCACAATAAACTTGCCGCTGGTCAAAATGAGTTGCAGACGCGTTTATATGATCGTGCATGCTAGCTTACGATGAAATGCATAAAAAAAAAATTCTTTAAATTAAATTTAGAGGTAGTCAAAATCGGTTTTTTCATCAAAATTTGGCCCCCAAAATTTTCCGGGATCACATTACTTCCTTATACTACGTACAAAGAAGTAAAAAAAGAAAGAGGCTCTACGTTGAAGTGAACAAATGTATGGATTTCTTCCAACAATAGAAGACAAAACAAACATTATTAAAGGTACTGATTTATTACACTTTAGCTTTACACATTAGATTGGATTTTCAATAACGGTAAGTGCTTATGAGACTTTTCTCCATTCAAAAAATAATGTAAAAGTAATAGCCACTGCTTGCTTCATTCAATGCACTTCCTCTTTTTACTTCCTTGTATGTAGTATAAGGAAGTAATGCGATCCCGAAAATTTTTGGGGGCCAAATTTCGATAAAAAACCTGATTTTGACTACCTCTAAATTTAATTTAAAGAATTTTTTCGATGCATCTCATCGTAGGCTAGCATGCACAATCATATTAACGCGTCTGCAACTCATTTTGACCAGCGGCGAGTCTATTGTGGTCAGTTTTTCCATGCCGTCTGTACGTACGTACGTATGTATGTAACTCGCATATCTCAAAAACTATTGGTCGTAGAATGTTGAGATTTGATATTTAGGATTGTTCTATGAACTAGTTGTGTACCTCCCCTTTTGGTCACAATCTAATGTATAGTTTATGTACAGGACCGCCCAAAAGATTCGAAATACATTACGCTCTATGGGCCGAAATTCATTAAACTCGCCTAACTCAAAAACTATTAGGCGTAGAATGTCGAAACTTCAAATTTTGGATAGTTGTAACATCTTGTTGTGCACCTCCCCTATTGGTTCCATTCGACTGGATAGTTTATCTACAGGACCGCCCAAAACATTCGAAATACATTATGCTCAATGGGCCGACATTCATCAAAGCGTTTTTTAGAGGTTTTGGGCTATTTCAAACGATTCAGGAGTGATATATGCTGTAAAGAGTTAGAAAATGAATTTCTTCATTAAAAAAAGTGTCTTTATCATTTACAGTTCTGCTACAGGAACACTCAAAAGATTTCCAATACATTACGGTCAATGGCAATTTTAGGGGCATTCATCCATTTCAAGCACAATACCGTCCTACCACATAAGTTAGGTAATGGTCCGACCACGGTCACGTGCCTCCCTCAAGAACTATGACAAAAGTCGCCAAGCTTGGCGACTTTTGGTGTACATGTGTGCATATTTAACTCTCAAATCTCAAAAACTATTATGAAATTTCATAGGTAAGATTGTTGTAACATCTAGTTGTGCATCTCGATTTTTGGTTCCAATCTACTGGAGAGTTTCTTTACAGGACCACCGAAAAGAATTTCAGTACTTTAATGTCTATGGAAATCTTCAATATAATACAATTGTAGTCAGTCATTGTTTGGTACATGCCCAAAATCTCGCCGTCTATCCTCGACCTTGGCGAGTTTTGCCGAAATGTTGCCAAATTTGGCGATAGTCAGTCATTTGGTCCATGCCCAAAGTATCGCCATTCGTCATCGTTCTTGGCGAGTTTTGGCGAAATATCGCCAAATTTGGCGATAATCTGTCATTGTTGGTCCATGCTTAAAATCTCGCCAAATGTCGTCTACATTGATGAGTTTTGCCGAAATATCGCCAAATTTGGCGCCAAAAATTATTTCGTATTTTCTATAACTCTAAAACTTTAACCCGCAGAATTTTGAACTTTTGTATTTAGAACTATATTATAATATCTAACTGTTTTCAATATCTTTTTTGACAGCAATCGACTAGGAATTTATTTACAGGGTGAGCCAAATGACTTTAAATACATTAAGGTGTATGGATGCATTCAATTCATTGAAAGTCAGTGGTGGTCAATGACTACTTTGGCAATATCGAAATATTTGGCTAGAAATCACTATACCTTACTATCATTGATATTTTATCTCTTTCAAACAAATAAGTTTAGAGGAAGTGCGTAAAAAACGTTTTTGAAGTAATAGACGTGCAAGGAAGTTATGTGTTGGACACATCAGATTTTTTTTTTTTTACAAATGTGTATTTCTATTAGCCCTGTATCTCCTGATCCCATTGAGATCCCGTAATAGAATTTTGCTATGTGTATTTAGACATTACAAACTATTTTTGATAATTTTTTGAAAATTTTAAAATTGTCACTTTTTGAGAAATTTAAATTTAAAATTTTGAAAATTGTAACCCCTATCTTGTGGCATATCATATTAAAGCCCCATTCAACAGCTTTAGAATGAGACCACTCTCAGCTTTATACCATCACTGGTTGCCAGCCTATAGGCATCTAAAGGTGCCAAAATATGAATATTTTTCATAAAAATTTAAATCTTTAAAAATTAATACCTTCAAATAAATTGTGCTACATAACTGAAATTTAGTATTTTTTCGTTAGTCTGATATATTGCTGCATACCAAAAATCATGAAAATCTGAGACATGAATTCTGAAAATCTCCCAAAATTGTGTTGATTTGACATGGAATGACCCTGAAGCCTTCAGATTTTACAATAAAAAATTTTATTTATAAAAACAAAACAAAAGTCCATTTCTTTTTTTTTCCAGTAGATTTAGACCCTGAAAAAGATTTAAGCCTGTTAATCAATTACCTGACACTAGATGGTACTGCAGTCGTTCTGTAGATTTCTTGAAGATGGGGGAAAAATAGGGACCTTTGAGGGTCGTACGTCATATATGCTTCCAGAAACGACTTCTGATTGGTCTGTCCACTCCAAATGAATAGAGTGTGAAATGGGGAAATTTCGTCAAAAAAATTGGTATCACTACTTCATATTGAAGCACATGAAGATCACTGCTGAAAAGATTCATACGAAAGTTGTAGAAATGTCGAAAAAACGCATTAGCTATTCAGCTGATTTTAAATTGAAAGTAATCAGTAAAGCTGAAGAATTTGGGAATAGGGAGTCTGGACGACTATTTCAAGTCGATGAATCCAATGTTTGCTTATGGAGAAAATCTAAAGAGAAGTTAGAAAATGCGAGAAACAAAAAAAAGTAAAAGTTTTCGGTTTAGCCAGCCAAAATGGCGTGAATTAGAAGACGTGTTACATCGCTGGATTACAGAAGAAAGAAGTAAAGGGAATCCTGTATCTACAGTTAAAATAAGAATTAAGGCTAAATTAATTGCCGAAGAAATGCAGATTAGAGGTTTCGATGGTGGCCCCATGTGGTGCTACTGGTTCATGAAGAGAAAACATCTTTCTGTATGGAATCACACTACTGTGGGACAGAAACTGCTGGCTGACTGGGAGAGGAAAAAAGATGAGTTTTTACTGTACACCAAAAAAATAATAGCTGAAAAGAAATTTACTTCTGCAGAAATATTTAACATCGATGAAGTTCCTGTGTGCTTTGATTCTCCCCCAAACACAACTGTCGACACTGCTGGGACTTTGTCCCTTGCAATAAATACTACTTGAAATAAAAAAAAATTCGTTCACTGTAGTATTGACCTGTTCTGCAAGGGGAGAAAAATTGTCCCCGATGGTTATCTTCAAATGAAAAACCATTACTAAAGAAAATTTTCCTCGTGGAATAGAAATAAGATGCAATGAGAAAGGTTGGATGAACCAGGCCATTATGATCTCTTGGCTCGATTCGGTTTGGAAAAAAAGGAAGTTTTCTCTATTTAAACCTCGTGTGCTATTGATTTTGGATTCGATGAAGGCTCATCTGAAAGACGACGTTAAACTGGCCAGCAGAACATCAGGTGCAATCCTTTCAGTGATACTTGGAGGACTAACAAAAATATTGCAACCTCTGGATGTTGGCATCAACAAGTTTTTCAAATTGAAGATAAGAAACTCATGGTAAAAATGGATGGAAGAGGACGCTCATGAGTATACAAAGAGATGAAAAATGAGACGTGCATCGTATGCAGATGTAACCCACTGGATAAAAACTGCATGGGATGAAATCTATCTCTGTTTCTACTATAAAAAATGCATTTAAAAAAGTGTGTGCATGAAAACTTTACGCGCGATTGAAGTAAAACTCTTTTGACGTTTACGACACATATCACTGAAATGATTAAACTTAAAATAAATATCATATTATAATTTAATTATATTTATTATTCATGTACTTTACAAAGATTATATAAATGTTATATTCATATTATTCATTGGAAATAGGTACTTGAATGTCATCATAATTTTTTATGTATGAAATTATAGGTTTCTGGTAACTATAATGTGAAACATAAATTTTACTCTCTAAATTTGCTAATTTTCTTGAAAATACAGCATCTATCGTTGTACCGAAACACCTTGTTGATTGAAGTCGAGAAGTATTCATAGTTAGATCAAATTTTTCTTTTAAAAAATCAAATGATGGCTGAGGATTCTTGATAGCGAAAATTAACATTAAAATCTCCAGTAAGAATCATCAACAATCTACAATTATTCATCGGTAATTCA
This sequence comes from Cheiracanthium punctorium, assembly GCA_038373885.1. NCBI lineage: Eukaryota > Metazoa > Arthropoda > Arachnida > Araneae > Cheiracanthiidae > Cheiracanthium > Cheiracanthium punctorium. The sequence goes on along the minus strand of JAWZYV010013599.1, from coordinate 68,177 downwards.
TGATAATTATTTAAAATCCATGAAGTGTCCATGTGTAGTATTATTCTTTAACTATTTTCTTATACCATTGTTCCGCCTGGAGTTTGGGTTTGAATGGGGGGAATGTCCATACTCTAGTACAGCGGTGCGCAAAACGTGGGTCGCGACCCCCGGAGGGGTCGCGAGAAAATTTTTGGGGGTCGCCAAACTCAAAGAGATTCAAATTTATGAAAAATCTACAATTATTCATTTCAAAGAACTGAAATAATACAAGAGAAGAAACTGACAATTATTATTTTACGAGCGCGATATTCGCGATCGCTATCACGGGGCTTCAAAACCATGTTATCATGCATAGTGATCTGCAAATTGATCATGCATAGTGATCATACATAGTGATCTTCAAAATTATTTTCCATTAAAGCAAAACATCGATCCCGATTGGATCCAGAGGATGGCTTACGACTTGCGATTTCCAATACAGATCCGAACATAGAAGCAATCATGAGCTCTTTGCAAGCACATATTTAACATTGATTTTTTATGATGTAAAGTTTCTTTAAAGTAATTTTCATTAAAAAATATTTATATCCATATACATATATAAAGCATTGTTTCATAAAATTGTGTTGATTCATTAACTGATTTTTATGATATTACAACTTTTATAACATATTTATGGTGGTTTATAAGTTTGGTGGGCTGTTTTAAAAATGCGTTATTCCAATCGATGACGTCACGACACTCTTTTAAAAACACCCTGTAAGAGCAACTCCCAGAAAGAATTTCAATGTAACTTCGTTTTCAATTAAACAAACTGTCTGCTGTCTATCCAGGGGTCGTGGCAAAATTTTACTCAAAATAGGGGGTCGCAACAAAATTTTACACAAATTAGGGGGTCTCAGATGAAAAGAGTTTGCGCACCACTGCTCTAGTATTATACTTTAACTGATGTTTTTCTCTGTTTGTTGGGTTCGAATGCAGGTGGTGTAAATTTTTTTTTTTTTTTTTTTTTTTTGTGTTATTCTATCACAGTGTTCTTAAGCTTTGATTTCGTCTGCTGGTAGGTTTTGAATTATTATTCTGTATCCGTGTTTTTAAACTGCTGGTTCTGTCTATTGTTTGGGATTGATTGCAGCCAGGGTCCGTTTCTTTGTGGTGTTATATCCCCGTGTTAAAGTGTTGCTCTGTCTTGAGGTTGGGTTAGAATTTGTTATTCTTTAATTTTCTTCTTAAACCCTTTGCAGCCAGTGTTTGTTTCTTTGTGGTGTTACATACCCGTGTTCTTAAACCGTTGTTCCGTCTGGATATCAGGTTAGCATCCAGGAAGTGTCTCTGTTGAACTATTATTCTTTCACTGTTTTCTTAAAACGCTTTCCCGTAGGGTTTGAATCGAGAGAATGTCTATGTTGTGGTATTTTTCTTTAACTGTGTTCCTAAACTGGTGTTTTCTTCTGTCGGTTGGTATCGAATGCACGTAGGGTCTATTATTGCGTTTTTCTCTGGCAGTGTTCTTAAATCTTTGTTTTCCTCTGCTGTTTTTGCTCGAAGTATTATTCTGTTTAAAAATTTACATTTGGCTCATTATTATAAATAACTCAAAAATGCATGAGCAATATTAAAAGATTACATACTATTTAAGTACAGACAAACAATATTTATGTATCATGGCAACCAATCGTGTCAAGTTTTAACTCACGCCATTAAATATTGTAATAATGCCATTGAAAACATGTGAGTAAAGCAACGGAGCTTGGACCACGGAATGCACCATTGTGCCACTTTCTGTATTCGGTGCGTAGGCCTTGTTTATCGGAGCTGACGGGTTGGGTCGCCGCCTGTAACAACAGTGAGAGACAGTCAGCAGGATCGCCACCTGTTCAGCGAAATAATGCTTCCTACAGTGGCTCTGACAAGAGCCGGTCCACTTATCCACTGAACAGAGTCATCAGACAAGATCTTGCTTCAGAACAGGTAGGGAGTAATGTAGACGCGCAGGGAGCACAGTCGACGTTCGCAGGAACGAAAGCCCGAGAACTGTTCCTCAAATGAAGAAGCAAGGGGGAAAAAGATACATCACTTCCTTTACTGAGCATTACTTCTGTCAGAAAAAAAATCTGAGTTACTCCCTAGTTGCGCCTAAAGAAGTTTTACTTAAAAAATGTGGACTGTTAGAAGAAAATTTTGAATCAACCACTGAATTGAACAAAGATTCTGATAATTCCTTGGAATTGAATGATGATTTACTTTTGGATTTTCCAGATTCAGATGATTCTAACTTTAAGTTTCTTTTATTTTAATTACTTGTAAATATTAAGTGTAAATTTTGCTGAGTATTGGCTGTACTGATTACTTATTCAATATTTTTTGTCAATATATGGATATATATTATTCCAGTAAAAAGGTAGGCCTCGTTTCAGTTTTGTTTTTCTTATAATAATGTCACTTGACTAAATAATTACGATGTTACAAAATGTGTGATGAGTATTCTGCATGCCACCATACATTTTGTTTTGTTTGTTCCGAAAGAAATGTTCGCTTTGTTATTTTTGATTAATTTCATAATACAGCTCTTAGTGCTTACAGGTAGAATGCCTAACTTAAAAATTGTATATCAATTGTTGTGATTTAAATTGAAAAAGACCGTCAAAGTATGTTTGATAATTCTTATTCATAACAAGAGATTTTTAGTAGGAAATGTTTTACAGTAAGCCGATTCTAATATTAATACTGTAGTTTTACTATACATAGAAAATAATCACCAATTTCGGCCGAAGCATTGCCATATTATCCATGGATAATCTGCCACTGCAGATTATCTAAAGAAATATTTTTCTTCTACTTGAAAAAAAGCACCTACATATTATCTATCGCTGTGGATTATGAGCTGGAAATTACGGTACATGTTACAACAATCCTAAATATAAAGTTCCAACATTCTACGTCTAATAGTTTTTGAGATACGGGAGTTTGATTAATTTCGGTTCATAGAGCATAATGTATTTCGAATCTTTTGGGCAGTTCTGTAGATAAACTATCTAGTCAATTGGGACCAAAAAGGGAGGTGCACATCTACATGTTACGACAATCCTAAATATAAAATTTTAACATTCTACGACCAATAGTTTTTGAGATATACGAATTACTACATACATACGTACGTATGTACAGACGGCATGGAAAAACTGGTCAAAATAGACTCGCTGCTGGTCAGAATGGGTTGCAGATGCATTTATATCATTGTGCATGCTAGCAAAGGATGAGATGCATAAAAAAATTTCTTAAATTTAAAGGTAGTCAAAATTGTTTTTTTCGTTAAAATTTGGCCTCCGAAATTTTTTGGCATCATATTACTTCCTTATACTCTGTACAAGGAAGTAAAAAGTGGGGTGACCCATATTTAACCCATATGTGACACATAATCAGTGGCGGCTCCTCCATTTAAGCACATGAGCACGTGAACCTCCAAAGGTAAAACTAAAGAATAAACACATTAGCAAATTAAATTTTAAACAAATATTAAGCACACTTCTAGATTTATGTAAATTTAAAACGTGAGTTTTACTCTCTCCCCTCTCCCCCTACTATAATTAAATAGGCTTATTATAGCTAACACACTGTAGTGTAGGTTACTACAGCACAGTCTTTAATCAATTGCACGTGCGAACAGAAAATTTTCCCTCTGAACTGCTCTCTGGGATGAGAAGCCGAGACAGCTGGGAAGAAGAATGGCACTGATGAAATCATTCGGGTCACACATTTTCATTGTGCACACAGGGCCATTTTTTTGCAGTATCGCTTCCGAATTTTGCCTTGGTTTGTTATGTTTGGTTAGTTAATTAATTTTTATTTCATTTTCTTAATATTTTCTTTATTTCTATCATTTTTTGCTACATTATTTTTTTACAAACTAGTGTAAGTAATTAAAATGGGAATAAAAAGACATGTTTCGGAGCTAAAGCAATGGCATTTTTCAATATTATCTTTTGAAAAAAAAATGAATCAAGACAGCACCTTTGCTAAAACTTATCTTGGTGACGAAATATAAGACCAAAGATGACATATTTTCTTTCAGCTGCGTGCATTGTTTTCCTTAAACTGCTGGAAATGCAAATCTATTTTAATTTGTAAGGTGCGTCGTATCTATATATTTCATTTTCGAAATTTGTTTTGTGAACCTCCTTTTAAATAACCCACGAGCTGCCACTGCACATAATTGCCCATATCCGAGGCACACAATTCCTTGGTCACTCTATAATTTAAATAAAATAAATAATAATTCAATTTTAGGTAAAGTGATTATTTCAATAATTTCTAAATTATTTAAGCTTACTTCATGTCAAGTTAAATCATTTTATCTTTCATATTTTAGAAAATATTAAGTTGTTGTTTTTTGACCCATAATTCCCTCATATGACCATACATGCATTTTTTCCAATCTTAACATTTTAAAAATTAAATAAGTCTTTTACTGTTACTTATAGTTATTTCTTGAATCATCACGAGCATATTACAACATGGGAAGATCCAAGATTACAGCCCTCAGTTTTGCAGCAGGTAATTTTTTTTTCTCCATTGCATTAATTAAAAAAAAAACTATTCTGTTTTTATGTTGAATGTAGGAAGTTAATGTTTCTTGTGTTGTAAGTTTCTGATATATTTAGTTCTTTGTAGCTATTATATATTTTATTTAATATTTGATTTGTGTGAATTATCAGTATTTTTTTTGTTATGAATTTTATTGTATACATCCTTACATTGTAATTAATTTTCTTTATTTTTAATGTGCATAGCAATTTTTATAGTGTAGTAAGTTGTGCTTTGTCTGTTCAAAAAAAGCAAAATATGTTTTGGGAGATGCAAGACTTCCACTTTCAAGAAGAGGATACAAAAATAAATAAAGGAAGAAAATTGAAATTAAACAAAATGTTGCCATTAAAAAATTAACAATAAATAAATGCAAGGGAAAAAGAAGTCATGTACAACTTTATTTAAATTATAAGTTTTATTTGAATTTATGTAAATTTACTATTATAGTTACCCATGTTATATCTTTTTTTTTTTTTCCTACCATGTTCTTTTTTAGAAATTACTGAACACTGAATTACTGAATTTTGTAATAGTTATCAATAAATTTACAGATATTTATGATTTATACTAGCAATTTGGAAAATACAGGCTTTTGTCAGACATCTTCAACATTAAAACTTCAACCTGACCAACCTGAAAATCAAACTTATGCATCATGTTATTTTTAGTCAAGATAAATTTAACCTAAACTCAAACTCTCCGTTAACCCTTTAGTGTGCAGTTTTGCACATATGCAAAGTTGTATTTGCATATCCATACACCCATTCAAAAAGTATTCAGGTGTGTCAATTTTCCTATGTCAGTTTCATTAAAAATTGTTCTTTATACAAAGAGATTACATGGTATATAATAAAAACTTCTAATAATTATCATCTACTGCATGCTTTTTTCAGGGCTGGGGAGTAGCGTGCTACAAGTAGCGAAACTGTAGTAGTCACTACTTTTTTTTATAGTTTGTAGTGTAGCACGCTACTTTTTAAAAAAAGTAGTGTAGCATGTAGTGCGCTACAAAAAATTAGTAGTTTGCAGCACATTTTAGAAGCTACTTTTTCTGCATCATCATTTCCGGTAATTGATCATGTGGTGTAATTTCTCTTTTTTCTGACTCCAAGAAGAAAGAACATCCAATCCCTCCCCCGCCCCTCCCAGGGTCCGCACACTACAAGCACATGAGCCATTCGAATTCTGCGGTAAAATATATTCGCAGTGCAATTATTTCTATCTTTTTACAATTAGAATTAGTGTGGTCTAGTCATTGTCCCATCTCCACAATTAGCGACCCCTCTATCCGAAAGATCCGACCGAAAAGCCCTCAGGCAATAGAGTGGGAATAATTTTATCCTTTTCAAAGGGTAAAAGAAAGTGCTTTATAATTGATGCATGAAGCACTAGTCATTTTTCTTGTTTTAGTTAAAATCTGTGATGGGAGAAGGCCAAGAAACAAAAGAGAAAAAGTAGCTGGTCATTATAAATTTTTAAATTAAAAAATTAAACATGTAATATGATATAATCGGTGACCTATCAAGACCTAGAGAAAGAATCACTAAAAAAGCATCCTCGGAAAAAAAAAAATACTTGTGCATTTTGAAAAATGAGCCCTGTATACATTATCCTTTAAGAATATTACTTATGGTGAAATAAGGAATATACTTTAACGATGTATTTTACAAAAAATCATAATTAATCAATGGTTTTAAGCAAGAATTAATCAAAACTACATTGTCTTCTATGTACAACTAAAATAAGAAATTGAAACAAATAATTATTCAATTAAATTTGTGAGTGATAAGAACGTGGACTGTGGAGCTGCCACGTCCCCGAAATTCGGATTTTTGTTTACAAAATTATAGTAATGTTTCATGTTAAATTTAATCTTTTCCAATTTTGCCCGCCCCACTTCATTTTGTGTGTGCGCACGAGCCCAGCAAGTGACATTTTAAGTAGTTTTTTTAAAAAATAAGTGATTATATAATAATGATAAAATTACAATTGTTAGCTTTTTAGGGGCCGTGGTAGTCCAGTGGTTAAGGCTTTGGACTCGTTATTGGAAGGTTGCGGGTTTGATACCGGTGTACCACTAAAGACCACCATGTTCATGCGGTGTACGTGCATTTTAAATCCATGGTTCTGAAAGTCCTCTCAGCGGTCACTAGCAGTTTCCAAGGGGTGCCAATATTCAGAAGTTCCTACCCAGTGGCATAGCCAGAAAAATTTCATGGGGGGGGGGGTCATGACTACTGCAACTCATGTAAATGCATACGTGTGTGTGATTAGGGATTGAAGAATATACATTTTGCATGTCAAAAAATTTCACATGGGGGGGGGGGGTTGTGACCCACCTATCCCCCCTTGGCTATGCCACTGTCCCCACCTTGTGATGAAGATCCAAATTGTGTCAGGGAAACTCCGGGAATTACGTACGTAGCTCTAAACGTCACATTCAGTGACTTAATCTGTCCTCCTTCGCAAATAAATAAATCGTTAGCTTTTAAAATGAACTGCCGTTAATTTAAATACAAGTACAATGTTGTGCTCTTACCAAAACATGGGAACTAAATTAATTTGGCAAGCCGTTACTTGATCTTCCTTCTTGACACCGTGACACCTTCAATTATTGAATCGTTTCTTTATACAACTATTCCCTCTGGAAACGGTGCAATAACGCCACCGAAAAGGAAAGGCCTCTCAACATCACTTGAATGTTAATCAGGGAGGGCATAGCATTGTTTAGCCCAAGGCTGAAAGAGCCGAACGTCTCTTCCTGAGAAAACTTAAATTTAAAAATGTGAGGTATTGTTAGATTACTTAACCCAATATTAAACGCGTGTTTTATCTGTCCCCCATCATCCAATGCAGGAGACTCCCCTTCAATGGCCAATGTTACTTCCGAGAACAGGGGTGTTTGAATGCACTGTCTGGGTACAGCCAGTGGCGTATCACTGCTGTTGCTCTCTCCATTGTATGTGGTGCTGGGTTTGTGCTTTTCATGCGCTAGCTTTTGTTGGTGGATCCCGACTGGACATTAAAAATCGTAAATATGTGATAAGCTTCTAGCTTTGTAATTCAAAGAACGTAATGCAGACGTACATTGCTTTTCTCCTAATCAGTGGCGTAGCCAAATTTTTCATAGGGGAGGTTACGAATTCTGCAACTCACATATATGTATATGACTGTGTGATAAGGGAGTGAAGAATATACATTTTGGGTTATGATCCCCCTAACTCCCCCCTTGGCTACACCCCTGCTCCTAATCCTTATGTTTTTTAGTTATTCAGTCATTCCAATTTAAAGTGTTAATCACCACTGTACTCAGTTTTTATAATGTATGTGCTGCATCCCCTCCCTCTTTAAGTTTTTTTTTTTTTTTTTTTAAAGTTGTATTGAGAAGGTTTTTGTTATAGTTTTTCGAGGCAGGACAAGTATATCCTCAAAGATACAGAGGGTGTTTACACATTTTTAGAACGATTTCGGGGCCGTTTAATTAATGTTTAAAATGTAAAGACTATTTTTTTTAAATGTTCGATCTGATAGCCTTTTTTCTGGACTATAAGTCTGCATCGTGATTTCCATGATAGAAGAGCTTTTCGTAAAATTTCCAGGGGTATTGCTTTCCATTCCTCTTCCACTACTTTCCAGAGTCCATCTATCGTGGTGGGTTTGCGTTTAGAAAGAGCTCTTTTTAACAGACGAAAGGCACAATAGTCCATAGGTGAAACGTCAAGGGACTTCGCAGGAATATGTTGAAAAGGTATATATGCAATACCTGTATCAATCTTCATTTTTTCAAGGAATGCAGTGGTAGTTTTCGAAGTATGACTTGTGTTGAGCCACATGTCTCAGCAAAAGTTGGTGAACATTATATTTTTTAATTGTAAATCTTGGTTTATTATTTTATTTATTGTTGCTACAGATGTATCTAAAGACTTTGCAATTGATCTCTGTGTCAGTGGATTTTCTCTTGTTACCAACGATTTCACTTTAGAAACATTTGAAACAGTACGTACCTTTTTCGGATATTCGTTTGGCGTCTTCTTTCCATGTAGAAATAATGATTGACGGTTTTTACCTTGCCGATTAATAATGTTGCTTATTTTGCGCTTAGAAATTTTAATGCCATGCATTTCACAACGTTTTTGAATTATGGAATAAGAATATTTCTCTTGGGAAAATACAGAAACATATCCTTCAATCCACAGCTTGTTTACATATGACATTTTGAAAGAAGAATAAATTTAAAAGTAGCATACGATATTTCTCATTTCAAATAATAAGCTGTTGCCAAAAATTTTTTAATTTTTATTCTGAAACATTTACTTTTTAAAAAATTCTTTATCGAAATCATTCTAAAAATGTGTAAACACCCTCTGTATATCCCCCCCCCCTTTTTTTTTTTTTTTGGGTAATTTTACTTACTGTCAAATGTTATTTACCAAGGGCTGAACTGCCCTTTCAGCTTCTCCTTGCTATGCCACTCATTGTGACTTATTTTAAACTATAAATGCATATATAAAAATGATTATTATAATTGTTTCAAGAATTAACAAAAGAAATTATAATAAATTACGAAAACAGTATTATTACTTTTTAATGCAAAACTTTGAGGTTGATATTTTAAAAATTATAAAAAAAAATTGCTATTGGTTATAAAAATAAGTAAAAATAAAATTAAATTTTGCTGTTAATACTTTGAGAGTTCACAACTTAAGAATAATGAAATTGTAATTTTATTACAGAAAAATTTTAATTAAAAAACTTGGCAATGTCAGTTCTATTTTAACAAATTTTTGTTACTAATTTTTTATTTCTATTTTATAGTTATACATTTTTAACAATTAACAAAAGTAATGAAAATCAGCTAGTTAATAACATAAATTAGTGTTATCTCAATGATTACCTCTATAATTGATTTTTATTGTTAGTCATCGATAATACATAGAGCTTCACTGCCAAGAAGGAAAAAAATATAACTTTTAAATGTAATTGAACACCTGTCATAGCCTATTATTTTAACATTCAACAAAACCCCTCTCCTGGAAAATAAAGTATGTACACAGATAATTTTTTTTCCTATCATGATATTATAGAAACCCCATTTATTAAATTTGGCATACAAATTGCTTAAAAAATTTTAATGACATGTTTTTTTTTCAAAAATTTTCAGTTGTATTATGATTTTTTAATTAGCAAAAAAAAAAAAAAAAAAAAAAAAAAAGAAAGAAAGCAAGTAAGTAAGTAATATGGTCATATTATATACTTTATGAAAGACTTCAAAACACTGAACAAAATGACATAAATCTCAATTTTCTAGGTCAAAAAGGTCTTGAGTTACGTTACTATACCATGCCGTATACCGTCTTAGATTACTATACCATGCAAAATTTCCGACTTTTCTCAAAATTTCAAACTTATAACCCAAAATCATCAATATCTACAAACATGATGTCTAGACCAATGGTAAGTTTTAATTGATAAATAAGACATCATCATTATTTTTTAAGTTTTATAAATTATTATTATGTTGTTGCTAATGACCTCTAGCAACCTCGTAGTGGTGCTAGATTCCCCTCCCTCCGTATGGGAAAGCAATGGGTGGAAGGGGCGGCTTTCACTTTAATGAGCCCCATTGGGAGGAATGAATTCCAACTTTGCTCAGGGTCCCCTAATTTTGAACCAATTCTAGATGAGGGAGCAACCATCTGAAATCAGTACCCCCAGAAGTAGCATTAACATGCTAGGTCATTGGAGCCACGACAGATTTTACATACATCAACTCCCATTAGCATACATGGTCTCACAGTAGCACAGCCGTGAAAGGAGTTTACCGTCCCAAGCACTGACCAAGCCGGGTGCTGCTTCACTTCCCGTTTTCTTACGGGAACGGAGTTTAGTAACTAGGCCACCACGGGACATAAATTATTATTATTGTTAGTAGAAGACATAGTAGTTATAGTCGTGTAGCAGTAATAGTTATTTGGAACAGAGGGAAGAATGAATTCTACTAGTACATTTCTTGTGTCAGTGGGAAGCAAACTATTGAAAGGCTCTGACCTATAAGGTCACTTGCAAATTTTATTTTAAAATGTAGAGGTGAATTTTAGAAAGTCTTGATGAAAAGAAGAAGCATCTGAGCTGTCAGGATTATCATTTGAAAGCGACAATGAGCAGTGTTCTAGACTCCAAGAAGAGGAATACATTTTTCTATGAAAACAACGAAGCTGGTTATGAATTTGGAAAAGAGAAAATTTTTTAGCAAATTCATTGATAATGTACACTGCATAAAAAAAAGTAGAAGGACATTTAGATTTTTTTATAAAAATAAGGAACCTTTTATTTTTACTGAATTTTTTTTTTGTAAGCAACATTTTACAGATCATTTAATAAGAAAATATCAATATCATAACCATGATATTCAAAAATAAAACATTAATGACAACAGAAATAAATTCTACTATTTGAAACTCTGTAAAAAAAGTAGAAGGACAGTAACCCAATGAATAAAATACACGCGATGTTAGTAAGGAATACTCTTCCCATTAGATTTTATAATTTCGAATATTCTATTTGGCAGTGAATCATACAAAGATTGGATGTCTGTCTGGCAAAAATGATCCCATTTTGGCAAAAATGATCTATTTCAGGCGTACCTCGGACTGGTCCAAAGTATACTATCATTCAAGATAATATATATATATATATATATCAAAATGATGGTAAAGGTGCTAGAGAGATTGCTCATATACTGCACGTCAGCCCAAATACAGTTTCTAACTTTTTCAGAAATCCAGACAGAAATGTAAAGAGAAAGAAGACTGGCAGACCTAAAAAGGTAACGTCTCGCGATGAAAGAAAAGTTGCTCACAAGCTTAAAAAGTGCAATGGAAGTATTGCAAAGGCTCGAATTTAAGCAGGACTTACCTATGTGTCGAGGCAAACAGTTTACAACTACATTAAAAGATCCAAAAAATTCATTTTCAAAAGGCAGAAGCATCATCCAAAATAGAAACAAACACATATTGATAACTGTTTATCTTGGGCTAAAGAACGCATGTCATGGACTACAGAATGGACTCTGATACTGGACTGTGATATCTTGATATGGAACTGTGATATCTTCAGATGAGAAGAAATTCAATTTAGACGGTCCAGATAGTTACCAGTACTACTGGCATTGTCTGAAGAACGAAGAACAATTTTATTCAACTGGGCAAATGGGGGGAGGAAGTTTGATGGTCTGGTTAGCAGTTGGATATGGAGGAAGAGCAAGTCTGGTCTTTATGAGTGGTAGGCAGAAGCATACAGACTATATTCAGCTGCTAAATTCTGAGCTTCTTCCTTATGGCTCCGAATTAGGAGGAGAAAAGTGGATCTTTCAACAAGATGGAGCCTCTATTCAAACTGCTAATGGAGTTAAAAACTGGTTCGTTTCAAATAATGTGCAGGTTTCACCCTGGCCAGCTAAAACCCCTGATCTTAACATAGTAGAAAACATCTGGGCAGTGCTTGTTCGTCGTGTATATGCTGGTGGAAAACAGTTTGAATCCATCACTGAGCTTTGAGAAGCATTGAATAGCTCATGGGATCATTTTTGCCAAACAGACATCCAATCTTTGTATGATTTACTGCCAAATAGAATATTTGAAATTATAAAATCTAATGGGAAGAGTATTCCTTACTAATGTATTTTATTCATTGTCCTTCTACTTTTTTTTCAGAGTTTCAAATGGTAGAAATTATTTCTGTTGTCATTAATGTTTTATTTTTGAGTATCATGGTTATGATATTGATATTTTCTTATTAAATGATCTGTAAAATGTTGCTTACAAAAAAAAAAAAAAAAAAATTCAGTAAAATTAAAAGATTCCTTATTTTTCTAAAAAAATCCAAATGTCCTTCTACTTTTTTTACGCAGTGTACCAAATCTGAATAATCCGATAATATACCAAATCCAAAGAATCGAAACACGTAAAAATAGTTTAGAGCATTTTAATGTACTTTTTTGGTGATAAATTATCAAAAGAGGAAAAGAAAAAATCGATAGAAAACTTGAAAAATATTTACAAAAATGACATAGATATTTAAAATTTTGTCGATGAACTGAATCATTTTTTTGGCAGTTTTGGAAGAAAACAGTGAACTTGACAGAAATGCATATGGGTCATTCCATGTCAAATCAACCAAAACTTTTCGAAAATGACACCATCCATCACAGATTTTGATGAAATTTGGCACATACGTACAACTTTTGATGCTGATTACAAATACAGTCAAACCCCGATATAACGCCACTATCCGTTCGAGAAAATTATGGCGCTATAACGAGTGCGGCGATATATCGAATTATATTAAATTATGCGATGGATAAAAATAAACTTTGATATGGTATTATTACTATTGTAAAATTCAATATCATAATGCATTTTATTTAATAATAGAAATATAATTCAGTTCTGCTGGAATTAAATTATCAAATAATACTATGAAATTAAGATGCACGTACTGTTTTATATCGTCAATCCTATATAAAGAAGTTTTCCGAGTAGAATAAACACTGTGGCTGAAGTGTTTAGATCCAGGGCTCAGGCCTTTCGCGCGGCGACGGATCTAACATTCTGGAGTCTCCAGCAGTTTCTTCCAGATGTAACGTGAATGCACTTTAGAACCCCTTAAAAAATAATCCGTTCTAAGGACCCCTCGTGTAGGTTTGAAATAAACACAACAAACAAACTTGGATAAAATAGATATTTTTGCTCTGGCAGACACACACTTACATAAAAACTCAAATTGAATTTATTGGAAATATTTTAAAATGGTAGTTTGATTTTTCTTTTCAATATTAATTTTTTGAATATCCTTTTCTACAACTAAGAGATTGTTTAGCATTTCTTTATCTGTCACATTTTTTTCTAAACGAAATTCGTATTTTACCAATGCAATTTTTCACTTCCTCCGATGTACCATGTGGTGTTTCATCTTCTTCAGATTCACTGTCAGATGAATCTAAATTTTGATTTTGATTGGTAGCTACTTTAACAATTTCATCGACTGTCAGATCTTCAAATGTTGAAACACTTTTGTCTATATTAATGTCGCGAGCATGAAAAGTTTCGGTTCGCCGTGTGGCGACCACCAACTAGAGCAGTCGAATTTCAGATAAGCAGGAGAGTGGACACATGACAGCACCGTCTCCTCGAATTGAATTTTGATACTTTTTGATATGATATGATATTGATATTATTTGATACTATTGATAAACGAGAAATATTTGATTTGGTGTATATAGTAACTTGTAAATAAATAAATGTTTGTGCCATGAAACAAGAGTTTTAATTTGAACATAGAACCACTGCATTTGACAATTAATATACTCAGTTGCCGACAGAGGATGTTCAATGTCTGTCAATTTGTGTATTTCATTTTGTAATTCTTGGAGTGCTGTAATATTTTGCTTTGGAGTAAACCCTTCAGATTTAATTAATCCAGTATGTTTCCAGCAGTTAACAATAATTTCTGGAGAAATTTCATTCCAGGCTTTTTTTATCATGCGAATAGCATCGTGTAAAAGGATTGGAGAAAAATCATCTTTGCTGATTTTTTCAATAATACGGCAGATGTGATGCTTTCGATAATGAGTTTTGAATGAGTTTATTATACCCGCATCCAAAGGCTGTAAAACTCCAGTACAATCAGGAGGTAAAAATTCAATGCGCATATTGCTCATTGGGTATGTTTTGTGACAAGGGGCATTACCCAAAATCATTAAAACATGGAGTTTCTTTCTTCGCATTTCTGAGTTGAAATTCGCTAGCCATTCTTGAAATAATGCTGCAGTCATCCAAGCTTTCTTGTTGTTCTCATAATACACATAAAGGGCAGGATTAAAAATTTTAAAACATCTGGGCTTAGCTGATTTTCCAATCACGGTCAGAGTCCTTTTATCAGATCCATCTGCATTTGTGCAAAACACCTGCGACACACGATCTTTAGCTTTTTTGCAGCCTTTAACAGGCCCACTAGAAATTATCTGGCTGCAGGCGGTAAAAAAGTCCACTTTCCTCCATGTTGTAAACATCCTCAGCTTTATATTCTAAAATCAGCGCACTCAATTTCTAACGACTATTTATCACAACATCTTCATCAACTCCTGCAATCTCACCACTTAGTATATTCTGCGAGAATCCTCGTCGCTTTTTAAATCTGTTCAACCAGCTGCTACTATACTCGAAATCTGTGATGCCCATTTGCTGGCCAAGGACTTTTGCTTTCTCTCTAATAATGTCTCCAGTTATAGTCGCATTTTTAGCACTCATTTGTAGTATCCATGTGCAAGGGCATCCTCTAAATCTTCGTGTTTTTGAGTTTTCAGTTTTTTCACATTTGACTGCAGATCGTTCGTGTCAATCCATTTTTAGGGATTTTTCAAAATGTCTCCTATGCAGTGCTTACTAACATGCTTTTTCCACAATGTATAAAAATGATTTGGGATGTGTTGCTGCGATGCATTCACATTTCTCTCTTTATATTCGCAAATTTACCGCTTTTCCGAAACTGTTAATACAGCTCTTTTTGCCATCATGAATTAAGACTCTGGTTATTTTGCAGATTTAACTGCTAAATTCTTCGATCATTCAACGACTAATCTAACGTTTGAATGACAGATTTTGCATTTCACCCCGTTTCCCTGGAAGGCGGCGGAAACTATAAGGAGGGAAGAGAGGAGAGGAGAGGTTTCTTCAAACATTGTTCTCAGTTTTCAAAAGAGAATGAATTGGAATTCATTACTACTGAATACTATATTCGACTTTAAAAGCATATAGACGTAGGAAGGCAAGGGACTCTTAGGAAATTTAACAAAAAGTTTAAAAAGAAAGATGTGCAAAAAACATATCCAGTAATTTCTAGAAAATTTGTTACACTAGGCAAGATTTATTCTGGCGGTATATCGAGTTGGCGCTTTAACGGATCCATTACATTGAAATTCCTATTTGACAGATTTGTTCACAGACATAATTGGCGGTTAAGCGGAATTGGTGCTATTTCGAGATGGCAGTAAATCGGGGTTTGACTGTATATCAATTATATTAAGATTAATTAAGGGATTCAAAAGTTATGAGCTTGCAAATTTCCGATGAGATGCCCTGTCGGACGCCATCTTGAATGACACTTATACACATAAATAGCCATAACTTTCTTAAAATTTGTCCTGCAAACTTCAAATTTGTGTTGTTTTGATCAGAAAAAACTCATTTTTGCTTAAGCTAGGTCAATATTATACAACTTATGACTACAACTTATTACAAACCATTTCCGTTTATTTCTCATTTTTTGGTTGACAGAGTGAATAACTTGAACAGCTAGTTTCTCGAAGTGCTCCATTTTCAATTTCCAAAAAATTGTATACACAAGTAGTTAAAAGTATGCTATAATATCTGATTAAAAAAATTTGATGGGTATTTTACAGATAAAGTTTTTAAAAATAAAATTCTGAATAAGTACATGCATCCTTATTACAATGCCGTGTAACACTGAAGTGTAAATTCAGTGACCTCCCCAGACCTTTTTGTCAGTCGGGTGGCATTATGAAGCTGCAATGTGTAATCCTATCGAATTAAAGCATTTTAAATGATATTCTGATTTTTCTGCTGGGCGGTCAGTAGTTGGGCTATGCACCTTAGGCCATAAGGCCTTTACCAGAAAGGCCTGGGGAGAACCCTGAAATATTTTCACAGATTTTTACTTCCTGTAAAAAGATATTACAATTCATTTAATGTATGCAGCTATCTAAGCATTTTAGCTACAACTATTACAGTCATTCATAACTTGCACTGTTTTGCATGCTGCCACAGGAAGTACCTATCAACTGAGTAAAGAATCATTCAACTAGTTCAAACAATGTGCAACAAATAAAAATTAAGAGTTTTTCTATTTTTAAATGATATCCAGCCAATATTTATATTTATATGTATTTACTTATTATAGCTTATAATTTAAAAGAATATATACAGTTTTAGAAATACCATGTCAAATAATCTTTCTACTCCCTGAGATAGGATATGTTTGATTTTATTTTTTACTACTTGTTTTTTATTTTAATGTTTACATTTCATATGTTTTGCAGCTTTTACTTTCAATATTTATGTTTAAATGTTTAATTAAAAATCAAATGCATAAAGAATTAAGGTTGTTAATTCAATTTTATTAAGTGAAATATATTTTTGCTATGCAAGAAAGCTGAATTGATTTGTCATTAAAAATGCTGGTTGTTCTTATGCGAAATAAACATGCTAGGGAAAAAACACTTATTTATCATTTTTAGATTAGAAAATGTAGTTTATTTGAAAAAGTGTATTCTTTTTTCTGCAGACAGTATTTTTTCTTTAAAAGGAAATATAAAGTGCGCCTGTTTCTATTTAACGAGTTTCTTTATTTTTCCTTCAAAGCTTGTTGGAATAAAATATATAGAAACATCAAAAAAACACTTTTATAGTATCAGTAAACTTGTATATACTTTTTAAAAATCTAATTATATGGATAAATGATCTTTAAAAAAAAAAGGTACAATGCACTGTAGTAGGGATGCGTACACTTGTTCAGAATTTTATTTTTAAAAACTTCATCTGTGAAATACCCATCAAAATTTTTTAATCAGATATTATAGCATACTTTTAACTACCTGTGTATAAAATTTGGTGGAAATTCAAAATGGAGCACTTCATGAAATTAGTTGTTGAGGTTATTCACTCTGTCAAACCAAAAAATGATAAATAAATAGATTTTACAGTTACTGTAATAAAGTTGTACAATATTGACCTTGCTTAGTTGAAAATGTGTCTTTTTCTTATCAAAACAATATATATTTGAAGTTTGTAGGGCAAATTTTAAGAAAGGTATGGTTATTTATGTGTGTATAAGTGTCATTCAAAATGGCATCCGACAGGGCATCTCATCTGAAATTTGAAAGCTCATAACATTTGAATCCCTTAATTAATCTTAATATAATTGATATATTTGTAATCAGCATCAAAAGTTGTACATACATACCAAATTTCATCAAAATCTTTGATGGATTGTGTCATGGCCTGGTTGATCTGACATGGAATGACCTATATGTTATTTACATAGCTGCACAAGAAATGTCATAAACTTTTCCTAATGTAGAAGTAACTTCAAAAATATTTTTAACTTACCCATATCAAACAAATGCTCCAGGTGAAAGGTCTTTTTTGATTTTAAAACGTGTGAAGAATTATTTAAAAACTCTGATAGGGAAGAGCAATTAAATGATTTAGAATAATTATACATAGAATTGGAGAAAGTTTGGCAGACACAAAAATTATTGATTTTATCACAGAAATTATTGATGAATTTGCAAAAGATAAATCAAGGTGCAAGTTCATATAAAATACTTTCTTAAGCAGTCAGTTGTATAAAGATTCTTTTTTTGATTAAGTGTAAGTTTTATAAATTCTTTTTTAAAGTTTTTGTTGAGCAAAATTCTGTAAATCCATCTTGCTTACTACCACATAATTCGTTATATATATTTTAGTTGACCCGCATCAAAACTCGCTGCATCCTCAGCTGCTTGTACTCAGTACAAGTTTTTAAGCTGCAAAACTCGTTAGCTTTTCTCCATTGTTCTTTTCATTATTGCCAGCATTCTATCAATATATCCCCATATTTTGTGCTTTTTGTATATATTTCTGTAATTTTTTTATCATCTTCACATAACATAAGCAATAACTCAGCAATTTTTTTAAACATAATTTTACTTTTTAATCATTTTATCATTCGACTGCCGTAAAAATTTGCCTCTATCCTATGGTACCAGATCAGGCAGCTTATTCATGGCAAGCTTATATCTACAATTTTACAATATGTGTTGGACATTCCGATGTCCAACTACCAAAGAAAACATTTTTTGTTATACATGAACAATAAATATGCATCTGAAAAAATCAATTGAGATAGCATCAGCTCTGTATGAATTGCTTGTAGAAATTTGAGCCAGTCCAAATTTCTGCTGTTTGTCTGGTATGTAATGGCTGTTGGGGTTAGAATAAATTAATTTGTACCTTAAATGATGAATTGGCACTGTTGCAAAACTTGATAAATTCTTCATACAGCAGCAAAACTATGTAAATTCAAATCATTTACTTAAATAACATGAAAAATACACCAAATTCGGGAAAAACACTGATGAAATTGGATTCGGAACGGACTTATGCACTACATTGCCAAATTTCAAGCAATTAGCATGAAAAATAAACTCTGCAGAAGTTTTTTTTATTTCCTGTAAAAAAATCTGGATGGCACTTAGCAAGTTTTACAATTGGACAACTCATATTTTAATTGTAACGTGTGACATTTTGCATGCATATGTATTTTACAGTACTTATCCACCTTAGATATTTAAATGTTTTTTGAAACTTTAATTGAATTTAAAGAGAGATTCAGAAAGTGAGTAATGGTTAATATTTATTTATTTTTGAAAATACTTTTGCAAAGAAATAGATGAAAACTGTATTGCAAATTTACTTTTCTAAACCATGAACATCATACTCCCAATTTCTTTTTTTATATAGCATAAAAGCTTTTTTTACCCTAACAAAATACACATGTAAAAAAAAAAAAAAATTGAAATAAATTTTTTTTGCTAAGAGGATCACTTTCCATGGAGTGGCCCAATTGATGGTTTTTTGGACACTGATTTGTAAGAGAATTTACAAGTTCAAAGTATAGCTTTTATACAGGGTTTTCAAAAAGGGTTCTAACAAAATAGCTGGGGTGACTCTACCCATCAAGGCACACCATTTCTACAATGGAACTTTTGGTTGCATTCCTCTCTTAGTATCGAAGACTGCTGTTTTTAAAAACTTTTATTAATTTATATTTTAGTAAAAGTAGCAAATTTCAATGGATATTTTAGGTATTGGATGAATATATTTTGGTACATGTGGGCTATAGTTTTTTGGTGACATTAAGACTATACCAAGCTTGTGAAACATGAATGTGGAAATAAATAATTTGCATGTTTCCTAAAAAATGTCTATAGGACTGCAAACATTTTAAATAAGTTTTACCACCACCATCTTGATGATATATCTCAGTTGCTTGATGATTGAATTTTCTGGTGGCTGCTATAAATCCACAAGTACTATATTTTCCCCTCCATTTAGCATGGTCAATGGTATAATATTTTCTGTTTTGAATGAAAATTAATTGCAGATAGAAAGGAACTGTACACATTTTTGTTCATTTTATACTAATTACATATTTTGTAGTTCTTATTTAGTATATCTACGTTATTTAAAATATTGGTGAAAAAGACTTTTTTTAATGGGCATGCTTAAAACATTTTGACTGCACTGCTTGAGTAATAATTGCACTGCTGGAATTATGTTTATATCACCTTATTTGTAGTATTGTTTCGTTTTTCACCTCTTGGTTCAAATTAACATTCAATCTCAAAATGGTTATTAAGTTATTTATTACAGATAGATTCAATTAACTTTTTTTTTAAAAACTAATTTTATGATTGCATTTAATTTTAAATATTTATTTAATATTTATTACAGAAAATAAAAATTTTAATCAAATAAAAAATGTACTTTGGTAATGTGTAGTAATGTTAATATATATACAGTAGAAAGTCCCAAATATAGATGTCCAAAGTCTGGAATTCTCCAAAATTTGAACCGTATGCTTTTTTTTTTAGCACTAGAGTGCTTTTTTGCTCAATCCCAGATTTGTGTCTGCACGATCTTGTTGACAGGTTTTGTAATGAACTTTTCAAATGTGTTTGCCAGATAATGTGGAGGGGGGGGAGACGTTAATAAAACGTTGAAAGTCGCACAAGGTTTGCAGCTTTTGATAATGGATTCCTAACTTTGGTGCCAAAACGCGTCAATTTATAATAAAAGTGGAGATAGTTACAAAATGCTTGGCGAGGATTGTAAAATTGTTTTAGTAGGCAATTTTAATATAGATTTCAATTCCGAAGAAGTGTTTTATAGAACAGAGAAGACAAATACGGTACACTTACAGATTATGATACACTTTCCAAATGGTATAAAGGTGAAGTTTAGTTTGACTATGCCTGGCGAAAATTGTTAAACAGTTTTGGTAGGCAATTTAGTATAGATTTCAATTCCAAAGAAGTGTTTTATGGAACAAGGAAGGAAAACACGGCACACTCACAGATTATGATGACCATTCCAAACAGTATTTAAAATGGTAGAGGATATTTGGAATATGCTTAGTGAAAGTTGTAAAACAGTCATAGTAGGTGACTTTAAGATAGATTTCAGTTCCAAAGATGCAGCAAAAATGGCACACTCATGGATTATGATGCGTATTCCAAATAGTATTGATAATGGGAAGTATAGTTAATATGCTTGCAGAGATTGTAAAACAGTTTTAGTAGGTGATTTTAATACAGATTTTGATACCAAAGATGTGTTTTATGGAACTAGAAAGAGTTGATTCCTGTTTTAATGCCCCCACTCTCGCCAACCTAAAAAATCCCTGCACTTTTGCGAGGTTTGCAGTCATGGGCGCTAGGAGTTATGTACAAGTTTCAACACTCCCAAAAGAACTAGATGAAAACTAAAGTGAACAACAAATTAGCGATAAATGCACCTGTTAAGGAATTTGAAGACTCTTAATTATTAAAACTATTGGCATTAATTGGCATCCCAAAAGAAATAAATAAGTAATGAAATGCTGTACTTACATGTTGTTCCAAATCACCATTTTAAATCTAAATTACAGTTGCCACATGAATATAAAATATCGTCTGCATATGTTTAATTATCGCCACCTTGATAACTGCATATGTTTAATTATCACCACCTTGGTAAGAGTTGGGGCATTAAAGTAGGAATTAACCCAAGAAAGACAAACACAGCACACTCATGGATTATGATATGCACATTCGAAACAATATTTAAGCGGTGAAGTATAGCTCTAATATACTATCAATGCATTGACTACTATCAATGCATTGACTAAAATTTCAGGTGCGTGGAGAGATTAAAATCCTATGATTTCTAATTTCTAATAATATTCCTAATTTTTAGGAAATTTTCCTAAAATATCTTATATTTTTAATGATTGTCCTAATTTTCTACAATTATTTGTTTTGTATTATAATGTACTTATAGGTTTAACCATAGACAAGAATATAAAATGTAAAAATTTTGAGTATTTTCACTCATCAGAAATTATCAGAGAAGTCTGAAAGAACTAGTTTTGATTTATATTATTTTAACAGTTTGGTAGATGAAAAATTTTGTAGCACATACTGTGTTGAAAGTATAGTTAATGACAAAATATTTCTGTATTCTTCTAAGACTGCGTTTGAATGTTTGTGTAGATTAGAAATTTGTATTTTTCATACGTTCTAGTGAATGAAGTACATCAAATGCCCATGAAAGCAAGAACATACACTTCCTGTCCAAATTAATATGACCACTAGACATTTTCTACCCACAATACCTGTGTCTCCATACTAATAAATATTTATTGATAAATATTCATGAAACAATTGCTACTCCCCTAAAATAGCAATTTATACATAGAAGTTTTACCTTGAAAAAAGGTAGGGAAAAGATAAAAACCTGGGGGATACCAATTAACTTTCCAAACATTTGATAGTTGTGTAACACAGTGGTGTAGTGAGAAAAACTGATCCTCGGGATATAATGCCTCTTTGGTGTCTCTCCCTCCTATTTTTTGTCAAATTTTCTTAGGGACTATTTGGCACCCCTCTGTGAGCGGCGTCCAGGCATGATAGACCCCCTTCCAACCCCCCTCACTACGCCACTGGCATAAGAATACTTTTTGTAGCCCTGTTCAAAACTAAATCCTACACACATACCAAAATCTATACAGGTTGTATGGTGGTGATGTATAATGTACCTACACAATTTGAGCTCAATCAAATGAACCATTGATTGAACAAATGATTGATCATTGATTGATCATTGATTGATTGAACATTGATTGAACCATTGATTGATCAAATGAACCATTGCTAGTTTACTATCAAGGAGCCCTGTAAAAAAACTATTGTGTCCTATACAGGGGTGTAGTGGGGCCGGAACGCACCAGAATGACATTCCGGTACTTTTTTGTGAGCCGGAATGGCGTTCCGGAACCCAAATAAGATAAGATAATTATTTTGTTGTTGTGGATCTTAAAAAGAAATAGAAATTCTTTTATAGCCTGCTCCCACAAATAATATTCCTGTTCCAATTCTATGAATTCCTTTATAGTTGAAATAATCCCAATGAACTGATAACTGAGTCTAGTCGATTAGAAATTCAATCCCCTGCCCTTTCTGCAGGGCCGCTTTTCCACATAGGCACGCTAGGCACATGCCTAGGGCTAAAAAAAACTGTAGGGTGTAAAAAGAGAAAAAAAATAAAATTATAGCAAATTACTGTCCTATCCTTACGCCTGCCGGTTGCCAGTCCGGGACAAGGTGGATCCATAGGCGGGAGATGATGGATGTGTTGTGGGATTACAGCCAATTATCTACACAAGAGATCTAGGCCTATGGGTAGGGTGCCCTAAGATGTCCTCTAAGGGAATCCTCTAAAGGGGGAGGGTCCTTCCTAAGGGAGAGATTTTTCTTAGAAAGGGAAATTCTTAGATTTTTCCTTATATCTTCCCTTAGAAAGGGGGAGATTTTTCTAAGGGAGAGATTTTCCCTTAAGTGTTACGGGAAAATCTTTCCCAAACCAAAACTGGCAGGAAAGGGTGCGTAACAATTTGAATTCCTAGGGTGCCGGGGAGGTTTAAAACGGCCCTGCCTTTTCTGAGACTGAAGAAAATAAACATAACCACATGATGGATGCAATTAAGAAAATACATAGAACCACTAGATTCTCAGAATCAATGTCGATAACAAAAGGAACACAGATGTTAAACGTGGTGATAGCATTGCAAGCAATGAAATTTGTGACTGCCCACCTGACCATCCAGGATAAGTATTAAGCTTCAGACTCCCCAAGCGATTGTTAAAGGGTAACATTCTGCTTTATTAGACACCTTGCAAGGACGTACCCAGGGGGGTGGTCCAGGGGGTCCGGACCCCCCTCCCCTGGGATTACAGCTAATTATCTACACTAGAGATCTAGGCCTATGGGTAGGGTGCCCTAAGATGTCCTCTAAGGGAATCCTCTAAGGGGGGAGGGTCCTTCCTAAGGGAGAGATTTTTCTTAGGGAGATTCTTAGATTCTTCCTTATATCTTCCCTTAGAAAGGAAGAGATTTTTCTAAGGGGTCCGGGTCCTTTCTAATTTGAAATGTAAAGTAAAATTGAGCAATGTTTTTTCATTTTGTGTGCACGAAATTTCAGTTTTTGTTAACAAAATAAGAATGATGAAGTCTTTTTGTGAAAAATTCTGCCTTTTTCACCGTTTGGACCCCCTCTGAAATTTTTTTCTGGGTACGTCCTTGACACCTTGGATAGGTAAAATGAACTTTTTTAAATAAATTATCCTCTCCCAAAAAATTTTACATTGCTTTACACTAAAATTTTACTTAACTGTTCATTTTGTTTGGGTCAATTATGATTTTTTCAAAATTATCCATAGTCTCTTATATATTGGTTACTGACATGAAAAGTGGGTTTTTATGATGATTTGTTATAAACTTGTCCCCCCCCCCCTACACGGAGTCGTGCGCTCCGGGGGAAAAAATTTTAGCACTACAACACTGGTCCTATATGCACCAAAATCAGTACCTGCTTTACAAGGGTAGTCTGTTTATACCAAATTTGGAGTCAATCAGATGCTCTGTTCAGGAGCTGTTGTGTTTGGAAAGCAAATACTAATATATGTCTGCTAGTGATCATATTAATATGACAAGGACTATAGTTTTTTAGAAAAATTTGTTTTAAATACTGCTTTTCACTACCATTAATATCTTTAAATTATATTAAAATATTGAGAAACAAAATTCAAGCGTGAAAGTAAGTCTGGTTTTTAAGGGATAAAAATATGATGATACTTAATTCACAGTCAAATTTTTTCTTCTTTAGAATGCCAAATGCTCTGTTTGATCAGCCATATTTTAAGGAATCAGAACTCCTCTCTCATATCATTCTTTAGAAAGTTACACTTCCCAAGCCAAAACTCCTTGGAGCAACATTTCCCATACTGTGGATCACAACAGGACCTAGGACGTATTTGTACCTTTCTGCAATTTGCTAGAAATGGGTAGCCTTTAGAAATGAGTTTGGACTTATTTTTAAAGCCTGAGCATGCTTGAGCCCAAGGACTTTTAATTTGAGCTATCCTGAGCTATATTTATTTAAGTGGAGCCTGAAATTTTAGCTAATATGAATATAAGTCAATTACTTCCTTGAGAGGATGTCATATATTTTGCTGTTTGTGCAAATTAAAAACAAATAGCAAATTTAATGCACTTTCTAATTCTTTATATTCGAGTTTATGAAATACACTCTATAACAAAAAAATCGATGCACCAAGAAACAATCATCCGATTGCTTTGAAATTTCGTATGCATGAATGTTTTAAACAGATATGCAAATGATTCAAATTTGGTGTCCAATGAATGAATATTTTGATCTCTAGCGCATCGCAACTGCGCATCCAGCAGACGTATATAAGGAGCAGTTCTTCAACAGTTGTTAAAACTTTCGGTTTGATTGCGATTCAGATGACCTTTCAACAACTTAAAAAATGCCTTGCTGCAGGATTCGTGCTCATTACGAGCAACTGTCAGAGTTTAACAGAGGTCGTATCATTGGATTGAAAAAGGCCGGTTGGACTAATCGGAGAATCCCTCGTCATTTGAGTCGAAGCGATGCAACGATTCGAAGATGCTGGCAAGGATGGGTGGAAAATGGCAGAGTGCAGCATCAGGATGGTAGCGGTCGACCTAGGGCTACAACAGATCGTGAGGGCAGAGTGATGGTCCGATCAGCTGTCACAGCGCCTTCTTCATCTCTATCAACCATCAGACGTTCAACCCAAACACTAGTGTCCATCATGACCATTCACAGACGGCTGAGAGAGCGAAATCTACGCTCGCGCCGACCGTTATGCCACCTGCCACTCACGCCTGCACACTGCCGAGCAAGATTACAGTAGTGCAGGGCTCGATCAGATTGGAATGATGCCGACTGGGGACGTATAGTCTTTAGCGACGAATCCCAGTTCCAACTGTGTCCTGACGATCATCGAAGACATGTTTGGAGACGCACAGGGCAGAGGGGGGGATCCTGCTTTCACTACTGCTCGCCACACCGGCCCTCAACAAGGTATTATAGTCTGGGGTGCCATTTCCTTTGACAGCCGGACCCCTTTGGTCATCATTAGAGGTACATTTACTGCACAGCGGTACGCGGACGACATCCTAAGTCCCGTTTTGCTACCGTTCCTTTTGCAGTGCCCTGGGCTGGTTTTTCAGCGGGACAATGCCAGACCACATACGGCTCGTGTTGCTCTAAACTGTCTGCAAGCTTGACAAACTCTTCCTTGGCCTGCCAGATCGCCAGATCTCTCTCCCATGAAGCATGTCTGGGATATGATGGGAAGGCGATTGCATCTGGCACGGACTGTTGATGACCTCATTCGACAATTGGAGCGAATTAGGTAGGAAATACTGCAGGAGACCATCCTGGAGCTTTATCGGTCTATGCCATGCCGTGTCGCAGCTTGTATCCAGGCTAGCGGCAGGTCAACACCTTATTGAACATGTTACTGTAACTCTGAAATAAATTATTCAATTGTTCTGAAATTTTAATCATTTACTATTCTGTACATTGTCTTCATATCCACCAATTTTCATCTGAATCGGACACCTTCTTCTTGGTGCGTCGATTTATTTGTTATAGAGTGTAATAGTAATTAGCTTATTTCTCCTATGAATCACTTTTTAAATTCTGTTTACAAAAAGTATGTTCAATAAAGGAGAAATTTCTCACAAGCCTAAACCCGAACAGAATCATGATTTTTAGAGCTTGAGTCCGGTTTGGGCCTGGGCTGAGCCTGTTTCTTCTTTAGTAGCCATATTTTTCATTTTCTGTTTTATCTTACAATGTAGCATAAAACCTGGTAATTTTTTTAAAAGTCAACTCTCATGATATAGTGTTTTGGTAAGACCACAAAGGAGGAATAGGCGGAGACAGAAATTGTAATCTGAAATTTTTTTTCCATCTTGTGCAGACACTTTTTGCTCATTAAGCACTTTGCTACTACTTCTGCTCAAGCCTGAATAACTGCCCATTTTATTATAGAGGCAATTGGTCTTTTATCCAATATATGTTGCATGTGTTTTTCAGATAAGAGGCAATGGACATACTTCTCATTATTATTCATCTTTTCTAGCTTGTAATAATAAATTTAAGTACATTTGCTTTTCATGTTTTAATCTTGCAAAGAGTTCAGTTTTATATTACTTAAATTGAAAACGTTGCATGATTAAATTGGAAAATAAAATACCTTTTTGCAAACTTTCATTTGTGAATTTTCAATATTATAAATTTATGAAATAAAGTGACAGTGATGTTGAAAATTGTAATTTGAGTATCTTAAAAATGCCCTAAAATTTTGGAAAAATTGTGTCCTGAAAATATTTTCCCTACACTTTTGCCTGGTTATGTATGTACAGAGTGTGCATACATATTCCCCCACAGATTTTTCATTGACTTTTCAGTGTTAGTGATCAAATGTTTGATATAGTTATTGTCTATTTCTGTAGGCTGTTTCAGATTCTGATGTGTCCTCTGCCCTAGGGCAGGCTCTGTGTGCAGGTAGTCTTTATGTAGCTTTTTCTTAATAACATATTTCAGATTCTGATGAAGTAACATAGAATCTCTGCTCAGCAAACACACACAGGTTCTCTGAACGTCTATTAACGTTCAGAAGACGTTTTCTGAACGTTAATAGACGTTCAGAGAACCAGTGTGTGTTTGCTGGGTGGAAATGCACATGCTTTTAAACAAAAATAATCATTAAAATTTGTGCATATAAGCTGAAATTATCTGATGATAGACATGGTATGCGTACTGAGTGCATCTTAAACTCAACTTTAAAATAATTTTAAGCATGGTCTGTGCAAAAATCTTAACCTAAATTTTGTATTTTCTTTTTCACATAAAAAAAAATTTAAATTACTTTACAAGTCATTGCTATCTTGCACTGTTGGGTTGATTCGGGGAAAAAAAAAAAAAAAAAAAAACTTTTTGTTCAAAATCTTTGTCTCTTAAACTTTCAAAAGTTGTATAATGTTTTATAAATAAGGTGTGTGTAAAATTTGAATGGGATGGGCTACAACAATGTCTTTTGCACATTAAGAATGAAATCTTAAAATCTTTTTAAAATGTCACAAATTTTTTCAGGGGAATTCTTAGGCTCCTGAGTAATTAAATGTTGCACATTGTTTTATAAGACTGGAGATAAAATTTGGAGGGACTGCAACAATTTTTATGGGTTGTACATCGAGCTTGAAATCTAGAAATATTTGAAAATTTTACCCTTTGATAAAAAAATGTTGAATAAGCAGATTTAATTTTTTTAATGATCTAATCCCATTAAAAAACCTTAAAAAAAATCAGTAACTCAGTAAGGTCTTGCAACTGTTTGCTAATATAGCCACAATGGTTGCTACATTACCCAGAACTCAGCTCAGAGATGTGACTACGATCCCACAACTGCAGCAACTGAGTTCTACTCCTGTCAATCTAACCATTGGGTCACATATTTTAATGAGCCATGTAAGATCTAACTTCATCTGAACCTGGTCATTTTTAGTTGGTGTAATAATCTAGCTTGTATGAAACCATCTGGAGATAAATGTCCATAGACCTGTTTGGAATCAGTAGTAACTGATTGTTAAGGAGTGGTCATCCAAAAAAGTCTTTCAGCATTATCAGGGTTCTCTACATTTTTTTTTTGTTTTCAGCCCCTATGGTGACTGAAGTTAAAAAAAAAAAAAGAAGATTAGCAAAAGGTACAACTACTTGGGATAACTTCCAAAACCTAAATTTAGAGTGGGGTGATAGGACAGAGGCTTCATGAAAGAGAGAAATTCATTCATGCAAATCAAGATATTATCTAAGCAATAACCCTCGATTAATAAGGAACATAATAAAAATTCAATGTAAATTTCTGGATTATTTGTACCAATATAAATTTGCAATACACAAAATATTTTATTATAAACTCGAATAAACATATTTAAACTATTCTTGAAAATGCAAACACACTTTATTTTATTTTATTTTTTTGTTCAGAAATCACTTAGCAAATCAAACACATTCCTAGGCTATAAAATATTTAATATCAACATAGAATTTAAAATGTTCATGTTATTTAATCCAAGACATTAAAACTAATGATTGTTTACTCTAAAACATTAAAAGGTCACAATAAAAGAAACTGTTAAACCAAATCTTATTTATCTAAACATCAGGCAATGAAGGACCTTGCGGTTTTATTAAAATGCCGTCATACGAAAAAAAAAAGAATAAAAAAAGATTTAGTAAAACTTCATAACTCTCACTTAATTTCCCAATTGATTGTTTATATAGTAAACAGTCTGAGCATTTTCTACATCCTCAGTGGCTACATTGAGATTCAGTAATTTTATAAGACCATGCACATTTGCAAAATTAAATCTTCTAAATTGTACACAATAGTTATACAAGTACAATTAAAAAAATATATATATATGTATAGGAGACTAAACAAAATACCATACACTGTATCAATGATCCTAGTTTGAATTTTGTTTTCATCATCAGAATCATTCTCAGAGTTGCTAACTGAAAACCATTGGTTATGTGATTTACTTTCTTTATTTTCATTAGTATTTATTTTGTATTCTTAAACACAAACATACAATAATAATGAAATATAGTAATGAAATACTCAATAAAAAATAATTAATTTTTCATACATTATTACTTTTAATTAATTAACCACAAAAATAATCAAACTATAATATAAAAAAATTTTTTAGCTGCAATATAATAAATTTTCAAAATAATATCAAATGTATGTATTGAAAAGAATAAACACTCTGTAGATTAAAACCAAAAGCACTTTCTTCGCTACACAAATAAATAATTAAAAAAAATCAAAATGAAACACTGCAGATCTATAAGTTCCACAGAAAATTGAAAAACATTTTTTCTTTTTCCTCCTCCTTTACAGAAGGGGTATAGGTTCTTGATTAGAGTTGTAGACTATCCATCTGGGTAAAATGTGCAATTTATGTATAAGCACTTTGGCAGTCTAAAAACATGTGCAACACTTTTCCATGCACTGAATAAGAACAAAAAAAAAAAAAAAAAAAAAAAAAAAAAAAATCCCTTGTCCAGACAGCCAAACATTGATACTGAAGATTATTGTGGAGGCATTCCTTGCTTTCCTAAGCTTTTCCACACAGTGAGGAAGAGAAAAGAGGAAAGAAAAAATATTGTGGCGGTCCGAGTAAAACTTTGCATTTTTTTCTCACGAAACACAGGAATTCTTTTCTTCCTTGCATGCACTTGCACAAAAGGAGGGGGGGAACAATACCGAAACCAAAAATGAAGTGATGCCATTTGAATTTCTCACAAAGGTAAAGAGTGTTGATCACTCACAGGCCCGGACTGGCCAGGTCGGCGATCGCCGAAGGCCCCTGGCCAAAGGGGGCCCCGGAGAGGCATTCAAAAATGGGTATACTACTTTATAATAAGAGTAATCTTACTATAAATGTCATGTCAATGTTTGTATATATGTTTGTTACTCTTTCACGCTGAAACGGTTCGACTGATTTGGATGAAATTTGGATTAAAGACAGTTAAAGTCTTGGATTAACAAACAGGCTACTTTTTATCGCACGAAAAAAAATATTGTTCCTATAATATACAAAAAAAACTATCTTTTATCCAAAAAAAAAAGAATACAACTGAGCTTTTTTTTTTTACAAAGCGGTCGACAGATGGCGCAAACTTATAGAATACGCTGTTTTTAATAAATAAAATCACTTGCAGAGCCTGATTATCGCATGGGCAAATCGGGACTTTTGGGGGCCCAGAGCCCCCAATTTCAAATATTGTTCTGAAATATTTTTTCTATATCAAAATTTTTATGAAAAATAAAACAAATTTCATAGATGGGGGTCCCCACATTCATCAGTGCCCTGGTCACCCCGTTGTTCATAATCAGGCTCTGATCACTTGAATAAGTTTTTCCCTCTGACGTGGATTTATAAGCGGGCTACGGGCCAAGCACACAAATCCGAAATAGATGTCACACAAACAAACAAACAAAACATAAGTTTTTGAAACTTTCATTCAGTTCTAATTATGCATTTTTCTGCGTGTCTTTTCTCCCCTTCTATTTCTAATGTATTACATCCAGAAAAAGGATATTAGAAATATCAATTTAAATTTTGTTTAATCACACTCATGAATAATGATACACTTTCCAACTTAATGAAATAAGGAAAGAAAATAGGGAAGACGCATGGATAATGATACGCTTTTAATATATAGCACCTTGGTGCGTATTTAAAATCTGAAAGTGTTTCCAATTTTCTAACTTTTTTTTCCCCCTTTTTTTTTTATAACGGCCGATATATTTAGAAGCTCTTCAGAATGGATGAATAATAATATAACGAAAATATAATATAGGACAATATATAAGAAGGACGATAATAATATATATAATATATATAATATAGGACAAAAATTATATATAAAATAATATAGGACGAAAATAATTTGTTCCTTTTTGTCGGTTTTTATCATTTAACCATCTAATTTTTGTAACCAGAGGCGGCCCGACACAGTAAGCAAGTTAATCATCGCATCGAAGGGGCGTCATATCGAACTCAAAAAGTAAGTAGAGCATAGAAGGGAGCGTCTATTTTACATTAGCAGGGGGTGCCACTTACCCTAGGGCCACCTCTCTTTGTAACCATCTCAATTTTTAATTCCATTCAGAATCTGAGCTATTTCAGTGGAAGCTGGTGAGAAACACAAGATTTATTAAGATGACGGACCAACTGGTCGCTGGAGGCGGCTAGTTTGATATATATCAGAATAATTTGATTATTTATTTCCCAGTAATCTTACGCAGTGACACAGCGGACGATCCCAGAAACCCCATGACTCAAGGGGGCCCCCGAAAAGTCAGGGCCATCAAAATCTCTAAAAGAGTTAAATGTGATTCTTAGCAAGTAAAGCTAAACTTCAAATATTACATATTCTAATATCTATTCCTTTTAAATCCCCAGTGACAGGCAGGTCCTGATTACCGGGAGGGTATTCGGGGCTGGTGCCCTGGGGTCCCCCAGCAAAAAGGGGGCCCCAAATTGTTCCTTGAGTTTAAAAATTTACAAATGTTGAAAAAGTTTTCGAAATAGGGCCCCCCTATGAAGCTTTTGCCCAAGGCCCCCAACTTGACACATCAACTCCAGGGGCCCCTTTAATATCTCTAGCCGAGGGCCCCCAAAGGAGCCAGTCCGGGCCTGATCACTCACTCCAATTTAATTCAGCTGCATTGGAGTAGAGGGGCCCACAGGAACTTTATCCTGCCAACTTTTGTAATGCATAACACAATGCTGGAGTGGCTTTCCATAGTCGGGCTTGAGTGGGGCAATGTTAGGCAGAGTAGGCGAGACAGCTCGGTTGGACCCTGGCATAGGGTCCCCTCCCCCAGCCGACTGCTGCTGGAACTTGGTAGCTGGGTGGACGCGCAGTAAAGAAGCTAGTGTTGTAGACTACACTTTACTATACCATTTTTCACAGATTCGCCAGGCAAGAGAGGCCATGCAAATATCTCTCACTTCAGCTGCATCAGGCTTTTTATTAATTCCGTTGAGGTCTTGTCACGTGACTTTGCAACCTGCAATGATTAGGCTAACCCATGTCTGAGTAGCAAGATGTTTTGGTTTGAAGGAGCCTGTCAGACTGAACAACAAGGGGCTGACCACAGATTTAGAAAGGAACTGCTAGGTACCGTGTAGTAGTTGCGGTTTTTGATAGAGCATTTCTTTTGTTCTTTAACTACGCTGTTTAACATTTTAACAGTTTGGGCTTTTGATTTAGTATGTTATATTTATAAGTTGTTCCAAGTTCAAGATCAGTAGGTTGAATGTCCAAACGGAATTATTAGATTTCTTTGAAGATCTGCTAGCTTTAATCTTTAATGCAGCTGTTTTCTGTACTCACCATTTAAATCAGCCAACATAAAAGATAAAATATTTTCTGAATGATCCCAATATGCATTATTTTGAATCAAAGATTGCATTGTCTTAACTAGAATCTCTGCAAATATTTTGTTTTCACTTGGGTAAACCACAGACTTTGTGGTGCATCAGCAGTCATATGGTGTTTTTTATTCAGAACCACATTTAAGCATATGCTCATGTAATGAAAGTTGTAAGAACTTCAGGAACTTCTGACGGATTTACGGTTGTGCAGGACAAATGGAGTATACTGCACTCAAGGCAGAATGACAGAATTATGTGCACTGTATCAGACCTTTCTTAAAGACAGTCATTATTTATGTATTTATTTTATTTGTTTATATGGGATTTATGAGATTTACTTATGAATGTGACTTTATGGTTGCGATGCATCATTTACTGAAGGGTAAACAATTTGTTACTAAATGATAGGTTTTAAAATTAATTTTTATCTTTCTTTCCTCATTTTTCTATATTCTGCCCTCTTTATTCTACTTGTTTGAGGTTTATTTGTTGTAAGATAAATGCATGATTTTTACATTTGTATTGCCTTCAAATCATTTAGTTTGATTGCCCAACAACATTACCCTGCTTTTCACATATTCCTTGCTTAATTAATATTACATAATTATGGGATCCCAAGATCCTTGAAGAACTTGGCCAAGGATCCCAAGATCCTTGATGAACTGGGATAAGTTCCTCGAGGGGACCTACTGATCCCCTGTATCAGTAGGTGTCAAGGGATATACTGATACAAGGGGATCAGTTGTCCCCTTGAGGAACTTAGCCAAGGGGTGAATCAGGGAGGCTAGAGTCACAGCCACCAAAGTTTAATTTTTTTTTAATATAATGAAGCTAGTCAGCTACAAGTCTCTAATGAAGCTACAAGTCTTTTTGTGCAAAATTCTACATTTCCGCATTTTGGGCCCAACCAAAATGTTTTTTTTGGCTATGTGTATAAACCATTGTAAACAGATACTGTGGATATACCAGCGAATCTACTGGCCTAAAGTTTTAAATGTCTTTTAATATAGTTTAAAAGGTTTATAGTGTTAAAAAAAAGTTTGATTTCTGCATAATTTTTTAAAGTGTTTCTAGATTTCAGGCTGGATGTGCAACCCTTAGATATTACCAGAACCTCACCAAATTTTGCATACATCTTATTCATAACAATATACAACTTTTAAAACCCCATGAGTCCAAGAATTCGATAAAGAATTTTTTTGGTCTATTTTTTTAAAGAAGCATATTTTTCAAATATTTTTAGATTTCAAGCTGAATGTGCAACCCCAAGACATTGTTGTAGCCCAATCAAATTTTACACACAAAACCTATTTATAATGATATGCAACTTTTGAAACCTTAAGCCAATATCACATCTTCTCCTACATTCAATCTTCAATTCAATCAACTATTTTTTCAACTTATTTGACTATTTCACTCAACTGATTTGACTAGAAAAGGGAATGCACTTATCTGTGATGCCATTGCACCCTCTCCATTTGCTTGCCTGTGATTGGGCTGTCAGAGAAGTTGAACAAGTTGAATGAAATGTTCAATTTTTCCCAGACCAACTGGGAAAAGTTGGGATGTTGAACATACATATCTCACAAGGCTTTTCACCCAACTGTTGTGGCAGGGAGGGCTCTAGGGGCAGACAAACTGGGTGGCAAATTTAAGGGGTGGCATTTTGGCTCGAGTTTGAAAAATTCATTTTTCAAGAATTTTAAGATTTAAGAACCTAAAGAATTTTCTAAAGTTGCAAAGTAATATATAATTTTACATAGTAATATTTATATTCCTCTCTCCCTTTTTCTATGGTGGATTTTCACAGAAATCACTGAGCATCCAGATTACCATTGCGTAGAGCCAGGGTCAGACTGGCCTATCTGCCCGCGAGCAAATGCACCTCTTTGTGGAGTGAATTTGTTGCATCCACAACGGAGTTTTTGATGCTCACTATCTGACACATGTCGGCTGCAGATCATCTGAGGTTTCTCTTGAGGTAGGCAAAGGTAACTAGAGGCAAGCTTGAGGCGGAGAAATTTGGGAGTTTCATCTTTGTAGGAAAATTCCTTTGCTAGTTTATACATGCAACACACCACACGAAGAATTCTTCAGTGGAACTTTTTTGTAGTGTAAACATACTTCTCACAGGGGCATGCACCCTCCCTTGGATGGGATCCCCTTTGCTGCACTGTCTAGTAATTTGGCATTTTCCATTCATCGGCTTATCGAGGGTTGTGGCACCTGTATGGTCTTTCTATTTGCTGCCCTATTCTGGACATTCTCTCATGCCCCTTCAACTTGGTTCTTAGTTTATCGCATTCTGTTTGATGAGCATTCTGTTGTCTCTCATATCTTTTTTTTTCAGCTTGCCGTGGGCTTTTAAAAACTTTATTACTAAAATGATACGAATAGATTCAGTTTCTAGAGTGGATACAGGGAGGTAGTGCAGAGACGCACACCCAACGTTGAAACTAGGGGCTGACCATGTGGGTGGCTACTAGAGGCATGCCTGCTAGAGACTTTTCTTAGAAAATCAAGTTTTTGGAGGGGGATCACAAAATTTAAATTTTGTCGGAGACACTCATGACTCTAGATACGATTCTACATGCACATCCTCCAACGAGAGAAATATATTTACACAATATAAAATGGGCTTTTTGATTATGATGACATATTTAATGCAATTCTGAATTCAGTTATGCAAGCTTTCAGCTCTCTCTGAAACAAAATTTCTGTAATTAGTCCGTTTTCTCTGTAATATAAAACTGTTTAATATACTTATGCAGGGGTGGCATTTCAGCTTTTCATTTGGGAATGCGAAATTTGTATGAATAAAATTTTTGTTAAATTTAGAGATGCAATTGTGCCCCTTTTTTGCTGACCTTGTACTTATAAAAGGGATGTCCTGTACTCCTATGTGTCTGACTATGATGCAGTCCCACATTTATTTGCTGTAAAATATTTATCAAAAAATTAATTTTAATCTATTACGTTTGAAAGGGGAAAAATGTGTCCAAAATTAGAAAATGAGTTTTTGAATATTTGCATCCTTTGCACTTTGCAGACCCATAGCCTATGGGCTTCTGATAAATTCCTAAAAATGAAGTCTTGTGAGGAGTAAAACTAAAAGTTAACCAAGAGCGCTCATAACCTCAGCTGCTAGGAATGGCACTCAGGTTCCATTGCTAAGACTTTTTTTAGGGGGAGATGTCAATAAACTGCCGAGCTAAATATCATTCTTTACCAACTCACTTATTTTTTATTCACTATATTACCAACTTCTTACTTTGGCAAAGCAGCTGGTCAATTCAAATGAATTTGTGAGATAAAGAATACAAAAAATATGCCCCTCCAAAATACTTTTCTGAATCAGCTCCTGATTAGTTAGCTATATGTATATGCAGGTAATTCGCTCCACTGGTAGTAGAGAGATTAAAAAGAAAGAAAGAAAGAAAGTACTTTACTTACTCTTTTTATTTTTCTTTAAAAAAATTTTCCTGCATGTCCTTTAAAATAAGCCATGGGATATTTTCATAATAATATATATATATATTTTTTTCGAACGATACAAATAAGCAATCCTGATGTTACCACAGGATACAAAAACAACAATCTGTCCAAAACTCCTCAACACCATATATAATGAAACATATGTTCATTATAATTAAATATTTCAGGGGCATAGCCAGGGGGTGTTGCGGATAAAATTAGGAGTTTGCCTTGATCAGTTTTTAATAAATTTGTTTTTCCTTAAGCTTTTTAAAAAATTTCATTTTGTTTAAAGGAGGTGTTCAAGTTTTATATGAGAATGTATCGGGGAACATAATTTATTTTCTTTAATTTTTACTTCCTTGTACGTAGTATAAGGAAGTAATGTGATCCCGAAAAATTTTGGGGGCCAAATTTCGACAAAAAAACCGATTTTGACTACCTCTAAATTTAATTTTAAAAATTTTTTCGATGCATCTCATCGTAGGCTATCATGCACGATCATATTAATGTGTCTGCAACTCATTTTGACCAGCGGCGAGTCTATTGTGGCCAGTTTTTCCATGCCGTCTGTACGTACGTACGTATGTATGTAACTCGCATATCTCAAAAACTATTGGTCGTAGAATGTTGAGATTTGATATTTAGGATTGTTCTATGATCTAGTTGTGCACCTCCCCTTTTGGTGACAATCGAATGGATAGTTTATGTACAGGATCGCCCAAAAGATTCGAAATACATTATGCTCTATGGGCCGAAATTCATTAAACTCGCCTAACTCAAAAGCTATTAGGCGTAGAATGTCGAAACTTCATATTTTGGATATTTGTAACATCTAGTTGTGCACCTCCCCTTTCGGTTCCATTCGACTGGATAGTTTATCTACAGAACCGCCCAAAAGATTCGAAATACATTTTACTCTATGGGCCGAAATTCATCAAAGCGTTTTTTAGAGGTATTGGGCTATTTCAAACGCCTCAGAAGTGATATATGCTGTAATGAGTTAGAAAATGAATTTCTCCATTAAAAAAAGTGTCTTTATCATTTATAGTTCAGCTACAGGAACACTCAAAAGATTTTCAATACATTACGGTCAATGGCAATTATAGGGGAATTCATCCATTTTAAGCACAATACCGTCCTACCACATAAGTTAGGTAATGGTCCGACCACGGTCACGTGACTCCCTCAAGAACTATCCAAAAGTCGCCAAGCTTGGCGACTTTTGGTGTATGTGTGTGCATATTTAACTCTCAAATCTCAAAAAATATTATGAAATTTCATATATCAGATTGTTGTAACATCTAGTTGTGCATCTCGATTTTTGGTTCCAATCTACTGGAGAGCTATTTACAGAACCACCGAAAAGAATTTCATTACTTTAATGTCTATGGACATCTTCAATATAATACAACTGTAGACGGTCATTGTTTGGTACATGCCCAAAATCTCGCCGTCTGTCCTCGGCCTTGGCGAGTTTTGGCGAAATATCGCCAAATTTGGCGATATTCAGTTATTTGGTCCATGCCCAAAGTATCGCCATTTGTCATCGTTCTTGGCGAGTTTTGGCGAAATATTGCCATATTTGGCGATAATCTGTCATTGTTTGGTTCATGCTTAAAATCTCGCCAAATGTCGTCGAAATTGTCGAGTTTCGCCGAAATATCGCCAAATTTGGCGCCAAAAATTATTTCGTATTTTGTATAACTGTAAAACTTTAACCCGTAGAATTTTGAACTTTTGTATTTAGAACTATTATAATATCTAACTGTTTTCAATATCTTTTTTGACAGCAATCAACTGAGAATTTATTTACAGTGTTTGCCAAATGACTTTAAATACATTGAGGTGTATGAATGCATTCAATTCATTGAAAGTCTGTGGTCAATGACTACTTTGGCTATCCCCAAAATCTCGCAGACTATCTCAAGTTTGTCGGCTTTTGGTGAAATATCGCCAAATAAAGTGTCAGAAGGAAATATTTCAAATTGAACTCAGCTTGGCGATATCGAAATATTTGGCTAGAAATCGCTAAATCTTACTATTATTGATATTTTATCTCTTTCAAACAAATAAGTTTAGAGGAAGTGCGTCGAAAATATTTTTGATCTAATAGACGTGCAAGGAAGTCATGTGTTGGACACATCAGATTTTTTTTTCTAGGGGTGGGAAGCAACATTCTGCATTTTTGTTCGGGGCGGCAAAATCGCTAGAGCCAGCCCTGGTTGTGAAAAACAGTTGAACAAAAGTGTTGTCTGAATTGAAGATCGGGAAGGTGTGATATGGGCATTTAGGAGATAAAGGTTTCAAAAAAAAGTTTTCTCTGATCCATCCTACTGCATTGTCACCAAATTTATGAAAAGACTTATTACAAAAGACACTAAACATCTGAGGGACATTCCCAGCAAATCGTAATCTGATGAAACTCCACAAATGCCATGACAAAAATAATTGATCTTTTTCACATTGATTTTTGCAATCTTTGTGTGTTTGCTCTTCACTTTGTTGCAATATCTGCAGAATTCTAAAAAATTCCCAGTTTCCAAATTCTTAGAAATAGTCCCATAATTATTTTCATTTGATAAAAGGTTGAAAATTGAAACAATGGTATCCTTATACAGTTGTGGTTGTAAATCTGTATTATGTGAATACTGTTTGGTGAAAATTGCATCATTAGTCAAAGATGCAAGTCAGTGTGATTCCTGTGATCACGTGACCTTGAATCAGCAAATTTCTGACTGTGGTGATATTTGAAATTTTAACTGTACTGTTCTTCTCCTTCATGTTAGAAATAAAAAACTTAGTTTGTCATGACATTCTTTAATCTATTATATCAGATCTGGAGCCTTGATTGCCCACCTTTTTTTAAGTTAAACATGGCAGAAAATATTTAATATTTTGGGTGATTGTATGACTTTGAGGCAGTATTATCAACCTAAGTATTTTGATGGCTTTCATACAGGATATGTGATCATTTTGTGTAGTTTTGTCCATTCAGTGCTTTGATGTTGTTTTTTTTCTTTCAGTACCTTGTATGTTTCCTGATAATGTTTCTGTTTCATAATTTGCTTAAAATATTACCAGATCGACCATCATCAATCTATTGTCGTCAGAATGAGTTTTCAGTAGTATTCTTGTAGATTCTTTCATAACTTTTATTAAGCTTTCTGTGCCTGGAACGCTTTACATTATGATTATCTGCCTTTCAAAAATGAATTCAATTTTAAAAAGTGTTTATGCATATTAAAATTTGAATATCATATTTAAGACGATATCATTATTTTGAATTATTCCTGTATACGCTTGTAAAATTCAGTTTTTCTCTAAATATGATTTTAAAAGCGTACTGTAGTCTTTGAACTGTGTATAAATATTATTTCAGTTTTTGATACAAAGTAACATAAGGATTTAATTTTGCTTTAAATTCTTTATGAAGCATAAAGATAATTTCTTCTTTATTGTATATTGAACTGTCTTGTCCAAAGCAAACCTTTTTATTTTAAATGTACTAGTCCTTTGTATTTCCATTCAAAAACTTTAGTATTTTCTAGATCAAGGGTAAAAATCTTGTGATTTTTTTTTTTCCTCTTAGGGTAACTATTATGAAATTATTTTGATTGCTCCAAATAAAGTTTGTTGCCCATAAAATGTTCCCTACTCAATTTAAAAAAAAAATGTGGGGCCGTTACATTGGAAAAAAATAAATTGACAAATGTTTATTCACAAAATTGCCACTATTCAGGAATGAAAATAAGAATAGAATAGAAAGGATGAAAATAGAAATAAGTAATTGCACTTTTAAGCTCAGATATGAAAATAAGAATAGGAGTTTTTCTTGGTTGCCTATTATGGACCAAGAACATTTTTTTGTTTTACCTGCCCATTTAAAAATCTGATTGCCCAGACAAGTCGGTAATTGCAAATTTTAACCCCTGTTCTAGATGCACTTTCTCAAATTTAAGTCAAATGTATGTTTTTATTAAGTATTAATTCTTTTTTAAAATATTTTAAAAAAAATTTGTGCATATATATATATCTAAAAATCCAGTTTTGTTAGTATATATATTTAAATCAAAAGAAAAAACGGAAAATGTTTATTTGTTTTATATTGCATTCTCATTTGATGATATCAAAAATATGAGTTATTTTTTATGTGTTACAATCAGTGAAACCTTTTTATAAGTTTCATTTTCTTTCTTTTTTTTTTTTGTAGAATATTATTTATATAATACATCGTACAAAGTTATTTTGGTATTGTAGTATATTTCATTATGCAGTTTTCATGCAAGTTCATTTAAATTTATTTATACATACTTATTATTAAAAAAAAAAAAACCCTTGTCAATCACTAAAATTTTGAGCAGTTCCCCATGCTACTTATTTTTGAGTTATTTTTCCCATATTTATATATTTCTCTCAGGGATCATATGCAAAGTATTATCTGTATGGAACTGGAAAGCCTACCTCAGGAGCAGTCAAGGTGATAACTTACCCCCGTGTGCATGTTATTTGGTATTCCATATTCCATTGCAATTTCCAAATGCATGTTTTTGTTGTTTGCATATTTTTTTTTTTAGAGATTTTTCTGTTGTACTCCATTTTTGCATTTGGCTTTTTGCCATTTGTTAATTATGTGTATTCATTTCAGTTTTGTAGGTATTTTGTGTTTGTTATTAAAGACATTGGAATGAAAAGAATGAAACATTTATTTTGCATGGATACTCTTGACTATATTTATGTTCCATTATTAGTATTAACATTTATAATAGTTAAGTTAAATGTATAGTTATATAATTGCTAATTATAATTCTATAATGTACATTTAAATAAAGCCAAATTGTTATGAATTTATTCATCTTTAATCAAAAGAAGTACATATTTGTAAGGGTATGCAAAGTTAAAGAAGAAACTGAGTTTCGTTCAGTGGTCAAACACACATCAAGAATTTTAATACATTTTTTTTTTCCCTTCCAGAAAGTATAACTGAATTGTTAGTTGGCTTTTGTCATTCTCTTTCTTTAGAATAACATGATACATTTTTCTTTTGCACTTCTTACCCATAATTTTTTTCAAATGCAGTACTTTACTTTTTTGAGTAAACAAAATTATGAATTTCTGGTGTACTGTAGCAGTAGTATTGTTTTAATAGTAGGTATAATTTTCTTAAAGGGTGGACTGAAGCTTGTGTTTACTAGCCTAGCCGTGTTGTTATTTAAAAAAATACTAAACCAAACTCTTTTATTTTGAATATTTATATGGTTGTGATGATTTAGGACTGCATTTATTTAATGTTGGTTAATAGCTAGAAATGTTTAAAATT
The DNA here is from genome assembly GCA_038373885.1 of Cheiracanthium punctorium. Classification (NCBI taxonomy): domain Eukaryota; kingdom Metazoa; phylum Arthropoda; class Arachnida; order Araneae; family Cheiracanthiidae; genus Cheiracanthium; species Cheiracanthium punctorium. Next base: position 26,579 of record JAWZYV010013599.1, on the reverse strand, counting down.
TTAGAAAAACTTTTTATTAATATTTTTAATATTGTGGATTTCATGGAGAGGGAGGGAGGGAGGGAAAATGTTTTGATTTCATTTTATAGTTTGCATTAGTTTAACTTTGTAGAAAGAAACTGAAAATTTTAATTGTGTCATAATATGGGACTTAAAAAAAAAAAAAAAAAAACGTGATCTTAATTTCAGGGGTTCTACTACTTCCTTGCAAACACTCCTGTGAAACCAAACTGTTACAATGCCATTTTTGTCTCAATAATTGTGTTTTCCTACTGCATGGCAATACATCAACGTATTAGTCTCATTTGGAAATAAAGAAAAAGCATTATGACAATCCATTTAATTAAAAGATCACCCCATTCTTGACTTAATGTTGACACACAACTAGCATTTTCAGAGAAAACATTACTGCCCATAATTTAGCTTAACTAAATACTGTATTTACCCACGTATACGTCGATCCTGCGTATAAGTCGACCCCCCACTTTCTTGATAAAAAAATTTGAATTTTTTAAAATCCCGCATATAAGTCAACTCACCACTTTCCCGATCAAGTAACTTTAATTTTTTAAAATACATTTATTCAAAATCATCTGTAAAAAAAGAAAGTACTAAATATACAACAATAAAGATAATAAAAATACAAAAGTAGTATACAAAATTAAACTGGTAATAATGAATAATAATAATAATATGACACTTCTGATAGTACGATATGGCAAAATACTAATATACAAAGTTAAACTGATTCAAGATCCGATTCAATATCGAACTCATCAAACAATTAAAAAAATTCCTTCTTCGTCATCGGCTCATCATGTACACGTATTGAGTTAGGATCCCTTAGAAAGACCTCCACGGGGGGCGGGGCACCCTACCCTTCGGCCTAGAGTCCACGTGTAGCTAATTGGCCGTAATCCAAGAAGAACAACAACATGATACACGCTTTCAATCTTTGTATCACTACATTCTTCCTGGTATGAAAATCAACCTGAAAAGATGTCATTGTGTTATGGAATGCAGGAAGAGAACATTTGTCTTATAAAAGGGCATTTTTGCTTTCTGATTAAAGAAAAAAAATTAAAAATTAAGGACCCCCATATAAGTCGACCCCCAACTTTAAAGCCTCTTTTTTGTCCAAAATTTCTCGACTTTATATGCGGGTAAATACGGTATTATAAAAATTCACAACTGATACATAGCATTTAAAATGTAATCTGTGTGATAACCTTTAAGTACAGATGTTGATTTTCTGTTACATAAACATTTATGTGTCTCTCCTACCATAATACTATTTTATGCATTTAAAAAAATATGAAATATGAAAATAATAAATTATTGCTATTTTGTAAGCAATATCATGCTTTGCATGTTATATTGGTTTTTCTGATTTTTTTTAGCTCAATTTTAAAGCTTTAAAATAAATACATTAAGAAAATTTATTTTTAAACCACATACGGAAAAAAAGTAACAATCAATCAAATACATTATTTATATTTTCTTTTAAATATGTACAAATTAAAGTATTCAATAAATTCATATCTGCAGAATCTGGATTATATAAAAAAGGGGAAAAAAGGATAATATATGAAGAATACTAAAATATTATATTACATATCTCATTTTAAGAATTTTCATTACAATTTTTACAAATTCTCTTTGCCAATTTATTACATACCAAATTCTTGCAATTGAAACATTGATAGGCAGTTTTTCTTTTTAGTCTACAGCGTCAAAGAATGTATGCTTTATGCTTTATAAAGGTATGAGATAGAATAAATTATGTTGAAAACTCTTGGCTCTCTCTGAATACATATATTAATTTCTTGATTGATAGTTGAATTTTGAAATGTCTGATCCGTATGGGATTTTACTAACTTTTATAACTCTATAAAAAAAAATCAGTTATTTCCTTGTTTCACCTTCAAGATGCTGCACCTTCCGGAATGCTGCCAAAATGTCTCAAATAATAATAAACTTGTTTTTCCCCCACATATAAAAAAAAGTAGTTTATACCAGAAATGAAGTCTGTTTAACTGCAGCCCAGATTTAAAAATTATTTTTAAAATAATGAATAGAAATTAATAAAGATTTAGGAATAGTTATAATTTATGTCAATATGATGAGAAGAATAACTATACAGTCGGATCCTGATATAAGGTCACCCCTTGGGACATCATGAAAGTCACCTTATAAGCGGGGTGGCCTTATAACTGAGTTATATACATTTGTCAATAAATAAGCATTATATAAATACAGCATAATTCTTTGTATAATTTAATACATAATTTTCAGTTTATTAGGTTATAAATTTTTAATTGAGTTGAACCAATTAAAATTACTATAATCAGAAGGAAATTATTTTTTAAAAATTTAAATTCAGAGTAAAGTTGTGTACTACAAATATGCACAAGAAAAGTTGCTGATGTACAACTTACCTTACTTAAAAAAATCCATAGTAAAGAGCTGTCATGATTCTGGTTTCTTTTTCTTTTTTTGTATTGTGTTTACTAAGTTTTGTAGTTTCTGAAAATATTTTTCTGCTCCCACATGGCTAGTAAAAAAATGTCTTAAGACATTTAATGGAGCGCTTCTGCTTGTGTTACTGCTTCCTTTTCTGTATCACTGTCACTTTCATTACTTTCTACTGCATTGGAATCTGAAATTTCCGAAACAATTTCCAAAATTGAATTTGGGAAAGATGAAAAATGACTGAAATCACTCAAAGAAAGTCTGACAAAAATGACCTTATAGGTGATTACACAGTATTTAAACCTGGCCATATTTCCAATAGTGCATAACATAGAATTTCTGTTCAAAAGGATAGGGCTTCTGAAAAATGGCCTTATCGTCAGGGTGACCTTATTGATAGATGTACGACTGTATATAACTTAAAAGTAGTTTAGCAGCTCTAAAATAGCACATGTGTTTTAGATCTACCGTTTAGAAGTGCTAGGTATTGTACCATTGTCTTTAAAAAATAAATAAATTGCACAAGAAATTAAAATAAATCAGTAAGTTTTTTTAGAATTTCTACTATGCACCATTACAAACTCTAAACGTTTGAGAGTTAACATTCAGAAAAAATCTTAAACATGTAAGGTTTTTCTGAAAGAATTGCTGTTCACTAAATTTTCCTGTGTGATTTTGTGTTAGGACATTTTGTTAAAATGTCATAAATCATATTGGTTTATCATTTATGAGAAAGCTTGTGAACATTCTGTTTTATTAATTTTTAGTTATTATGTAATTTATTTTGCTTTGCAAGAGGGATGTGAAAAGTGATGCTTTTTAAAGCATACCTCTAAATAATAAACACTGGATATTAATGTGTTAGTATTTAAAAAAAATAAATTTTCTAATGATATGTATTCACTTTTTATGCCTTACATTTTTTTACCCTTTAACGTGCAGTGTCCTCGCCATGAGAACATAAAACTTTGACATTTTGACCTCTGTCAGTCACAAAGAATAAATTTGATTTCTGTAAAAATACTTGAGGGTGACTTAGTTACATGAGAATACTTTACTTTTTAAGCACATAATGTCCCGTAAAATTTATCGATTATTTGTAAAATAGTCAGGATTATTTTTAAGTTCTCTGGCATCTGCTGAAAACTGAAGAATACGATGAAATACATTGATATAGAAGAACAGCTGGATAGAATGTCCAATGCTGTAAAAAGGGCAGCTGTTGCTATCGCTCGATTTAATTACCAGCAACATGGCAGTCAATTGAATTGGTCATCATAAGCCACAGATCTAGCGACCATTTTTGACACAGACTGGAGCTAGCTGTGCCAAAAAGAGTCTCTGGATCTGTGGAATTGATGAACAATTCGGTTGGCCACCATGTTTCTGGTAGTTAAATCAAGCGATGACAACAACTGCCCTTTTTTCAGCATTTTGAAATGGTGGTGATTCAAAGGGTTAAAAGGGTCATTATATTTAAAATAAATGAAAAATAACCTTTTATGTTGATTATGTATACAAAAAATCCATTTTTTAAACATAAAATTTGAGGTATTAAAGATAAATTTTTTGTGCATAAAAGCTTGATTAAAATTCTTTTATCAAATGGCTTATGCATAAAATGCATTCAATATACTTTTCCTTGGTTAAAATTTGAATTTCAAAAACACTAATTTATAACCGCAAAATGCTGTCAGTTACTTGTTGTCAATTGAACTCTTAATACACACTAATAGAAGAAGAAAAATGCCAGGAAAAATACACTGAAAAAATATTTTTTTTTCATTTTGTATTTCATTGTCGAATAACTCAGAGAATATAAATTTTCATGTCTGCATTCTTTTTGTAAATTATTTTTTTGAAGGCAGGACTTATTTTTTCTAACTTTAATGTACAGCAGCTGTGTTTGGTGTAGTGGTCAAGTGTGCCTCCACTTAATAAATCTCTGTATATTCATGATTCTGATTGCTGTGCTCACGCAGTGACGAATTCTTCAGAAATTTCATTATAGTGAATATTAATGTCATAAAGATTCATTATGTATATTTAATGAATGAATTTTGCTTTACTTTTCAACACAATTTTTATAGACTTGAAAAATATTGGTAAACATTGAAAGAATTCATGGGACAAAAATGTTGTTTTAAATAATTCTTTTTCTTTAGAAATGTCAGTCACTTGAGCCCCTTCTAGCCCCCTTGCCTGTGAAATATATTTGAGAAAATGTTATATTTGCCCGAACTGAGTTTGGGTGTCACAGGCAAGGGGTTAAAGTGGCTTCCATGGCATAGGCCTTGCCCGCCACTTTCTAGATATGCCACTGCTCTGTATTTCCATGACAAATATTAGCTACCATAGATCTTCATGCCCTTTAAAAGCTACTTCCAAACTTTCAATTTTTTCACTGTGCTCTACAACAAACACTGTTTTTGAAATACAGTCGGATCCTGTTTTAATGAAATCGAAAGGGCCAGCGAAATCAATTGGCTATAACGAAAATTTGTTACATTTATACTGGGAATTGTCATGATAACCAAAACAAAATTCGCTATTGCAGAATTTCAGGATTTGTAAAGTTATATGAATTGTAATGTTTTACTGAAGATTTCAAATCAAATAAACATCAACTTTATTGAAAAATTTTACTTAATTGTAGTAAAGATGTACTATGTTATTATTATTATCATTATTATTTTTGGATAACATTGTACTCGAAGAAGATTTTACAAACATATCTAAATTAAATACATTTTCAAACAGGCTGCCATTAATGTAATTTTAGTAACATTTTAGTCTCTACACCTGTTAAAGCTTCGGAAGTTGTAGGTACAGTGAGGTTCTCATCAGACATTCCTCTTTGCTGCCACTGAAGAAATTTTTCATTTTTTTCTTGAATCCTATGAACAATATCATCATTTGTTGATGGTTCGGGGTTATGATATCATCAACAGAAAGGAAATCATCTAAAATTAAGCTGTGGTTATGAATGCTTCTTTCGCAATATGCTTCCATAATGATTCCAAGACTATGGCTAAGTTATTTTCACCCTCATCTTCATCCAATGCTAATATGTATGTTAGGTATAGCATTTCCCAACCATTTTTCTGACTTTGTTATTACAGATTCTGTAGTTCGTAATATCAGAAATTTTAATACAGTAACTCCTGTGTAATTTGATCTGGGCATTACCAAAGTCTTCAATTATAACAAGATTTTTGCTGTAACAGACTTCGCTAAAATGGGATTGGACTGCATTTCAACTGAATTAAATCCATTTTAGAAGCTATTCTTAGCAAATCAATTTTTGAAAAAGAATCAAATTCCAATTCCGTGGGAACTGGAACCTGCTGGATCCCTCTCAAATGTTTGGGGGGACTAGTCCTACACAGGGCTTACTTTGCATAGAAGTGCAGTTCCTGTACAGAGTATCGTTTCAGAGTGAATTTTTACATATTAGGAAAGCCTCAGTGGAGTTCATAAATATTGCACTGCAGAGCTCATCAGTGCATTAACCCATGGCATTAACTTGAAGTTTTCCCCCTTTTCACACACAAACTACTTTAGCGGACAGACCAATCAAACTCGTTTCAACCTTAAACCAATCTGAGAGTTCCGAGACTTATAGATTTGGGGTCTTCTACTGTGTATTGTTTAGATTTCTTCATGCTAATTTCAGACTAGTGCATTTCATTTCACTGTTCTGCCAAATAATGAAAGTATATCCAGTACCATTACTTGGAAAAATCTTTGTATTCTCATTATTTTAATAGAATCTACTGCTGACTCCCTTATTGCAGGGGTTATGGAAATTTACAATAAGCCACTGAGTATGAACATGAGGCAGGGCCGGCCCAAGGGGGGTGCGAATGTAGGCGATTGCCTAAGGCCCTGCGCTTATAGAGGCCCCGCTGTGGGGCTATTTTATTGCTATCTCATAAGACATGATAGAGAAGAGGCCCCGCTCTTGCGCTTCGCCTGGGGCCCCGCACGCCCCTCGGGCTGTCTCTGCATGAGGTCTAGAGAATATTTGGGCTTCGGCACTTTTCTTGCTAAAAATTAAGCTCTGGTCCTGCTAGGTTAGAACTGTAATCCCTCAGGATCAAAATTGAGAATTACTTTTATTGCAACTTTGTTCTGCCTTCCACATATCAATTGTGTATTTGTATATCTTAGTCAACAATGCATGAATAAATAAAAAAATTTAATTATTTAAGTTTTTTAAAATTATCTTCCAGTGGGTGTCTGGATCAAATAGTATAATCTAAATTTTTCATTAACTTCCAAACCTGCAATTGAGCTGAAATATTGTTTACAAATATATCTTACAGAATAATCATAAATGAATTATAAAAATTTTTAAGTTTACAATTTTTTGAGTGTACAAATTTTTAAGTGTAATTTTTTTAAATTCATGCTTTTAATTATATTACTAAAATTAAATCAGTAAAAATCAGTATAGAAAACGATTTGTTTGTCATTTTTCAACAACCAAGAACTTACTGTCAGATATTAATGCTCTTATAATTTTCATATCTATGAATTATTGTCTTTATATAAAATTAAATTTCTTATTGAAAATCTCTTTTACTTATTTCTCTTTGCAATCCATTGTTAATAAGTACTAATCTTGAAGGAAATACTCATCTGAAGTTTGTGAAGGAATGATCCTATGTGGGATCCACCATTACAGCCCTATCAATAAATCTGAATCCCAAAATCCCACAAAGCCAAAAGCAGTAAGAGATTGCATTCTTAGTCGTCAATTCACTAAAAAAAAAAGCTAACTAAAATATGGACAGCGATATCAAAAATAAAAAATAAGATTGAAGATGAAGAAAAAGAATCGGTGATGTCTTTAAAAAGTGAACTTCAATTAGCCATACAAAAATGTATGTCACCTTCAGGTTTTCGTTAAAAAAAAAAAAAAAAAAAAGTAGAAATTGAAAAAAAAATAAATGTATCAGGAAAGAAGTATATTAGAAGAAAGTGTAAAGCTGAGTACGATTTCTTATTGACATGGAACCGACAATGGTAAAATCAGAAAGAACTCTGTAGAATACTTTTTAATTCACTGTAAAAGTTAGGTAAAGACTAGAAGACGATTCATAGACTTGTTCTTTTTATAAGTACTTTTTTATGAACTAAGAAATAACTGTAAGTATATTATTATGAACATTATGATTATAATTTTCATAGTTATGTCAATTATTCTCTTATTTTTAACTAACAAGGGAGGCTCAGACGTTGGGATCACCAATTTTGATGAAATGTTGATGGATTCTACGGGACTCACAATAAAGTAAAATGCCAAAGAATTAGCTGCCAACTCTCGCTTATTTTCTAGAAAATTCCATTTAAACATTTGATACATTGTTATATACCAATTATTTGGCAAATAGTTTGCGGTCTCAGTGGTGCTGCAGATCTGCTTGACAACAGAGATCACAAGGTCCCAGGTTCGAATCTGTTTCAGTCCGCTTTATTTTTTAACTTTTTTTTTCTCCCTTAAAAATTCATAAAACAGTTTAAAATGATTATGTTAGAAATATATTGTCTTATTTTGTAAAACTGTTGTTATAAAGTTGTTTGTTGTATATATATTTGATAATTCAACTAATAGTTTTAGGACGTGAAAAATGATAAAAATGGATTCTCTTCTTTCTTCATTATGAATGATGTAATTATTGTGTGAAGTTTTTAATTCAGCCAAAACTCATTACACTCATGTAATTCAGTTAGAGAGATTCAATATTCTATATAAAGATAAGTAAAACCTTTTTATATGGTTAACCCTCCAAGTGGTTGTGATATAAAATCCTATCCACTTTTTTCCAGTTTTCACAGCAATGTATCTAAAATTTAAATTATTTATAATTCTTAGGTATTACAAAATATGCTTTGATTGTAAGCTTTGATTTTTATTAAAGCTTGAAAGTAATTTAGGAACTTACGTTTTTAATAATTACAAGTCTTCCTATGAAAATTTTATGATTTTTTATAATTTTAATACTGCATTAAAAGTTTTCTGTGAAAACATTACATTATTTGCCCATTTCCAAGATGTTCAGAGGGTTAAACTATTTATGATTTGATTTAGAATGCAAAATGCATTTCGAAATGCTGATGAAAGATATTTCTAATTGTAAATGAAATGTTTTTCCTACAAACAGTGATGAAAAGACAATCTGAATACGAAAATATTTCTTTCATATGTTGTAGCAGATGTCCAAAAAATTTGTTTCGCATGTTTTTAGGACAATTACAGTAGAAGACCCAAAATCCACACAGCTTGGTTCCAGACCTTGTGCAGATTTTAGAATTTTGCAGATTTTGGGTCATAATAGGACATTTATTCTACTTCCCTCCACCCCACCCAGAAAAAATAAACAATAAAGATCAAGAGAAACAAATCATGTTACTTATAATCAGAATCATGATATAAATACAGAGGGATAATACAATATACAAAATTATGAGATTATAGTACAACTTACTTAACCATGTATATTCAATAGTAGTTTAGGACTTTGAGATGTTCTAATTATAGTTTTTTTTTTTTTTTTCATTATTTCCTGTTTTGTAACACAGCTTTGCTGCTCTACAAGTCTGAGATATTTCTTTCTTAGAGCCTAACCCTCATTAAATGTTATTTTATCAACTTTTTGATCATCCCCTTTTATTACTGTGTCAGAGTCTGTGTCATGTGACCATAATTGAGTGTTAATTATGTCACTGTCAGTCATTTGAAGGATATCAATGCTATCATCAGAGCTCACAAACTCTTAAAATATTTTTTTCAAGTGGGAATAATATTTTATTTAGTTTTACTTTGTGGTTATAGTGTAGTTTTCTGAACTTGCAGCTGGCAGGGCAGATTTCATTATTTACATTGAACAGACAGTGCGGATTTTAGAGCCTTGCGGATTTTGGGTCTTTTACTGTATAACCCTTCCTCAAGTATGCATCTGATATGCACTTCAAGTATGCACAGTGAAATATTTTTTAAAATGTGACCGATAAATAGTGTTTCTCATGTCCGTCACTTTCATTTGTGGTTATTCAATTCTATCTCATAGAAATAGCATTTATTCAATAAATCACGCCAATTTTCTAATCATTTTAAACTGTATTATAAATTTTAAGGGAGAAAAAAAAAGAAAAAGCAGAGCAAGCTGAGTCGGAATCGAACCTGGGACCTTGTGATTTATGTCGTCAAGTGGATCCACGGCACCACCGAGAACACAAACGGTTTACCAAATAATTGGTATATAACAATTTGTCAAATGTTTAAATGGAATTTTTTCAAAAATAAGCAAGAGTTGGCGTTAATTTTTTGGCATTTTACTTTACTACTAGTCCCCTAAAACCCACCAACACTTCATCAAAAATCGGTGATCCCAACATCTGAGTCTCCTCTTGTAAGATTAATTTTTATTATTAATATTAAACGGCTCAGTGTTAATCTCTCAGTTTTCCATACTTTTCTCTTTGCAGTTTTTAAATGAATTCACAGTTGAATGAAATGTCGATCCCACAGTATTGCTGAATCCCACATGATCACTAAATTTGAATCCCGAAATTCCACAAGGTGAAAAACAGTGCAGGATTGGATTCCCTAATTATTTTACTCATGACATAATATTAATGTTTGGGCCTGATAGTTTGATAAGTTTCTGATGCAGTTATATGCTTGCGAATTCGTAGTAACAACTACTGGACTTTCACTTTGAAAATGATGTGCTTGGAATAACTTTCCTATTTGTCATTTAGGTCTCGATTTGCTTTCTTTGCAAGGCTTGTTTTGGAAATAAATTCTTGTTCATTTAAAAAATTTGTAGTATTTGAAAGCCACTGTGTATAACAGTATGTTTAACTTGTTCATACTGAAGTAAACAATTTATACTTGTTATGCAATGTAAATGTCAATTATAAAATTTTGTAGTGAACTGAGATGGGGGGAGGGGATTCAAAGAGCCACCAGGACCTACTACTTTTATAAGTACATTCCGTTTACTTTGTACTATTGAAAGTTGGGGTTTCATCACACTTCATTGTAGGAAAAATCTTATAAAATTTGTAATATTCTATCATATTTGAAATTTTATTATCTATAAATTACCTGTATTTTCTTAGCCAGCATCCTTCAGTTTCTAAAATTGGTTATCCCAACATCTGAGCCTCCCCTTGTAAGATAACACTCATGGGGAACTATTTCCCAGTGCTATCTCGACAAATATTGTATTTAGGGCTATACTTTTGTTTTAAGATACGTATTTTGTTTTATAACCTAGAAAAAAACTTCTAAACCTTTAGAAAATTAACAAAATAGTTATAGAATAGGGGAAAAAATGAAAATCTGATTTTATCTTAATTAGACATACAGAAGTAGAGTGTGAAAAGAACTATACAAACTTCTGCAATACCTTGAGTTCTAATTGTTAAACATATGTTTATAGTTTAATTTTTTAATGCATTTAATTATTAGAGGTGTCACTACATAATTTATTTTTTTTTAAACTTTGAAATTTCCAATACAATTTAACCAATCCAACCATTATTTCTCATTTGTTCAGTTCCTATCTTGAGTCTTAGTTACACTCCAGATTAGATACACTTTCACTGCTCTACTGTGAAAATTGAGTGAGTTAAAAATTGGTGACTATAAATATTCAGTTCTGGTTCTAGGAAACTAAATAGGAGAATATTTAAAATAGTGCAGTCAAGCTTCTTTATAATGAACTTCATTGGGTCAAAAGTTTTGTTCGCTATAGCCGGTGGTTTGCTTTATCCAAACAATTAAGAAATACAATATTAAAACAACAGAACTAAAATTTTTGTTCATTATATCTGTGAGTTCGTTATATCCCTGGTTCTCTAAAATGGGGTTTGGTTGTAGAAGCTAACATACAGACCTGAAGGTTCACTTTTAATTTGCTGATATTTTTAAAACTAATAATCCAAATGAAACCAAAATGTATTTTCAGGGTTTTTGAAGCATACTGCTTCTAATGAAACGGAAATTTATGTATACCCTATTTATAATTCTTGGAAATTTTAGGGGGACTGGAAAATAATGTGGTTTTTCTTTTCTTTTCTTTTCTTTTTTCTTTTTTTTTTTTTTTTGGGTACATCTAATATTTCACCTAGCCAAAACTACTGAAGCTAAAAATACAAAATTTAACAGATATGTGAGATTTGTAATGTAAGTACTGAATAAGAGTGCATTTCACAAAATTTGTTTTGGTGCCTTACCTCCCCATAGATAACTTTCTTCTCACACATCTCTTTCTTTATCAAATTTTAAAAAAGAGAAATCTATGAAATTTTTGCTTTAAGTTGTAACTCATACAAATATTTAAAAGTTAATATCAGAATATTTTGGAATTCACCCACCAAGCTGGGTGGTTGGTCACCCTCCCCATTTTTTCACATATTTTTTTTTTGAAAGGAAAATAGTTGTCTATGAAATTCTTGCTTTAAAATATGGCAAATATGAATCTATTGTTTAGAATTAACTACTTTCCCATTAAAAATTTGTTAAAAATTGCAATTATTTGAATTTAATGTAAAAAGAAACATTATTTTTTAGTACATCTAATAAAATATTTCTTAATATGAAAAAATATTGTAATACAAAAATAGTCATTATTGTTATTTTTGAATATTTAAGTGTAATGAGAGACATTAAATATTTAAAGTTAAGGTTTAAAATAAAAAAAATTTCTCTAACATTAAACGAGCCACTTTTCAGTGTTTTGTAAATTTATTTGGTATTCTGATTTCAAATATCAAGTGAAAAGATAAGGTTGCCATTCAAACTTACGTTCTGTTTTAATGTGTAGATGATCTCCTAAGACAAAAACAATTTTGTAGAGCAACAGGGAATAATGTTGTCAAAGTAAAATGATACCTTTCTTTTCTCTGTGTGGCAATTTGAACTCAAAACCCCCATTTTGGTTCCAGATTTTGTCTTTTTCTTTCTTTTTTTTTTTTTTTTTTTTTTCACTCTGTATATTAAAACCAAAACAAGTTATTGCATTTGATGTAAATGCTACTTTCATTCTTCAAAATAATATTCATTGTAAAATGAAAGTTTTACATTTTATTATTAATTTTTATGTGAAATTTGATAATTTTGGTGTTTATATCTTTCCAGTCATACCCCCCATATTATGGATCTAGTCATTATTCTGTTACAGTCTCTTCACCTCCTCCACCACCTCCTCCAGTTTCATCACCTCCTGTATCTACTCAGATTCAGATGACAAATGTAAATTTTTCTAAATAAATACTTTTGGTTTATTTATTGGTAATGAATGTTATTAGTGTTACTATTTTATATTTTTTCTCATTAATTGATTATTATTATGAATATTTTTATTATGAATATACTGGTAGCAGATGAACCATTTCGATAGGAAAAGAAAATTTTCCATGAAGTTTTTCCTGTTGAAAAATGTTTGTACAGAATTGCAGAAAGAGTTTTTTTTTATTATTAGATTTTTTTCCCCACTGATACAAATAGTAAATATGAGATTTTTGAACATAGAAGTAACAACAAAAATCAAATGCACTATGTTAAAAACATGGAGAAAGTTTAAACACTCTGCGGCAAATTAAATATACTTTGAAAATTTTTTAACATGAAACTGAGGGCACAAATATTTTTTCATGTTAACAAAATTTTGTGTTAAAAGATTCGTAATAAATTGCAAAGCGACAGTCCACTATATCATTTTGTATTAACCGATTTTACATGTTAAGCATTTTTGTGCAAACATACTTCACTTTATCTTTATATTATAATTCACGGAAGTATGGCTGGATACAACCTATCACAAATATGAGTAAACGGCTGACCACTTACATTTTATTCTGAACAAACCTACACATTATATTTTACGACACTAGGGGCCAAGGCCCCCAGACTCGCTACGCTCGCTTTTTGTATGAGGCATTCGGCCCCTAATAAGGCTTATTTGTAATAAAGACATAATTTCAACAGACAAAACCCGAAGATTGGATCAGATAGAATGTTACTGAGCTACACATTGCTTGGTTCTTGCATATTCATTGGTACATAAAAATTTAAACTTCACACTACAGTAGACCTCCTCCCCCTCATAACACGGAAGATATTTTGTTATGGGAATCCGTGTTGTACGGGTCCTGAGCTATACTCCACCTGAAGTGCGGACTCCGCTTATAATCGCTGGAAAAATTATTTGCACTCCTCAGAAACACAATGATATTTAATGTTGCCATTCATAAGTTATATTAATTAGGAGCTAAAGCATAATAAAATCAGAACATCTGTTTCAGCTGTATTTTTAATAATGTAAAACCTATTGGACACCTTGTGAATTTGCCACCCATGGCAATTTTTCATTATTTGGCGACTTGCGTACATGTAAAGTTAATAAAAGCTATGGAACAGATAGGAAAGCTTGCCACCAATGATGACTTTTCATTATTTGGCGATTTACACATGCTCACAACCTATAATTACTGTTCATTTAAGGTTACCGGAAAACCGTTATCCATATTTTCATTTACATAACCGTTTGCAGATTGGCGTACTTAGCACCACGAATTATACCATCTCGTCGCGCTAGCAAATATCCAAAGTGTACTATAACTGCTATAATGGCATAGTTAACACTGCCAAATATTTCTACTGGTAGCAAATAATCCAGCTGGACCGAACCGGCTTTAAAATAATCTGCATTTTAATTATTTTTCATTTTCAAGATATTAGTTATTCTGTTTTGGAAAAATGAATAATCGCTAATTCTAAACTCCTGTTGTCTAAACGTACTTACTATTTGAAAATTGTCAACTTTGTGTAACACATTTTGAGTTACTTATTTCATATAGTTTTTATTTTGGCATGAAATGGGCGTAATTCTAACTCATGTTTGTAAATTTCACGCCATTCTAGATACTTGGAAATGCTTTGTTGCAAAGGAATGAATAATTTTATGCCAAATCTGGCAACCATTATGTTTATTTTTTCAGTCTTTATTAATATCTTCTAAAATAATTCGATTTTCGAAATTTAAGTTAGCTTAGCAGGCTCCTCAGTATTTTTCGAATCTGTGGGCACCTTATTTGAAACTCAAATCCCCACGGTTTATGAGGAGATAGGCCAACAAGCTTTGACAGCGGCAGCGGCCTTTACTTTTTTTTAGAATAGAGAGATGCATGTGAAAGTGATCGGCCAGCGGAAAATTTCCCAGCTTCCTGGTGGGTGTATCTGGCCTGCATGGAAGATACTATATTATGGAATAAAATTTTGAGTATACATGTTTAATTTAGACTACAAAGAAATGTTTTCTGATTTCATCTTTTTCCTCTCACTAGGAAACAACCTGAAAGTTTATGCTCATTTTAACAAAATCATACTTAATATAATATACCTAAAATGTTAAAACAGGATAAAATAATTTTAGAAATTTTATCAACTTTTAATTAGTTTAGGAAGATGTGGAGTGTTTTAGGTTAAACAATGGTTTTGACCCACTACACGAAAAATTCCAGGGCTGGGGATCAAACCCGAGACTACTGCTTAATGTGCGGGTGCTCTACCACAGAGCTACACTGTGACAATTTCCAGATGAAATTTCTCGCAATAGAATTGTTGGCATTTATCATCATCTTCTGAAAACCACAGATTGACATGACAACTCCAATATACGGTGGATGTTAATTAGTTTTTAGGTTGAACAATGTTGTTGGCCGACTATGCAAAAAATTCTAGAACTAGGGATTGAAGCCAGGATGTTACTGCGACGTATCAGAGTTGTGATGAAATAATGTTTTTATCTGTTCAATTTGTGGTTTGCAGAAGAAGATGATAAGTGCCAATGATCCTATTGTAAAAAATTTCACCTGGAAATCGTCCCTAAGTAGCTCGGTGTAGAGCACTCGCACACTAAGCGGTAGTCCTGGGTTTGATCCCCAGCTCTGGAATTTTTTGCATAGTTGGCCAAAAACATTGTTCAACCTAAAACAACCCAAATCTTCCTAAACATGATAAAATATTTAAAATAAAAAATTATGGTCAAGGAATGAGAAGGAATAAAAATATTTCTATCATCCTTCAGCTAAAGCAGCTAAAAACATGATGGATGAGGATGGTAATAAGTAGAATATTTGTTCTATATAAAAATTTTAGTTGCTGCTATTAATTTAGAATGTTATTTGTTGTAATTATACAATCTAGTAATTGAGAAAGGTACTAAAATCTAGTAGGCAACAGTGACACAAAATACAAGCTTCACATCATATTTAAAAATAAAATGTACAGAAATATTATTTTTTAAATGCAATTAAGTAAAGTTTCATATTATTTTTCTTATAACATTTGTATTTTAAATTTTATGAACATGAAAATTGTGAAAAGGAAATAATGGATAGTAATGTTATTGAATTGCTTTAATTTTGCTTTCACAAAATACATAAAATAATATGGTTTAATCAGTGGTGGGAAAAACTACTTTTTTTTTGTAGCGAACTACAACTACCGCTACTTTTCGAAAAATGTAGCTAACTACAACTACAACTACTTTTTGAAAAATGTAGTTAGCTACACTACTTTTGAAATGTAGTCGCTACTTTTAGGAGACAAATTTTGCTAACAGATTCAGTTTGCATTACATTCATATTTAAGGATATTTATATCTTAATTAGAAAAAACTATTGATATCTTAATTAGAAAAAAACTATTGCACTAATAAACAACTACCAGGGGAGTGTTTGAGGAGGGCGGCGGGCCCCCTCAAGAAATGTAAAGCAATTATTAAAAAGGAGCTATTTTGAAACATTTCTTTTAACTTTAGAACAATAAAGTTTAAAATACCGAATCGTCCCCCTCCCCTCGAAATGGAAGCCTATATATATGCTACTGACAACTACTGCTAATTATTGAAGTATTGTTGAAAACTAATTCAGTTTTAATACCTCTATGATAAAAATAAATTGGGAAAGTGAGCTCCAAAAGCATGAGAACCAAAAAAGTAAAATAATAATAATTGGATGTCTGAGCGGTAAACTCGTTAAACTCGGTCAAAACTCGTTTAACTGAGAGGTTTTTTTTTAATACGTTTCTACCTTAATTTAAAAAAAAATTATCCACTTAATTGCATCTACAAAATAATACCTTATTTCTAATATAAATAGCATTAAAAATATATATAAATACAGCAGGGTGATTACAGAAGTGATTACATACTTTACAAGGTGATTACATACTTTTTTGTGCTTTTTTTTTTCTACATGAAAGCGAACAAGTTAAATATGGATTCTTTGAAAGCTATCGCAAGCGCAAAGCAAAGCTGTACCCAGACGGTACATTCAAACACCCCCGTCCTCGGAAGCAACATTGGCCATTCCAGGGGAGTCTCCTCCGTTGGATGATGGGGGACAGATAAAACACGGGTTTAATATTGGGTAATACCTCACATTTTTAAATTTAAGTTTTCTCAGGAAGAGACGTTGGGCTCTTTCAACCTTGGACTAAACAATGCTATGCTCTCCCTGATTAACATTCAAGTGATGTTGAGAGGGCTTTCCTTTTCGGTGGCGTTATTGCATCGTTTCCAGTCCCTCAACCCCCACCCCCTTTGTCAAATTTTTTTAAACAAAATACCCATAAATTTTCATTTTTTAGCTTAAGTCTATAACTCCACCCCCCTCCCCCTTGAAGGAAGTATTTATACGCCACTGGTGGGACTAGTTGTATAAAGAAACGATTCAATAATTGAGGGTGTCATTGCGTCAAGAAGAAAGATCACGTAACGGCTTGCCAAATTAATTTAGTTCCTATGTTTTGTTAAGAGCACAACGTTGTACTTGTATATTTAAATTAACGACATTTCATTTTAAAAGCTAATGATTTATTTATTTGCGAAGGGAGGACAGCTTACGCCACTAAATGTGTCGTTTAGAGCTACGTATGTAATAATTTTGCCATACAAAATGTATATTCTGAGGGGGGGGGGGGTGGGCTGAGACAGCCTTACTATTTTTTGACGTATATTGATAGTTGAATGTTTCAAGAAAGTGACATAGCAAAACTTTTTTTTAAATTAACACATATTTTAACTAATCTAAATATTTCATTAACAAATAAAGAATATCTGCTTTTTTTTTCTTTGAGATATGAAGGATATTTGAAAAACATGTTTTGGCTCCCTCCTCTCCCCCATAAGGGCGACAAAAAAATCCTAATATTTTTTAGACGTTCTTCTTTATTACATTTTAAAGCAAAATAAAAATTAAAATCTTATACTTCATTTGTTTGTCTTTGTTTTGCCAACTTGCTATATCCCCTCCCCTTCCTAAAATTTCTTTTTATATATTCTTTTTTGTTGTATTTAAAAAAAAAATCATATGAATGTTCTTTTTTTAATACTAAGGATATGTTAAATATATACGTCAAAAACATTTTGCCCCCCCCCCTCCCCCAGTGCAGCATCCCTTGGGGTGGCAATCTTTAAAAAATCCTTAAATTTTTTTTTAGGTTTTCCATTTTGTTACATTTTAAAACAAAAAATCTTAATATCTGTTTTTTTTTCCTGTGAGGTATGAAAGATATGTGAAAAACTCATTTTGACTCCATCCCCTCAAGGTAAATTTCGAAGAATCACCCATTTTTTTTCCGATTTTCCTGTTTTTTTTATATTTTCAAACAAAAATCCTGTGAATGTCTGTTTTTTTAATTTGAGATATGAAATCAATATTAAAAATTTGTGAAATACCCGTTTTGCCCCCTGTCCCCCCTTTGGGAAAAGGCGATTTTCAAAAAATCATTAAATTTGTATTTAGATAATCTGGTTACTTATATTCTAAAACAAAACTTGTATTCTTATTTGTTGCTGTTTTCTTTGAGATCGTAAAATACTACAACTATTACAAAAATAAACTTTCACTTTCATCGAGATTCGTGGAGGGGGGGAATCACGCATAAAACTAATTTTTGTAATATGTTACGTACTGTTCAATTATTTTTGGTTTTATATTACATTTAACAAAGAGAAAAAAATATGCACATAAGTTAAACATACCTTCGGTTCTTTGATTTAGGCCCATTTTGGTAATTGTATTCATTAAATAAAATTTAAACATAAAATTAAACATACATAGAATATAGAAACTTAAACACTATTCACAAAATCATATATTTACAAGTCACATTAACCAAGTTAAAATGAAAATTTGAACGCAACGTAACTCCCCCCAAAAAAGACAACAATAAATGGGCGACCAGTTCATGTTTGAGAATGAATTTAGAAAACCAAACAAAGTAGACAATTCATTATAGGTTCAGGTTCAAGGGGTATAATTGGAGTTTTTTTTCCTTTTCATCAGAGCCTTATTATCGCATGGGCAAATCGGGACTTTGCCCCGGCTCAAAAGGGCCCCCAATATCAATTGTTGCTCTGAAATATTCTTTTTTATATATCATAATTTTATGAAAAATAATACAAATTTAATAGATGAGGACCCCTAAATTCATCAATGCCCGGGGCCCCTGCTGGTCATAATCAGGCTCTGCTTTTCATTGCTTTCTCAGTAATTTTCTGGGCTGGTGTAAACCAGGAAGTTGTAAAACGAAGCTGTATTGCCCCCTGCAAGTCCTTCCCACAAATTTCAAGAATCCCCTCTCACACAATTCCTTTGAATTCTGTGAGAGCATAGAAATAATACATGCTAGTGTGCGTGTGGTGTGTGCCCCCATAGAATCCCGGGGGGCACGGAGCACACATAGATACCCTGGGAGGGTCGGGGGAGGGATTGGGTATTCTTTCAGTTCCAGTTCTATGCTTGGTGTCATGAGAAAGAGAATTTGTACACGAGATCAATCGCCGGAAATGATGACGCAGCAAAAGTAGCTTCCAAAACGTGCTACAAACTACTAATTTTTTGTAGCGCGCTACACTACAAACTACTAAAAAAAGTAGCGACTACTGTAGTTTCACTACTTGTAGCGCGCTACTCCCCAGCCTTGGGTTTAATTGAATTAATTATTCAGGTGTGTATTTTTAAATAGGCTGGAGTAGGCTGTAATCTAGGGTGGCATTTTCTGACTTCTTCTTCTTCTTCTTTTTTTTTTTTCTCCCCTTGCCCACATTAAAAACTATTTACCCATGAATGCATTAATTTTTTTGAGACTGAACATAAAAAATGGCCAGTCTCAACAAAGTCATTTGCCAAAGCAAATGACTATGATGTCATCCCTGCAGGATAACATGAACATGAGTCTCTTAGAAACATTAAATCCATTCTGGAAAAAATAGAGATCCTCGCTATGGCCTTTGCAATTTAAGTCAATATTTTTCTCTAGAATACATTTTTAAAACTCATAATACATTAATAGCATGCATGGAGATATAAAAGTAAAAGGACCATTCTGGGGGCAGCAGAATTTAATTTTGCCTTTGTGCAGAGTTATGATTTTGCCCAACCCGAAGTCCACTTGAAAAACCCAAGTGGGTTTTTTCAAAATTTCAACTTTAATTATATAGCTAAGACATCTCTTAATATCAGTACACCACTTGTAAAGTTTATTTACACCCTCCACACCACCCCTACCCAAGAAAAAAAGAAATTCAAAAAGACTTTTTCTAGAGAAAATTTTTGTGATGTGAGTTAAAATGAATAAGCATTTTTTTTTTTTTTTTTTAAATCAAAAAAGTATAGTACTTAAATTTCATTGTTAAAATTATTTCTAATTATCTAAGATCAATCCATGATTGGTTGTTATTGTTATTGATTTATACATTTTTCATGTATGATTAATAATTTTAATTAGTTATTACTATTAATTTAACCATTTTTCATTTATAATTGATTTTTGTGTTCAATTAATTGCTTTAAGTTGTATTTAGTAATTACCAGATTTTTTCAAGTATTTTGAAACCCCACCCCTTTCCTTTAAAAAATCTGATGTGGGGAACACATGATTTCCTTGCACGTCTATTAAATCAAAAATGTTTTAAGTGTACTTGCAAAGTACCATATGGTCAAAAGAGTCTAGTTGGGCATAATTAAAAAAATAATAATAAATAAAAATAAATTTAAAAAATTTAGTTATAATTTAATGGATGGCTCTCTGATTTGTTCATTGTCTAGTGTTTTAGTTATATACCGATGGAATAATTATTGTTTGAATTTATTAGTATGTTTAGATTTCTTTAAAATAATTATTTGAATACTTTTCCTTTTAGGGTGGATATTCACCTCATTATGGGAGTCCTATAACACCTTACAGATTCAAGGTAATGTAATTTCCCTTGCATTAAGTATTTGTCTTTTACATTTCAGCCCTCTTTTAACAGAGATTACTACAATTAATCAATCATGATACTGATAAGGGAACCATCAAGTATGAAAATCACTGATTTTGAAGATATTGTAATATTGTAGAGTTTATATACCTCTATTATGATCGTAAAGTATTTCATTTTAATATACCTAATAATGATGGTAAAATATTTTATTCTAATACATCTTAGTTTTTTTAGAAATTAAGGGATTAAATTTTGAAAATTTAGCATTAATTTTAAATATGAAAATTTTTGCTAGTATCAGTGTGAAACCTTGATGTCGATGTACTGTGGTTTCCTTTGGATCTGATTATAATGTGTTTGGTCTTGGGGTGTTTTTATTCTTTTTTTTTTTAAATAATTTTTTAGTGATACATTACTAGGACTATTAAAAACAGTTTCAGATATGCTGTTCTGTTATATTTCTTATTTATTTGCATGCATTATATTTGACAATGAAAATTATATCATTTATTATGTAATTATAATTTATGAAATAGTATTTCTACTGAAAGAACAAACTAATTTATGCTAAACAATTTCAATAATATAAGTGCTGAAGTGCCATTAAATATTGAAGCAATAACAAACACTGAAGTTCTTAGAACAACCTCCCCCCCCCAAAAAAAAAGCTGATGTTAAGAAAAAAATAAATTTTGCTAAAAAAGACAAAGCATGCATATTTGGATGGAGCTACACTTCCTGATACTTGTATGGGTTTTTTAAAATACAGAAATAAATCAAAGTGTACATTTTGGATGGCACAAAGCATCCACTTTTCATGTAAAATCTCCAACCCATACTCGGGAAAAGTGTGCTTGAGTGAATCCAAACATACATACTGATTTATTTCTGTATATGTTTTGGTGAAGCTATTTATTTTTATTTTGTCCTTAGAATCAGCTTTTTTGTGGTTCTTTATCACATGTATCATTAAAATTATTTAGGTATACATTGGTTTGTTTTGTCAGTAGAAATGTTATTTCAGAAATTATAGTGGCACAATAAATGATACAATTTTCATTGTTAAAAATAATGTATGTATAATCAGAAAATATAACTGAATAACATATCCTAAACAGATTTTAAATGCTCTAAAATTGTATTACTTAAAAATTGTGCACTTTTTTTTTCTTTCAAAGAAAGTATAAAAACCCATTTGATGATCACTTTGTGAGTGCAAAATTTATGCTTTTAGCTGGTATTTTTGATGTTTTCTGATTGAATTTTATTTATATTTTCATATTAACAGCAAGAAAATGCTGTACAAGTTGATGAACAAATTCTCATGAAACTGTGTGTACAGTTTCCAACTGTAGAAGAAGGCCACATCTGGCAGCTACTCAAGCAGTAAATAGAAAATTTTGGTTTCATAATATTTAAAAAAAAGTTTTGGTGTTAGTATATGTGCTTAAGTTTTACTAGTAACATAGATAGAAAAAATTAGGCGAAGCTTTAAGAAATGGTATAATAGAAAATTTTGAGGTCCTAAAGCAGTAATCTCCTAAAAGTTCCTTTTTAAGATACACTGAGGCCTTTATCCAGGCCTATAATTATCATCATGCACCTAGGCCACTGAGTTATGGGAAAAAGGATCATTACAGAGGAAAAAAAAAACAATCATAATTGGAGAAGTTGACCATAATTTGAATAAAAGTGGTTAAGCTTAGAAGAAACATCAAAGATTGGGTCCCATTATCATTTGTAGCCTCAGTCAGGGCCCAATTTAGAAAAATCTTGACTATAGGCACAACTCGGGATGAGGGCCCTCTAACACTGATGTTGGCAGCATGGAATTTTCAAAGGTAAATTACAGACTGACTGTGCCCTGCTGTCAAAAGTCTGCACCCCCCCCCCCCCCAACAAAATGGTGGTTGTCTGTTATTTTTCATGATGAATTTAACAAATTCAAGCTGTGCATAAAATACCATGAAGAATTTACAACTTTTTTCTATCCCTGGCTATAAATGCCATCCAGTCATTGAGCAGATTGAGAACTTGTTTAAAATATTGTTTGAAAAAATTTGAAAATACTTATAAAAATCTGCAATTTAAAAAAGATAACATTAAAAAAATTGAATTGGGATTTTGTTTTGTGGGGGACCTCCCAACATTCAGGGGCCCTAGGCCCCGGCCTACAAGGCCTAGTGGAAAATCAGGGCCTGGCCTCAGTACTCTCAAATCTGTAGTTATGAATTTGCTTTTAGCTTTGGATTTTTCCCATTTCTAACTGTGGCAGCTGAGGTCTCATTAGCTGTTTAAAAATACTTCCCTGTCTAATTAATAATCTGTAGTAACCTTTTGAAAGAGGTAGATTGATTCAAATATTTGTAGCACATATTCATTAAATTAATAGACATACATTGAGACTTCTTATCAAGGACTGTAACAACCACCAAGCAAACATAGCAATGCCCTAGAGCTCTGTGTTGGGAGTAGAGCATTAAAGGAACAAAGTGGATCATAACTAGAATAAAAGCCATTAAACTTAGAAGAAACAGTAAAGATGAGACACCATTATTATTTATTGTCTTGTGGCCCACAAATCTCTTGGTATGAACTTGCTTTCTGCATTACTGTATTAGCCCAAATGTAAAGAGACCCCGAAATTTTTCCAAATTCAAATTTAATGTGATCCATTCATTTTTAATAAAGGAATTCAGAGAAAATAAAATTTTGTCAGATAAGTATTTATTTAATAATAAGTAATAACACAGGTTGCAAAATTTAGAAAATGCTAATTCATGGCAAAAAATTAGATAATGTACAGGAAGTAACAAGAAGTAAGTTCCACTATTATCAATCTAGACATTGAATTTAACACAAATCAGGTTTTTAATGGAAAATGATCAGTCAAAAAATATTACATTATATTTGGGCTAATACGGTATATTTCTCCCCATCTCAGGGTCTGTAACAGATTTCAAAATATGGCTTTTCAAAACTAACATTTCTCACAGCAAAATAACACAGAGCAGTGTAGCTTGAAACAAGTGAACGCTCCGAGAGACATTTAAAAACTGACTGAGTGGGTAGGTTATTGGCAAGCTATTAGCTAGATTTCTAGTAATAAGTGTGAAAACATAGCTTGGTACAGGAGGTAATAAACATGCAGCCAAAAACAACATTTAAGAGTACCAGCATATAATTAATTTTTAGTGCTCTTATACTTTGCTTTTTGCTGCTTATTTATTAAGAGTTCTAATAATTGCATGTGCTTCCATATTAGGAATGTTCCTTGTGTTTCCAGCAAATCAATAGTGTAATGCTAATTTTGTGCTGAAAAGCAAATATTTCAGGTCCTATTGATAAAATTGTGCGAACTGTTGCCAAGTTTGGATACTTTTTGGCAAGATATCACTGATTTGGTGAGGAACCATCAACCCTAATGTTATCCTATGGAAAAATGAGATTCGCTATCTTGTGTTCTAATTAACCAATTTACATGCTGCAAAATGCAGAATTTAATTATTTGATTCATAGAACATGAATTCGAAACTAAATTAAACCTCAGTAGAGCAGATCACCCTAAAAATTGACAACTGTATTTTAGGGAATATATTTCTGTGGCTAAAGTGTTCTTGCATTTTCTAAATTTTTGATATCTAATTGTCAGCTTGGATTTCTTTCTGTACATATAAGAGTTCTCTTAATTTCTTCCTAGATACCACAATCGAGAAAATGTTGTCGTGAGTGCTTTGCTGGCTGAAGGTCAACCAAGAGCCCAGACTCACACTGTTGAACTAACACCTAAATTGCAAAAGGTATGTTTTGTTCAATAAATAAAATGTGTCTGTTTATCATTTTGTAACTTCATTTATTTCCTCAAGAATATATTAGTATTATTTGACTAATCTAGTGGGAGTTACCATTTTGGTAAAATTTTTATAACTCTAATTATTAAATTACAATATACACAAATTGTAAATATTTCACACTGCTTGTTTAAATAAAGATGATTTTAGTAATTACATTTGATTTCTGAAATTATTGCTAAAATTAGAGCTTTTAGAGTATTTAAGTGATCTATGAAATATGTAATATATTAAGTAATATAGAAATGTACATTAAAATAGATATTAAATTAAGTGTAATTAAGAGGCATTGCACAGGCATATCAGGCAGGGGGTTTCCACCACCATCTCAGAATTTCATGAATTTTTTTTATTGTGTTGCCTTACCTAGGAAAGAACAAATCTGAAATATTTTTGATTTATTTCTTTTAGTTTTGGAGTTACGGGGGGTCAAAGTACCCTAGAGAAGTGATGTAGAAAACATTTTGGGCCATTTTTGTCACTTAATTGTCACTTGACTGTCACTGGCTTTGAGGTGCTTCAGAGAATTTTTCTTTTTATCTGATAATATAACTTGGATATTAACATCTCAAATTGAAAATTCATTTGAAAATAGTTAGAGCCCCCAAATAAGGACCCCCCAAATACCCCCAATTTCATAAAAAAGTACAGTTTTTAAGAATGCTTTAAATCTTGGCTCTGATGCGATAAAGAAAAACATTTTGCACAGTGCAATTATATATCTTCATATAAAGGGCATCCAATGTTAAAATTTTTTGAAGGCCCCCATGGCCTCTCAGTACGGGGCCTCAAACATGGTTCTTAACACTAATTTATGTAATTTCGAAGCATTGGTACAGCTGATGCCGACTTCTCAAAGGAGAACTATTGGCATGGAGATTTAATATCAACAAATTGTTTCATACTATGAAAAAACATTTTTTGAAGGTACATTTGTTTCCAAGAAAAATCCCCAAAAGTACTTCCCTATTTGGGATGTTCCAGTGGAATGCATGGGCATTTCGGCACTACTTTTAGAAGTTTAATCGACTGTAGCAATATTGAAAATTAAACTTATCCTACATATATCACAAATAGTCCTTTTACAGGGGCACTCATAAGAATTACATTATGCTGTATTTGCCGGATACTGGATATCCGAAGCTCCTTTGATTTGCCGGATGCAGATATCCGGCACTAAACATGTATTTAATTATTTATTGTGCTTTTTCACTTTTTCAATATAATGACATCAGAACAATAAATTGCAAACATGTGTCACACATCATTTTTAAATGTACGATTTTTAAGTAGACTTAACTTTAAAAATCAATTGAAACTTGCAGAAAATCATAAATTCAATTAAAAAATATGCAAAATAAGGGTTAATTTTTAATCATTAGTTATTAGAGACTTCAATAAAGAATGCTTAGTAAAAAATTGTCATTTAGAAAAAGTATGAAGATTGAAAATTTCTCCCTGCCCCTATAATAAATTTTGAAGACAAAATAATCGGAGTTTTTTGTTAATTATCAGATTTCCGGAGATTAGCAGATTTCAGAGAATACTTGTGGAGATTCTCAGGAAACTATGTGTAAAGGGATTGTATAGGGTTACCCAGGGTAAAGCGGGTAGTCAGGGTAAAACAGGTATAGTTACTCTTTTGTTGCTTTCATTTTACGAGACAACATTTTTCAGAATGAAAAAATATGGTTGAAATGCTCACATATCTGGCAACATTTTAACTTGGTGAAAAAAATCTTGCAGCACATTTACTAGGCTTAACAGTCATTACTCTTCAGAAAATTGAACACAGTGTTTGTAGTGACTGACAAACTTCTTTCCCTAAAAATTTACAGGAAGACTTTTAGAAATCTATTGTTTGAATTTTATAGAAAAGTTATCCCAACAGAAAACTTAAAAGCAAATAAATTTTCTTATTCAAAAAATTTATAGCATGTTTAGTTACATGGTTAAAATGGGT
>JAWZYV010013598.1:0-284848 GCA_038373885.1 Cheiracanthium punctorium | reverse complement strand
ATTTTTCTGAGATAGTGAGATAAATATACTGTGCCTAAATTAGTGCTCTAAATTTAGCTTTCTACTTGTAATATAGTTTTGATTTTTAAATTTTAAAATAGAGATATATATCGCAAATTTACCCATAATGGTGTGCAAGCATAATGCTTTAGACATTGTGTATTGTAACCATAGGGTCTGCCATGAAATTATATGTCAAATTAATATAATATTGTTGTTGGATTGAACTTAAAGAGTGGAATCTAAACAATAATTAAATAATTCCATTTGTCAAATTTGGGTTCGAAAATTATTCTTGCTTTTTATAAACCAAATTTCTGAAAATTATCCCCAAAAATATTTTCTCCATACATTTATTTTAACTGCTTCTAAAATATATAGTAAATACGTTAATGTTTTAGTACTTATTTGATAAATGCAGTGAAAATTGAGTTTTAAGTTACATAAGTAAAGAAGTGTAACTTAATTTTACACAATTCATAGTCATTAACCATTAACCGTTTAACACCTGACAAAAATCTGTTATCTCAAAAGACGAATCTCACAATTATTTTTAAAAAACCTACTACACTTAAAAACAACAAATAGAAAGCGTATTTTCAAATAATTTTTCGAATAAAAGCCTAATTCTGTTTCTGCAGTAAAATGTTATCACCCATGAACTAAGACTGTCCACAAATTTAATGGTAAATAATCTCCTACAATTTTTCTTCAGCTATATGAATTGCGAAAAAAAATATTAATTAGACTTCGGAAATTTCCATAACTTTCAAGTATTCTTCTCAAGTATTTTTATGCGCAAGTGCAAATAAAAAAACAATTTGTGTGTCAGTGGGTAGGATTTATCCATTCGCATGCGTTAAAATAATTCAAGTTATTTGTAGTATAAACTGCATTTTCAGTATCTCTTCAACTTAAAAAAAAAATCCACCAGTTGCTGAAAGATTCAACTGGGTTCAAAAAAAAAATCTAAAAGTTGTACAAAAGTTGTATATATACAGGGTGTCTAGTGTTCACGGTGCCCGATAGCCATTTCCTAATCCGTTAGTCAAAGACATATACTTCCAGTTGCAAAAATGCTTCAAACTGTATAATTTATAACAGCAGAAGCAAACGAAGTCAATAGCTCAATTCCTGCAAAAACTACGAAATTTAAATTTTCATACGGTATCCCGGTCCTATCATTTATATTTAGAACAATATTCTTTATACAATTTCATGCACAATAAAAAAAAATCATCTTTCTACGACCAAAATTCCTCAAGTTTTAGCTGCTTAAAGTTAGAGCCCTTTTCGAGCTGCGAAATTGGGATTGTATACATAATATATTTGAGAAAAACCAATGGACATGGTTTTGAATCTTGTGATATATATAAGCAATTACATTAACTATTTTATGAATGTAGATAGCAATGAAGAAGATCAACGTTTAACTATGTGTATCGAATAAATTAACATAAAAATATAGCTTATATGAAAATGATTTTTTTAGAGTTATTTAAATGTGTGTATGAACTTGTGTTAAATAATTAAAAAAAAAACAAAGGGATAAAACACTTCACCAAATACTAAATTAAAAAATGAAACATTTAAAAATACGAATAAATGCATTTTAGAATCTTAAATGATATTACAAATCCTGTAAGCGTAAAATTTGCTCAAAGTAGCTTCCTTCGGCTGCAATGCATATATGCACCCGTGTTGAAAAGTCTTCTACTTGGCGTAGCGCACTCGGTTTTACGCATCTACATGCTACATAAACAGAATTTAATACATCTGACCCCAGATAGATTTTTATAGATCTTAAACCTATGCTGAAAGATAAGTATTTTAAAATTAGTTTAGCTTCTTTCCCCTTATTATGCCAGAAAATGAAATTAAAACCTATGACTTAAACTTTCAATATTTAATGATTTATTTACGGTTTACCGTAACGGGACATTTTTAAACATGAAAAGGTGATTCAAGTCAAAATTTGCTGCTTCATAACTCGGTGAATTTTGGTAATGAAAGGCAGACCTTTTTTAAAATTTTGTATGAAACTGTATAAGGAACATCTTTCTAAATATAACTGACAATACCACGGGACCGTATAAAAATTTAAATTTCGTAATTTTTATAGGCATTGATTTATTGACTTCAATTGTTTCTGATATAGTAAATTCACAATTTAAAGCATTTTTTTGTAACCGGAGTTATGTGTCTCTGACTAACGGCATAGAAAACACCCTCTGGGCACCGTTAGCAATGGACACCCTGTGTATGTGTTAACGTTTAGTTAATAGCCAAAAAAAAAGTAATCTTTTGTACAAGTTTAATTTTAAGAACTTACTTTCATAGCATAAATTTCTTAGTATACTTTCCATAATCTATTTTTTTTCTATACATGCTTAAACATGTAAATTTTTGAATTATTTAAATCACTAAAAAGCAGACCATTTCAGTTTAAAAAAATATAAGAATAGGAGCGTACTACTTGCTTAAAAGTAGGCCATTTTAATTATGTTTAGTTAGAGTATAGATAGGAAAAAATATTCCTAAGGAAATAATTTTGCGTAAGAAAGGCTCCATTTCAACATAAAAAAATTAACACGGAAAATTACAACTTTCAAAAATTTAACTAGTTGAAAAAATTCAAATAAAAAAAATTGCATTTTATGCACTATACAATATAATTCCATTAACAAAATTTCTAAGAACTTAGGTAATCGAAATGTCTTAAGAGAAAAAAAATCCAGGCATAAATGGTTACAATATAAATGAAATTACATTAACGAACATAAATTGTTTTTATTCTTTAACAACATTTTAGTTTCTAAGACTACCGTTCGGAATTAAAATGAACAAAAATGATTCTTGGTTTTCAATAAGAAAATGCAATGCTGAAGGGAAAAAGAAAAGAGTCATTACTATAATGCGATGAAAGAGAAAATTGCTTAATATTTTATTTTTGAATAAATAAATTACTATAGATAACTCACTAGGAAAGTTATGAATTGAAAATATTTCCTTAATGCAGTGAAAATAAATACTAACTATTTTTGAATAAATAAATTGCAATGTATGACTCGGTAGAAAAGATA
Organism: Cheiracanthium punctorium; assembly: GCA_038373885.1. Lineage (NCBI taxonomy): Eukaryota > Metazoa > Arthropoda > Arachnida > Araneae > Cheiracanthiidae > Cheiracanthium > Cheiracanthium punctorium. The sequence continues at coordinate 281,765 of JAWZYV010013598.1, read as the reverse complement.
TGAGTATGAAAATTCCACCGAGATAAATTAGGAAAAATCAAAATTTGCTAATGTAAATTAAAAAAAAAATAAATGAAAATAATTTAAAGAAAATCAGACTTAAAAAAAAGAATAACTCAGTAAACATGAGACATGAAGCTTTTAATCTAGAAACAGTCTAGTAGAAGAGGTTCTATTAAATGATCTACTGCACAACATGTCCGTAACATTAGCGAGCATATGTCAAACATTTACTTCCAATTACAAAAATAAATAAGTTAAATATTCATGTACTATACAATTTTCATATAATTAATTTTAATAAAAATAGCAAAGTATAATATTTATAAGACTAATTAAGCAATTGGCATAATTAGTTATACATTTATAAAAAGTGTGTCCTTAAATTATTAAGTAAAAGTAAAACAAATCCATGTAAGACAGATTTGAGAATTTTAAATCTAAAATAATAATAATAATAATAATTCAAAAATCGCACAGAAAATGAAAAATCTGAAATTTTTATTTTTTACACATTTAACAATCCAAATGCTTACAGTTGTTGCGTAGTGAAACTTAACAGTCACCTTTGAGCAAGTTTCATTGCATTAATATCTTGGTTAATTTTAGTTGAAAGAAAAAAAAAAGTACTGTTAGAAACGTTAACGAGGAAAGAAAAAAAGAATCTGCAAAACTATTGCAATTTCTTTCACAATCGTTCACTCAGAGAGAAGGAAAGTAATTTTGTAGGAGAAGTCAATTTTTGAAAAACACAGCTTTTTTTTATTTGTAGTTGTCAGGATAAACTCTTACTAAACATTAGTATCGGAACGAAGAGATCATGTAAAAGATTTGATTGAATTATATTTACAAAAATGAATTTTACTAAAACGCTGCAGCATGAACTTTTACCTAATTTAAAACATTTTCATACCAGGGAACATACGTCTGTGTTCAACGAGTGGGGAATAGGAAAAGCTGCCTAAGGACGTGCTAAGACATTCTGTGCAGTCAGTTGATGAAAGAGAGAAATGAGTGACGACTTCAGAAGTAAACTACGCAATTACGGTAAAAGCGGAGAGAGACAATTTTGACCTCAGGTGTTTTCTAGAATATGAATTATTTAATTTTGAGTTTTCTTCGGAATACATTAAGCTGCTGTTTTGAACGTTGGCCGGTATTTGCGTGACAAAAAAAGTCGAACCGCCTGGATTTTGCATTATTTCAGCTTGACGTCTTAAGTGTTTTCGTGACTTGTTTCTTGGCTAGATAAAAGCATCTCCGAGTTTTCCATTAAGGTGACAAACACAGCATGCCTGAAGTAAATAAAAATGCTCTTAGCTCCAACGAATTTGAAATACGTGAAAGGAGAGTGATGCTTATAACATTCGCTGCCCACGAGCTAAGCACGTGATCGGCCAGATGGGAATGGATCTAATTTAGAGCTAAAAATGCATTTCGATTATTATGTCAATATATTAACTGAATATTAACTAAAATATCTGATTAAAAATTGCCCACCATAAACGAGTGAATAAGAAACTGAACATAGAGGATGGCTCAAGTGCGAAGGTTGCACGTTCGAACCTATCGCGCGGCTGTCGATCGAAAGGTCTAGAGTTTTGGGCGGTTTCTCCACATGTAACGTGAATACGCGTTAGAACCACCTAATACCCAGACAGCACATAAGCTTGAATCAAGCTTGACATTTCTTTGAATTTGACGTATTAATACAAGCTTGGCAGTTCAATTCATTTTAAGCTTGCAGCAAGCTTGGAGAAGTCATTTGAACTGTCAAGCTTGAATACAACTTGATTACTGCTTGATTTGGAAAGCCACATCCACATAACAAATAATTTATTATCAGTCATAAATGTACTTGACCATAGAATTAAAAAAAATTCTATATTTCCAAATATTGAAATTCTTCAAAATAAAATACAATTATACTACGAACTTGATTTCAAAGTCAGTCGTTTGTCTCGATTTTGGCCAATTTTCTTAACACGAGTGTCGCGATATTGAAAGTTTTAAAACGTGTGCTGCTTTTAAGTTTATATTATGCTTATTTCCCTATTAGTAGAGTCTATCAATCACACATAACATTATTTTAATTTTGATTCATCCCATGGAAAAATAAAAGAAACGGCTTCGGCCACTGATCAATCTCACCAGAAAACGGCGTGATAACCATAACAGTCACTTCAAACTTTAGTCATATCAGCGAGAATCAGGTTGGCTGAGTGGTTAGGACGCTGGCTTCCCAAACCTTAGGTCCCGAGATCGATCCCAGCCGCGGACGCTTGATAGAAACAGATTAAAATAACTTAAAATTTCAGCGTAGAGGGGGAAAATGCGTGTAAAAATAAAATATGTGGGGCGAGTTCGCCGACGGGCGCCCCGTGTATTTAGGAAATTTTTTTTAGGGAAAATTTTTTAAGCTTGAAATTAAGCTTGCTATGTCAAGCTTAATGCAAGTTGGACAAGTGCAAACTTGAACACTTGATTCAAGCTTGCATTAAGCTTACACGCTTGAAATTTTCAAGCATAATTCAAGTTTATTGACTTGATAAATCAAGCTTGCTGCAAGTTTACACTGCACAGCATTACGCAGACAGCACTGCAAATTTGCTGTGCTGTCTGCGTAAGTCCTCTTTCCAAGGCACCCCCCCGCAGGTGCCCCTCGCGTAAGCTTGCGAGGCTTGTTGTTACCGTTGTTTTGTATTGCCTTGATACAAAACTGCTTCCCATTCTTCAACTGCTGTAAATACAGCTTTTGCCTAAGAGTTATTCTCATATTATTTTCAAGCTGAGGAACTCCTATTAACTGTTCTTCGTGTCCACAGCTAAATAAAATCGCTATTCTCTCTACATTTTCTTTATTCAAAATATGAGGAAGCATTTTTCCATCCCAGTGAACAACAGCGCCCTCTAAATCAGAATTTTAAAATCTGCTTTTGATGAGATCAATTCTTTGTTTTCGAAAAAATTCTTGTCTTCGGAGTCTTATTGCACGTCAAGGGTCCTGCACCGGAAAGATATTATGTTTTAGCGTTGAACCACTTTTACGTTATACCAGTATGTAAATCATAACGACAATATGGGAGCTAGGGGAGGCATAGCCCTTCCTTTCCCATACGTATGGGCATTCATGTCCATTCTAAAAGTAAATAATAACAGAAAACAAAAATAGCATTGTAATGAAGAAAACTTCAGAGGTTTGTCTTATATGTTCTTCAACTGAAATACAAATCAAGATCTTTCTTCTGAAGTACAGAAATGCATATCAAATAAATAAATATATTTCACGAATTGTAGTTTAGTTATGAAAATTCTTGATTTGTTTTTTTGTTTTCTGATGCAAATAATACAAAAGACGGTCAAAATTACTTAAAATTCTTAATTTGTCTTTTTTCACTAATTTTACAAAAATGCAGATTTTGGAGGGAAGATTCACAAACTGACCTAAAAAACACAGAATGTTATTAAATATTGGTTTTGTTGAGAGTAAAAGTTCAAACCAACAACATTTTTTACGAAATAAAACAAGAACCAGGTCTGTAGAGCAAATAGTTTATACTAAATGAAGGAAAAACTAGATATTTTTAGCAAAAATCGCAATTTTTCAAGAATTCAACCTCAATGCGGCACGGGTTAATATTATGCAATTGAGCTAAAACTTTGCCAATCTCATTTTCTAGTCAATTGGCAACTTTTAGGGGGTTGCCCCAAAAAATAACATTAAAAAAAATTTTTCCCCATATAACTTGTGACCACCCTAGTAAACACGTTTAACTGGTCTTGTGAGTTCACCTAATGATGTTGTTAATCTGAGGACTCGTATTTCACCGTCTGTTCCTGGATAAACTTGTATCACTCGACCCATCGGCCAGTCAATCCTTTTTTTGTTGTCGCTACCTATAAGAACCAAATCGTTTATACGTATAGTTTTTGGTGACCTCTTTGGTGATCCCTGTATTAATAGAAACAAATATTCATCTCTACGTCGAAAATGTTCTCTTAACGTTTGGAGATATCTGTATCTCTTAGTTAGACTTAGGTTGTCTATTTGATAGAGATCCGGAACTCCAGTTTCAGATACATCGTGGAGAAACATTGATGGTGTTAGTGGCGCGAGGTCATTGGGATCTTCTGACAAATACGTCAAAGGTCTTGAATTTATTACCGACGCTACGTCGCACAAAATTTTAACATTTCCTCATACGGTATCGAATATTTTCCCAAGATGTTTCTTAGAAGCCTTTTTACCATCTGTACTAATCTCTCCCACCATGGGGAAGTTGGAGGATTGAATTTTCATTGGATTTTCAATGAAGTGTCACATTCAATTTTATCCCAGATAGAAAATAAAAATAAAAAGAAAACTCGGCTGTTCGAGCATCGTCAGGGGGGGGGGGGATCCCCCTGAACCCCCCTAATTTTTTAGTTTCATTATTGCCATATTAAAACGCTATTAATTGACTTTGTCATTTTATCGCTCATCTTTAGCGTATTTCGCCTGGTAACCTTATGTTGAAATTTTTATGAGTGTAACCTATTTGTAGAAAAATACACATGATGCATATTCTACAGCTTACGAAATAGTGTAACAATAGATTAAAGCTGTTGTGAACTAATAGTATTTAAATACATGTGAAGCATATTCTACAGCTTACAAAATATTATAACAATAGATTAAAGCTGTTGTGAACTAATAGTATTTAAATATATGTAAAAAATACATGCGAAGCATATTCTACAGCTTTCGAAATATTGTAACAATAGATTAAAGCTGTTGTGAACTAATAGTATTTAAATAAATGTAAAATTATATCGCATACTTTTATGTCGCCTTTTTATGTCGCTTTTTTATGTCGCATTTTTGGGACACATTTTTCAATAAAGGGTGTTGAGAGATAAAATGACATAGTCATTAAAATCATCACCAATCAACAAAGAAATATTTCTATCACTTTCTGAAATCTGGCATAGGTCTGCTAACATTAAACCTCTTGTTTTTAATTCATCACAAATTGCGGTGTCAGGAGGATCCAAAATTGCCTGTGTTATATTATCAATTTCCAGAGCTTCCATTTTTATTAGTTCTCCAAGAAGTTTGTTTTTATTTTCAACTTGAGCGCATCATTCCTCCTCCTGCCTGGGCGTGAAAGAATGAAATGTATGTATAATCCAGGGGTTCCCAAACTTTTTTTACCCGTGGCACCCTTGTCAGGCTAAAAGCATTTCGCGGCACCCTTTTCAGGCTAAAAACTTTCACTGCAGATTTCCTTTAAAGCAATATGAATATGAAGGTTAGAATAAAGCAGTTTGGATGCTTTTAACGTTATTTTTTGTTTGTTTGTTTATAGGGCTAACTATCAAGAAAGTACTCTCTTGGGAAAGGGATATAGAATTTTGACAATTCCCACATTTCAGGGAGTTCCTATAAAAGAGAGGCTACAGGACAGTCTTGAACTTGACTGAAATATTTTTGTTTGAGTCCACTTATTGATCTGCTTGGCCCACTTCTTGGGGAAACCGTTTCAGAGGAAATTATTTGATTATACTCCACCAAAACACTTTTTTTGATTATCCCCACGGCACCCCTGACATACGCTCGTGGCACCCTAGGGTGCCGCGGCACCCAGTTTGGGAACCTCTGGTATATTCAATTTTTTTAACACAAAAAACATCTGCCTTCCTTTTTTAAAATTTCTTTCTTTTCATCGACGCTTAACGAGAAACAATTTTCGGTTTCATGGGTTTTTGTGTTGCAAAGTAAACACTTGTTATCATCGTGATTAGTTAAAAGTTCAATAGCTGCAGAAACGTTAGCTTTATAATTCTTTGGGTGTAATGTGGGCTGGGAGGAAAATTTTGTTTTGTTAGGATGATTGCTTTCAAATTTAGAACCATTATGAACGTTTTATGAATAGCAAACGCTCGTTCTCTGCTTTCGATTTCACATCGAAGGAAATTAGTTAATGATTGAATTTCCCATTTTCCATTTTTATCTTGTTTGCGTGAAAATTCTAGAGTTAAATCAGGGGGTAATAATTTTAATATTATGGGGCAGAGTAAGTTATCATATGTATTCGAAGTAACATCCAGAGACTGTAAACTTCTTGTTTCAGTCTCGCATTTGTCATTCAAATTTCGTAATCCGCGTAAGTCATCCGAACTTTTTACAGAATTTATAATTAATAAATTATTCAAATGAGCTTGGATAGGCATATCCTTTCTACCAAATCTAGATTCTAATATTTTGATTGCTTCGGCATAATTTTTCTCCGATAGAGCAAAACCGTTAATTGCACTACCGGCAATACCCCCGACAAAGCTTTTCAAATATGAAAATTTATCTACATCTGATAAATGGGGATTTTTATGAATGGAACTTTCAAATTGGTTCCAGAAAACCAAGTTCTTGCCCGTTTCACCATAAAATTTAGGGATATGCAATTTCGGTAATTTTAGAAGGTTTATTTCTGGGACAGTTTACTCTGAGTATGGAATACTACTATTATGAGAACTATGAGATTCAATTTTAGTGATTTCGAGTTCTTTATTCGTCGATTTAGTTTTGTTTTCAATGATATTATTTTCTTATCACACTCAGAACTAGAGAGCACCTCACTTTCGATTTCGGACTCTTTCAACAGAGGTTCGAGTTCTTTTAAGATACGATATTTTTCAATTAATTGCTCTAAGAGGTCTTCAAGATCCTCTGTGCTTTTTGATTCATTTATTGACTTTTCAATTATACTACATGATTTTGTAGTCAGAGTACGATGGGTTGCTCTCGTTTGTCTTACTCTCGATGAGTTGCTCTCGTTTGTCTTGCTCTCGATGAGTTGCTCTCGTTTGTCTGTACAAATTACACTGTTCTATTTTTAAGGTATTTAAAAAGGGTACTCACCCCTTTTCACCAGATGTCGTAATCTACTAGATATTCCGAATCAAATCACCAATTGTTTCGGTCGTGTCCACGGACGTCAGTAATGTCAAATCCAGTGGTTCTATGTTCAAATTAAAACTCTGTTTTAAGGCACAAACGTTTATTTATTTACAAGTTACTATATATATAAATATTCAAATGAAATGTTTCTCGAATATCAATGGTATTAAATAATCAAATAATATCAATATCAGAATCAATAATCAATGCGAGGAGACGGCGCTTTCATGCGTCCACTTTCCTGCTTATCTCAAATTCGACTGCTCTTGTTGGTGGTCGCCACACGGCGAACCGAAACTTTTTATGCTCGCGACACAGCTGTACAAAATTCACAAGCACTAACGGCCAGTAGCCTCGTTTATAACAGTCCGCTAAGTACCGAAGCTTTCACAAATGCTCTAATTCTCAAGCAAAATAAATCACATCCACAGGTAAAAATTCTCAGGAAATATACGAGGAATACGAGGGAAACAGAAAGAGAAGAGAGAGACAGGAAAGAAATGGGAGATGAAAGAAGGGAAGGATTACGACAGAGCGACCATGGTCCAACATTCATTTAATTAATTACAATCGCGTTAAACAGCCAGCCGATCGTAATGAACGACTCTTAGTCTTGAGTTAGGTGACATACGAATCCGTACAATGACGTCGTTCAGTCTGTTTAGGACTGTGTAAGGACCGTCTCACGGCGATTGCAGCTTGGCAGACAGTCCTTTCCATCGAGTAGGATTCCATAGCCAAATTTTGTGACCTACGTTGACCCCGGATCCCGTATCCTTCGTGTCGTAGCGAGTCTTCATCTTCTCCGTGCTCAGGTTGATGCGCTCCCGAACAAAATGATGCACGTCTTCAAACAGTGCCCGAAGATTTTCCATGTACTCCTCCGGCGATGAAGGCGTATTTGGAAGATGACCAAGCACTAGATCGGCAGGAAGGCAAAAATCGCTTCCGAATAACATCCGGGAATGTTTCATGCGGTAGTCTCATGGACGGCACTTCTATAGGCCAGCAGGAAGAGGGTGAGTTTCTTGTCCCAGTACCTTTGATTCCTAGAGACCAGGAGCGAGACACGTAGAATACGAATACGAATCGCACTATTACGAATTAATAAAGAATACGAATTAATACGTAGAATACGAATACGAATACGTAGTTAATACGTAGAATACGAATTAATCGCACTATTTTGATTAAAAGGTTCAAAATAGTGCGATTAAACCTCTCCACCATGCCGTCGAATTGTGAGTGTAAAGGCGTAACCTAGGTTTTGTCTATTCCGAGAAGTTGACATAGTCCTTTAAAAACTGCAGAGGTAAAGTTCGTTCCTTGGTCGGAATGAAGTTGCAGAGGGGTTCCATACCTGGAAATCCATTCTTGCACCAGTACCTCTGCTACGCTCGTAGCTTCTTGATCGGGAATAGGATACGCTTCGGCCATTTAGAGAAATAGTCAATTACAATTAAGATGTATTTGTTGCCATTCGAAGTTCGCGGAAGAGGTACCAGGATGTCGAGGGCAATCCTCTCAAAAGGTGCTTCTGCATTATAACGATGTAGTTTTCAAGGCTTCGTTTCTTAGGACCTTTACGGGCGGCACAGGTGCCACAAGCTTGACACCACTTTTCAAGATCGTCTCGAGCCCTAGCCCATTAGAAATGCTCACGAACCTTCTGCAGAGTCTTCATAATTAAAAAATGGCCCCAGTTAAGCCATTATGCAGCTCTTCTAGAACATTCGGAATCCTCGAACGAAGGAGTACTAACTGCCATCGAAGCGTCTTGCCATCGTCCGATTCCCATTTACGATACAGGAGTCCATTTCTCAGGCGAAGCGAATCCCATAAAGCCCAGTACTGTTTCGTTGCCGGACTGCAAGATGATACGTCTTGCCAGCTGGGCTTAGCGCTAGATTTTTCGATTAACTCCACCATAGGTTTAATGTCGCTATCAGCTAACTACTCCGCCCGAACATTTTCGTCACTTCAGGGATCTTGAGATGCGTCGATGATGTAACTTGGCGGACAACGGGAGGTTTCAGATGGTAATTTTCTCCGCCCTGGAGCAATAGCGACAACTTTCTATGCAGGGCCTTCTCGATAATGCATCGGCGTTTCCCTGAGATGCTGCTTTCCGATGACGTATTTGTATGTCATATTCTTGTAACCTCTGTATCCACCTGGCTATCTGGCCATCCGGATTCTTGAAATTTAAAAGCCAGGTTAAAGAGGCATGGTTCGTTCGGAGAAGGACCTTCCGGCCGTACAGATAATGATGGAAGTGCTTCACAGCCTTAACGATACCAAGAAGTTCCCTTCGCGTAACACAATAGTAACGTTCTGCCTTCAAAATACATTTGCTCCAGTAAGCAATGACATGTTCTTGGCCATCTATCTCCTGGGATTCCCTCACATTCGCACTTGACAGAAAATTCACATTCTACGAGGTCTCGTTGTAAAGCAGCGACAAATTCAGAAATAGATTGATGTTCAGCTTGAAAAACGTTAATGCTATGAAACGGCAATATTCTTTCTGGGAATCGGGATCTGCTTAAGAGATTTCACCAGGTCTTCATTGGATAGGCTTTACAGGCTTCTCAGTGTCAAGAAAAGCAGCGTGATTCTTATAATGCGTAGGATCTATTGACACACACAGGAGATGAGCGATTTTCTCTTTATTTGTTACACCTTTCATTAAAGAAAAATTGCCAAATCGTTCTAAGTAACATTTGAATTTTTCGCATATACGATTAAAACTTTCGAACGGAGAAACTTTAATTAAATTGTCCAAGAATTCAGTGGAATTCAGCTTTGAAAAATACTTTCCATCTGTGCTAACGTAGTCTGCTGTTGTTCCGCGGATACAGTCATAAATTCTTTAAATTATTCAGAGTTCATTTTGAAGAAAATAAAAATAAATAAAAATAGATAACTCTGCTGTTCGAGCCTCGTCAGGGGGAGATCCCCCCTGAACCCCCCTAATTTTTTAGTCTCATTATTGCCCTATTAAAACGATATTGGTTGACTATGTCATTTTATCTCTCATCTTTCGTGCATTTCGCCTGGTAACCCTATGTTGAAATTTTTATGATTGTAACCTATTTAAAGAAAAATACATGTGATAGATATTCTACAGCTTACGAAATATTGTAATAATAGATTAAAGCTGTTGTTAACTAATAGTATTTAAATATATGTAAGATTATGTCGCATTTTTAGGTCGCTTTTTTGGGACACATTTTTTGGACAATTTTCAATAAAGGGGGTGAGAGATAAAATGTCATAGTCATTAAAAGTCACAATACCTAGTTGTGGAAGCTTATTCCCGCTCGGAGAAAAACTTTTTAAAAACTGAGAACAAAAATGTGCTTTTTTGTTGACGCAGAACATAGTTTCTGAAGGAATCCAAACTAATCTTCTCTTGTCGCCAAAAACTATTATATCTTGAGGATAACTGCGAAATTAGGTAGCTATGTATAAGTGGGAATGATATTAAACTGACATTAACATATAACAACATATTTATTACATTTATTATTTACAATTGAACTTTACAAGCGCTCGTTCTAAAATACAGCATCTCGAGAGCGAATATATACATCATATATAGTAGAAAGTAGAGAAAACATGGCACGCGATACTAGCGCCATACAGAAAAAACCAACACCAACAATAAGGTTAAATAACAGACTTCATAAAACACTCAGGCAGGAACACTTAAATATTTAGGACTAGGAATGAAAATAAAAGTATCATGAATTCCACATTTAAAAAATAAAATTTAAGTAACGAAGATAAATCAAAATTTAATATCGGCAGCTAAAGATGGAGTATCTAAAAGAATTCTTAAAACATGGTACAGTACTTACGTAATATCCCGGAGCTCATTCCCGCCAAAATATTTTTTCAACTTACAAGTTTTTCAACTTTTACAAATGTGCTGACAATTTGTTGCCAATTGTATTCCAAATTATCAAAAATTTTATGTGTTCGGAATCTATCGCGGCAAAAAATTGCTCGTGTTGGCTGACCGACGGGATAATACGTAAGTACCTTCAATATATTCAAAAATATCAATATACTAAAAAGATATTTGCATGCTTATTGGTTACACAATGGGGAATTTCTGAAAACGTTACACTAATTTTAATATAAGTTAGTCGTGAGTTTTCGATGCCGGATTTATTTACATATTCTGCTTTTTCTCAAAAAGAGAATTTTATGATTTTGCTTAATCGCAAAACATCGTAACTCCAAAATTTGTGAGTGTAATGTTACGGAACTTTAGCGAAACACTCTAAAGAGGTTAATTTAGGGAATGAACCTCTCAGATGAATGTAGTTAAATTATTTTTTATTTTTTAGTAGATTCAGTTTAGGAATTGTCATATATTTTCATGATTTTTCTGCATGTAAACATGTTGACTTCTTTAATTTTTCAAATAAAATAGCTATAATTATGAGAGTGGTTCATTCCCTCAAGGAACTTTCAATAATCGAAATAAAACTTACAGAATAAAAATATCTTTAATTAAATTTGAGTTTTGATGTTTTGAGAGTATCTTATTTTATAAAGAAGTTTATGCATGTTTTCTGCCTTGATTTCAAAAATTTCAAAATATACATGTTTTCGGATGCTATTCACAGCTACGTTTTTCGGAATAATTAAGAACAGTCAATGATTGAAGAAATGTAGCTAAGTACATATTTAGTAGGGACGATGTGCATTTAGTATAGTGCAAAATGGTACAGATATCGCCACATCGAAGAATTAAAAACTTAAAAAAGATGCACCTTGGATGATTTCCTAATAGACCCAAAAAACTGATATTCAGGTCAGAATGATGCAGACACGAGCACCTTAGTAAGATGTGTGTTGACCACGGACACTAATGTACATTTTGAATCTGTTCTCAGTGCTCTTCAGTAAACTATCGAGGAGTCCTAGATTGTCCCTCACCTCTCTCAAGGCGGTTTTGAGCTCTTGTAAAGTTCGGGGAGGGTTGGTTCTTTGTGCAATATGTCTGCCAAGAGCATCCCAGGCTTGTTCAATAGGATTTAAATCGGTAGAGTAAGCAGACCATTGCATACGGAGAATATTTTGATTTTGCAGTGTGTCCGATACCTCAACGCTTCTGTGTGGCCTCGTATTATCGTCTATAAACAGAAAGTCTGGACCTACATCACCCTTAAAAAGACGAACATGATGCAGAATAATCTCTCTGCAATACCGTTGCGATGTAACGCTTCCTCGCTGAAAGATGTGAACCGGTGTTCTTCTATTGTGCATGATGCCTGGCCACACCATCACGCCTGGGCCGTACCGATCACGTTCACAAGCAAACTCTTGTGCATAACGTGTTCCATGCTCTGTCCAAAGTAATTGGTGGCCAGAACCACTTGTCACACTGAAACGATATTCGTCGGAGAACATTCTTCTAGACCAATTTTGGTGATCCCAACCAACATGTTCCTTACACCACCGTAATCTCTCTCGACGATGGCGTGGTTGAAGTAGGATACAACGAAAAGGCTTCCGTCCATACAAACCAACTTGATTTAATCGCCGGGAGATGGTTTTTGCTGAAACATGCGGACCGGTAGCGGTTGCAAGGTTTGCAGCTATCTGGCCGGGAGTGTAATTTCTGTTCCTTTTTGCCACGAGGGCTGCATAGCGATCCACTAAAGGTCTGATGTTCTTTCCACGACCCCCCGCCATGCTTTCGCAAAGCATTTCTACCTTCAGCGGACTTCTTTAATGAGATGACACTATTTGATACATCCATTGCAGCAGCTACAGTGGTGACACTTTCAGGCGCGTAGCCAGGAAAATTTTTCGGGGGGGATATGCGCCTGAAAAATTTTTCGGGGGGGGGGGGTTATATGAACTTATATGTGTATAAATAGACGGAATTTCATCACTAATCCAAAAATTTTGAGGGGGGGGATATATCGGGATATATCCCCCCCCCTGGCTACGCCCCTGGACACTTTGACCTGCTTCCAGACGTCCAACTGCTCGTCCATGATCGTAGTCACTCAAATGATGTCATGCTGACATTTTGCTCTTAATTATTGCAAGAACCAAGCAGAATTTAAGAGAATTTTTTTTTTATAACATCCAGCTCTATTTTCGTCAAGCATCAAACAGCATGTAGTTTCGCATGAATCATGAGCTTGTATGCACTGTCTTTTATACAGATAACGAGTCCTACTCTACCACGCCCTCTGAACTTGAATTTACTGTTATTGGTCAGCTTTGAGAAGCAATTTTGCATAAATCACTTGTTTCTTAGCAATTGTCATGCAGTGTATATTTTATAATGTAATGTACATAAAGAGGCAATTTTTCAAGTGTTGGAAAAAATTCACTCCGAAAGAAGACAGGCATTTTAAGAAACTATTTTAAATATGACTTATGCAAATAAACTACTATAACAAAACCGGCAAACTGTTTTAGCAAACCACCATCCAGATCTGATCGTAGAAATTCAAAGAATGCTAAATCAACTTCAGTTTTTATGGAAATGACCACACATTTACCAAGAGCTCCTAACAAAACCAGTATGGGGTAACACATCAAACAGTTTTGCTGCTCAGCCAAAAATTACATAGGTAAAAAATTCAAAATTTACTTATTTGCCGCGTAGAAACGTAAACGTTGGATCAAATTGAACTCCAGAAGAGGAGATAATCCAGAAATTTTGTAACAGTATGGCATGATTTGTAAAATTTTTGGTTTTGTGGAGAAAAAAATATCTTTAATGGGTTACACAGAAAGAGTTAAATAGCGACACAGAAATAGTTAAAGATGAAAGGATACAGCCTACACGTTAATGGGTTCTGATTCAGAGCGAGTGAAAATGATGGTGAAAAACAATTAAATATGATTTAATTGAGTAAATTACGATAACGTGCAAATTATTTTAGACAACCACTTCCGAGATGAATCTGTAGCAATCCAAATAATGCTGAATTCAGTTTTTCTGGAAATGATCACACACTTACCAAGCGTATCTAACTTTACAAGTATGCTGTAACACTGTTAAACAATTTTGTTGCTCTGCCAAAAACTACTAAGTAAGATTTAAGAAAGTGGATGATTGGTTTAAACTGGTAATTGAACATTTAGCGAAATCAGTTGAATTTGTATTAACTCAAAGAATGTCTCATTCTTTCTGGGCCCGACCAGTGGCCGAGAGCATATCGCTCCCAACTGGGAGGTGGAAAATATCTGGTTCAAACCCAGGTCGTGTCCGTCGACCTAGCCATTCGGAGTTTTCCGTGGTTTTCGCGTAAATACGGCTCAGGACTCCTTAGAAGAACCCCAACGTTGGGACCCCCCCCCACACACAATCGGAAAAGATATCTTGTGTAGTTAATCGGCCGCATTCCAAAAATCAAATCAAATCTCTGTTTCTACATACACAAATGTATATTAGGGGAGTGAAAATGGCAAAAAAAAAAAATAATAATAACTTTAATATTTCCTGACTCAACAAATGGTGCTGCTGGGAAGAAAGTCACAGAAAAAAAATTCTAGTCCATTCACTGACTGTCTTCAGGTTCCACACTGGGCTCAAAGAAAAGAAAGTTAACGTAAAAAGTAAAAAAAATCAATTTTTTAAAATTTAATTTTAATGTTTACAATAACTTTATTTTCTGACTCAAAAACAGTTCTAACTACTAAAAAGAAATAGCAAAATATTGCCGTTAACGAAAAAAAAAAAAAAAAAAAAAAAACAAAAACGAAGAAAGAAAGAAAGAAAAAAGAAGTCACTAACTAACGTAAGTTTTTGGGTATATTTTGAATACATAGCTATTAAATATTTACATATTACTTCATTTTTAAAGACAATTATTATTTAGAAAGCATACGAATACAGAAAAGGAAAGGGTAGCAAATTTACCTTTCGAGTATTATTGACTAATAAAACACTTTACTTTAATCATCAGTCTTCAATTTCGGAGTCCACATGCCGGGCTAAATAATTAACTTTGGTATGAAACTTTGAAAATTCCTTTCACAATTTGATTCCACAACGAATGTATCCATCTCTGCCTTCTGCTCAACATGTTACCAATGATGCATGCGTTAGTAGTCTTACATGCCTTGGCAAGAAAGTCTTACATGAATGGCAAGGGAGCTTCTTTATTTCAAATTCTGAAGCGTTTCTGATCATACTTGCTACGTCTTCGTCACTGAGGTTCATGGTAGCTGGTGGTTCCAAAGGATTGTGAAAATACTCCTCTGCTTCTAAATTTATATTTCAGAGATCAAATTGGCGTATTTTTCCCTTCCAGTCAGTTTTTCTTGCTTTCAATATTCTTCTTAGTCCAAGTTCTGGAATATGTGATCATTCATCAAACAGCATTGCTGACAGAATATTTTCAGAATGAGCAAAATAAGAGTTCCTCTGAATAACTTCATGAATGATGGACTTAAAATCTTCTGGCAAGATTGAACTTCTTTTCATCATTCCGTGCTCCATGAGTAGCGCCTGGGATTTTCTTTATTTCACACCAGGATGACACGTAAACTTCATCACACAGTCTACTAGGAGTTTAAAGCATTCTGTTAGTTCAGCAGACGACACGTACAGGTGCAGTATTCTGTTCGCTGTAGTAAGTTAGCTTGAGTGAGACATCCTTCCTCCTGGACTTCTGTTTGACAAATTGCACTGTCCCCAGCATACTGCCCTAGAAATTTCGAAGAGGTACTTTAGGCCTGTACTGAGGTCTTTTTTACCAATTTCAGGCAGAGCAACAGGAACAGAAACAAAATTTGTCACAGCAAGGGTTTCGTACGTTTCCAGACATTTTCCTATTGTTCCAGAAAACTGGTGTGGCCCATATGTCTTTCCGTCAATCTTATGAAAAAGGTGGTGAAGAAGTAGTTCATCAGTATGCAATAAGCATACAAACCAGGGCAATTTATGGCCGACAAAGATTTCAAGCCGTCTAACTACGCCATTTTTCTTCCCAACGTTGACTTTCGTTCCATCGCACCCAACGGCAACAAGATCCGAAAGTGTAATCTCTTTCAATGTAACGAAGTTGATGATGCTGCCTGTAATATCAGCACTAGAGCCTGAATCCGGAGTCACATGTCCTATGTGAACAAAATCAGGTTCTGATAACAAAACAATATACTCTTTCACAGCTACAGCCGTATATAAAAAGCTTCCTTTCTTGCATTATAGTTTTGTTCTTTCTTCCATCGAAGTATATGGCGTACAAAAACTGTGTTACTTGTGTAGAATTAAGTTGTGATCGTATCTCTCATTATGATTTTTAATTACTTCTTGGGGACTTACCACAGGCAAGGAGGCTTTCTTCCAAATTCTTTCAACGTCCAAAGAAATAATTTCGATGATCTCTTTTATTGAAGGATGCTTCTTGTTCCCTTGCTTCCATACTATATCATTTTTTTGTGAATAAGAAATGCTTCATTAAATCAGAATACGTTGGTAACACTGTCTCTTTCAATTGTACTGGGATTCCGAAAACACTACAAAACGTTTCACAAAACTCCGTATTATTTTGTCAAATATAAATTAAAATTAATAAAACTTATTGCTTCAATCTTACAAATTAGAAACGAGTGGTTAAAACAAAGGCAGTCGCAAAAACTAATCACTCCACACAATAAAAGTGACGTGCCTTATTAGTTTATGATAAAATAGTTATCAGATTAGAACACGCGCTGCCATCTAGTATTTTTTAGAGTATAATTTGCCTTTTTTATGTACAAAAAGCTATTTCTGGATCTGATATCTGGCATCAACGTTTTAATAAAACAATTCATTAATGACAAAGTAATTCGTTAATATTATTTTATAAAATAATTAATTACTTAGTAAAATATTAAATTAAAAATATTTTTTGGCATAAAAGTTATAAAAACTTGAAAAAAAGCCAATATAAATATTCACTTGAGGTGTGGAACCTCAAGTTGTCAAGAGTTTAAGCTGAAATTTGGAGACAATTGGTTTCATCTAGTTTGGTACCATATAATGACTCAGGCAATGAGAATTTCGAAAAAAAGTTTTTTCCTCCACCCTAATGTATATCCTCTTTAAACAATACTGAAAACGCAAATTGCATGGAACTAACGAAAGAAATATTTCAGTTGACAAATGAAGATCCATCATTTTACGAACATAAAAATTAATGGAAAAAACGAAAGAATTCTTAAGTAAAACTACTCATTTTCAAATTTAGAAAAAAGCAGTAAAATTCGAATAAATTGATAAGGCTCAAATTCTAGAAATGCAATAGTCTCATCAGCGAGTTTCTTCTTCACGTGTTGTTTTAAAATTTTTTCGATACTCCTATCTCATGAACACCTGGTGTTTGCGTGCCAGAAATCAGGCAACCTAGATTCTGCATTATCCCAGCGTGTCCTCCTGAATATTTTACCGACGAGTGTTTATTTAGTTAAAAGCATTTTTCGAATTTTCTATTAACTGGGACAAATACATCGCGTCGGAAACGAACAAGAATTCTCTCGAAGCTAAGGCATCTAGTGTGTACAGAAGGACTGGTGCGTCTACGTAGCAAATTTTTATGAAAATTAGATCCTTTTTTCTCCCCACAACATACCTTATCATATAACACTAATACTCATTAACTAAGTAATCTCTCTCTCTTCGTGGAATAAACAGAAAGCTGTAAAATACATACTTAAAGGCGTTCTCAGTCATGTGGAATTTTAAATTGTGAAATACTTCTTTTGAGATTATATTTTGTGTACAAACGTTTATTTTACTTCTTTTTTATTGACCACAAACTGTTATCAAAGGTAGTTTTCATGCTACCACTCATTAGCTTTTTAAAATCCCGCTGGAGCTTTTTTTTTTTTTGACTACAGGGTAACGCAGGCCAATGTACCAGCCTTTAATGACTGGTGAGAGAAAGGAACAACAGTAGGGATGGACGCGAGAATTCTCGCATTGTCTCGCGAGACGAGACAGGCATTTTTTTTGCGAGACGAGACGCGAGACGAGAAAGAAAATATTTTGCGGGACGAGACGCGAGACGAGACAGAGTCTTGTCTCGCGCGAGATTTCTCGCATTTTTTTCCGTCTCGCATAAATACGATCTGAAAAGCGACAATTTGCCTGAAGCCTCTACCGTTTAACTTGTGTCTCCTTCGTTTTCGGTCCTGGCATACTATCAGCACTCTACAATACGCACAAACACGTAACATTTAAAATTAGAACAGACGAGAGATATACAAAACACACAAAGGAGAGGATAAAGAAAGAGGCGAAAAAAAAAAGAAAACAGAGAAGAGTTGAAAGAACAATAATAAGTAAATAGGAAAGGCGGTACGGTATGTTCAAATCTGACCACTTTTAGACGGGGCCCGGGGCATTAAGTTTGGGGCCCCCCTTACTATCCCCTTTTTTACGCATTAAGCCCCTTTACTGAGCCCCCCTTTTTAAGCATTTTAACCCAGTTTTGACCGCTGTTGTACTCGAAAATTGCATTTCAGTTAACTGTAGTTTTTGTACTTTAATCAAATTGTATTTATCACCCCAAAAACATATCTCTAACTTGATCTAGTGATAGACAATTAGGTAATACCTATATTATAGAGGAAATTCAGTTTTTTCCCCACAATTACTATTTCAGTACATATGAATTTATAATTTAGATAATCGGGATATATATGGGCCCCCTTTTTCTTCAGGGGCACCGGACTACCGCCCCCCCCTCCCTTGCCCCTGTGATAATCAGGTTTCGGGTATATCAGAGAGAGATTAGAAGTAGAGCAACTTGCATTCGCATTGATGCTTAGTCTGAGTAGGTTGAAATATGGTTGAATATCCTTGTACCGATATTATCCTCAAACTTTTCCGCAGGTTGCGGCATGCGTAGGGGGGGGGGGCGCCCACCCTGGTAACAACTTTCTAGGGGTGGTTAAATCCCTATTGTTGGCCTATTTTAAAGAGATTAAAATGACATTTTTTATTGTTATATATTAATATCGGACGGAAAGAAATGCAAGCAATTTTTTTAAAAACTATTTCTCTTTTCGTTTATATTATCATGTTTTCCCTTCCTTCGGCTTGCAAAACTTTTATAAATTTTTTTCCTCCCCATCATTTTATCTTGCAGTTGGGTTCCTATTCTAAAATTATCTTCGCCTGTTAGATGTCTTTTCATTAAAAAAAAAAAAATCCACACTGGATATACATTAGGGGGATTATGGTTTAATTTTTCTGTAAACAGGGCGACCATAACGACTGTAGTACTATCGCTAAAAATTATTGAGTAAAAGTACAAACGGATAGTCGTCAACAAATTAACTGTTCAGTAATTTAAAATATAAACAAAAAATAAGACGTCTATTAACCAACTGAGATACTATAATGAAATCTAAAAATGCACACACGGTAATGTTATTGGAAATATTAGGCAAATAATTATAATTATCGTTAATATAATCTTGTTTTGATTAATATAAAAATTACACATATTTTAGAGACTTGAAATTGACGTTAAAGTAAATAGTAGAGATTTAATAAAGACTAAAATTGTTCTGTTTATAATTTTTCAAGGGTTATCTTACAATCAACTGAACGATAAGTAATTCTAATTTGTGTTAACATATTCCGCGGTAATTTCAGCGGTAATTCAGGAGATTCCGCGGTAATAATTCCGCGGTAATTCAGGAGATTACTTGAACTTAAAAAAAAAAAAAAATCTGTTTTGTCTCATGCAGATATGATTTTAGTAAAATATTCGCTACTTCTCGTATGAAAAGCGGGTGCGCAGCTATTTTAAAACAAACGGTTGTCCATTTCATATAGTGTCTGAGGTATTTAATGCTACAACTTGAACAGGATGATGTAGAACTACAGTATGATGTAGAAATAACACATTTTGAAAGTCGGGAGTTCTCTGCAAACCGCTAAGCTTTTCACTTTTCTGATCGCGAATGACACTGACGTAGTTTTTTGAGGCATTATATTGCAATGATGCCAGGTTAATACTCATGACGCAAACCTTACATCAAGAGTCAAATAATTTTGCTTTTATTTTAGATTCCACATCACTAGAATTAATTGAAATTACTCATGTTAGGAAAATTTTCGTTTATAAAGTGCGAAGAACGGGCACGCAGCTAGTAAATAAAAATAAATACTATATTTTCGGTGTGACATTATATATACGGATTAAATCTCAATTTCTTTTACTTCAAATGCCGATATATGCTGATATAGTTATTAATATATCTACTAATGTGGCTATATGTAAGTAATTGTTATTATTAATATTAATTTTCAATAAAATCCCAATAATAAGTTAGTATAAAATGGTAACGAAATCGCAGTCCTTAATTTTGCAAGACTCGCGAGACGTCTCGCGTCTCGCGCGAGACGAGACAGCAATTTCTTTGCGAGACGCGAGACGAGACACAGTGTTTGCGAGACGAGACGAGACGCGAGAAGAGACAGAGGTTTACCACTGCGAGACGAGACGAGACAGCCCGATTCTCGTCTCGCACGTCTCGCGTCCATCCCTAAACAACAGGTACATAAGGTGAACCTTTAGCGTTGTTTTTTTCTAACGATGATTAAAAGCAAAGAATTATAAGCCTTAGATTAAAAATGAAAATAAATAAATGAAGTGCGATGACTATTTTAAAATGCATATTCTACCTATCCTACTGATTTCTAGCTTCATTAACATTGAACACGAGACACATTTTATAGGAAGCAATTTTAAGCGGAGAGAAAATCAAACCTAGTTTTTGGATTTAAATCTTAAAGCAATAATCTTATAAATAAAAATGAAATTCTGTTTGTTTGTTTGTTTGTTTGTTTGTTTGTTTGTGGATTTGATTCGTATACAAATCCACAAAAATGGACCTATCGGCCTGAAATTTAGTACAGATATGTAAAATAATATAGAATAACTCATAGTCCACTTTAAAACTTTGAAAGTCCACCCGTTCCCGGAATTTAAGAGATTTTTTATGCTCTTCACGCAAAAATCTTTCCGTAATTGTAACCCCTGTAGTGAAAAAAGTGTGAAATAAGGATCGTGGTTGCCATGTGTGGCGATTTTGCCGAATAAAATGTCGTTCGTATACAAATCCACAAAAATGGACCTATCGGCCTGAAATTTAGCACAGATATGTAAAATAATATAGAATAAATCGTAGTCCACTTTAAAACTTTGAAAGTCCACCCGTTCCCGGAATTTAAGAGATTTTTTATGCTATTCACGCAAAAAGCTTTCCGTAATTGTAACCCCTGTAGTGAAAAAAGTGTGAAATAAGGATCGTGGTTGCCATGTGTGGCGATTTTGCCGAATAAAATGTTTTAAATTCTCAAAGTAAAAATAAAAGAATAATAATGATTTTTTTTTGTTAGTTTATATTCGTAAGGTTATTTTTTTTAAAATTATAATATCGTGTGCATGGGAAATCAGAGCAGGAATGTAATGCTTTACACGCAAAACAATAAGAATTGAAGATTTCCGAGGCTAATAGGTAAATTATTTTAGTTTGGCGAAAAAATAAAATGGCTCAAATGCCGATTTTGTGAAAGTGAGTTCCAGCGGTTTGCACAGATTTCGGCTTGGCGCAATTTATTGAGAGCTTAAGGAAATAGATTTTTGAAAACAAGTGCAAAGGTTTTATTAGAATACAGCATTAAATTTTAATGATCCGTGAAGAAATAATGCAGTTATTAAGGGATTTCAATTGATCTATCTCCAGAATTCTCGCCAAATGAGTACATTGATTTAAGTTGGGGGAATTCCGCCAAATTTCAGAAAATTGAAATCTTCTCCTTTAGTACATCGGAGTAATGATGAATAAAACGCGTTATAGTTGATAATTTTAAAAAATTCGGCTGTATTAAGGGATTCAACTTTTCAAATAAAGGCTTGCTTTACTTTTTCGCGGTCGAACCATTTCCCATATATTATTGCTGCTAAGTCAATGCTTCGAATGATTTCCTGAAAAAACGCTTGCAAAATGGCGTATGTTGGCACTTTGGCGAGGCTTAGATTTGAAACTGGATTTTATTTGAGACTGGGATATATAATGACAATGGTTATAGATAAAAATGAATGTTGGTATGAGTGTATGAGGTTGAAAAACTCCAGCACCGTTGAGCACCGTTGCACCATGCACTATAAGAAAAAACCATGCTAAATTACAGCACAGTGTGCTGGTAATCATAACGCCAACACATGTGCTGTAAATTTGAAGCACTTTGAATTTTCAAGCACTGTGTTGTAAATTTACAACACCGTGTTGTAAATAGTTGGCACGATGGCACGGTGGCACAACAGCACATGTGCTGTAAATTTACAGCACCGTGTTGTAAAATTACAGCACATCATTTTCAAGTACCTATGTAAATTCACAATACTGTGTTGTAAAATTACAACACTTCATTTTTCAAGCATCTATGTGAATTTACAACACCATGCTATAAAATTACAGCGCCTGATTTTTCAAGCACTGTTGTGTATTTTTACAGCACTTGAATTTTCAAGCACTGTAACGTGTTTTTACAGTTCTTTAATTTTCAAGTACTTTCATGGAATTGTACTGGACTTCTGTGTAAGTTTTAGCCTGATGCAATTTTTCTGTACACATGCATTTATAATTACGTTTCGAGCAAAAATTTATACCTGTCCCTCGATTTGCACGGCACTCAATTTAAACGTTTTTAAATGAAAACGTTTTATTTTATTTTATTGTGTGTGTACATCAGACACATTTAAAATTACTTTTCAAACAAATTTACAGCTATCCCTCTATTTGCTCGGTACTCAATTTACGCGGTTTTCAAATGAAAACTTTAGTTTTTTTAATATTATTTATGGGATCCTACAATTTACCATTACATTTCAATCAAATTTACAGCTATCTGCCATATTCACTTTACTCAATTTACACGGTTTCGCGTTTACACGGTTTTACATATTGTTTTTTTAAATCCTACACATTTACAATTAATTTTCAGACAAATTCACACATATCCCTCGATTTGCACGGTACTCAATTTACACTGTTTTTAAATTAAAAATTATTTTACAGGTTTTTTAAATTTTATTTATTGGATTCTACAATTTACAATTACATATCAAAGAAATTTACAGAACTATCCTTCAATATGCACGGTACTCAGTTTTACACGGTTTCGCTTTTATAAGGTTTCAAAATGATTTTTTAAATAATTTTTTTTTCCTTATCCTATGGTTTACAATTAATTTTGAAACAAATTTACTCCCATCCCTCGATTTGCACGGTACTCAGTTTACACTGTTTTTAAATGAGAACTTATTTTAGAGTTTTTAAATTTTATTTATTGGGTCCTATACAATTTAACATTACATTTCAAATAAATTTACAGCTATCCTATGCACAGTACTCAATTTACACGGTTTCGTGTTTATACGGATTTTGGAATGAAATTTTTTTCAGTTTTGTTAAATCCTACACATTTACAATTAATTTTTAAACAAATTTACACTTATCCCTCGATTAGCACGGTATTCAATTTACACTTTTTAAATGAAAACTTATTTTAGAGGGGTTTTATTTTAAATTTTATTTATTGGATACTACAATTTACAATTACATTTCAAACAAATTTATGGCTATTCTTCGGTATGCCCGGTACTCAATTTATACGGTTTCATGTTTACACGGTTTTTAAATAATTTTCTTTTATCCTACACATTTACAATTAATTTTCAAACAAATTTACCCCTATATGCACAGTACTAAACTTACACTGTTTTTAAATGAAAACTTTTTTCTCTAACTTTGAAGTAGTTAGAAATTTTGCACAACTATTTAAAATATGTAGAAAATCTTGCTCCTTTAAAAAAGCCAGAAAGATCTGCAATAAATATTTTTGTTGTTGAAACTTTTCGAAACAGCACTAATGTCAAATTACAAAATGTGAATTTAACCAAAGCATTGCAAGTGGCAGTGGAAAATTTCGGAATGAGATTTTCATTCTTGAAGCTGAGATCATTTGCTATTAAAATAAATTGCAAACTCACAGTCACCTCTATGTCTAATATGTTAATGTTATAGTGATGCATAGCTGTAGGAGACTATAACTTTAAAAAAGAACTTTGGTGAGTGTGTAATAGCTTGATAATTAAACATGGCAATATTTTTAATAAAAATGTAAAATTAAAGTCTCGTGAACATAGCTTTGAAATTAATTTATTTTAATAACTAAGTAAGCAAACTTACATCCAAGCTTGAAGGGGGAGGGGATTAATAATTCTTGACTTGTAAAGGACTAAGGTTCCTCTTATTCACAGGGCCAAGTTATAAGTTAAGATCATGCAAACAGGTTTTTTCAAAAATTTGTTTGTATGAAGTTGTTTTATACATACCCGTAAAAGGCAGGCCCTTTGTATTTCTAGAGTTAAGTTGCTTCAGTGTTTTGTTTTTTTTACTATGTCACTCAGCTACATTTATACATACTTTCTCTTATTAATATCTTCTTCCACAAATCCAGATATTTAAAGAATATTTGTTGAAAAGGTAAATTAAGCATAATGGTAATATACAATGATTTAATGTGCTATTTATTTTTTATTTTACTTTCTTGGAACAAATACAGGCCTTAAAGTTCTAAAGTAAAGATATGGCAGGACAAAATTTCATGCTGTTCTTTGAAAAAGTCAGTATAATGCTTTTAATTTATAGTTTAATAGATGAATAAAACTTATCATTATATAAATTAGTATAGTTAATTTAAAAATTGCATTGAAATTATTTATCTAGAATAATTTTTGGTAGTTTCAAATTAAAGTCATGTTTATTAAAATTGCTTACGATAAGATTTTTTTTATTAAATATAAATTAATATATTCAAAACAATCACAAGTAAAGTAATTTAATAAAATAACAAAAGCACTCAACAAAAATCTGGTGGTGAAAAGGTAAAACTAATTAAAAACTTTGTAAAATAACTCATAAAAGATACAAATTGAGGTCTATCATTTTGAGTAATACAAAAAAAAAAAAGTCCACTCTTCTTCAGTTACAAAAAGTCAGTCATCTGCACAAGTAAAAAGGCTATTCTTTCTGACTGGGGTTGACTTTCTTGATACTGTAGAAAAGTACACTTTTTTGTGCCAACCAAAGGGGTTGTCCTGGATAAATACCCTTTTATGTGTATTATTTTACAAAGTTCTTAATTATTTTTGATTTAATAAAATGTTAGCTTTTAAATAAACTGAAAAAAAGCATTAAATAACAAATGAAATTTAAAACATTAGAAATTTTATTGACATTCCATTATACAGTATATAAAGCTACATAAGTTTTTGTATTTCATCTTAATATTTTAAACCACATACAACATAACTTATTCAGTCTTCTCTTTGATCAAACTGATGCCTAGATTTTCAGATGCCTAGGATAAAACAAAAAAAGTCATCAGCAAATAAATAAATCCCAAAAAATGTGCCATTCTTTTCTTTTTTGGCTACTATTTCAATATTTCAACTGATTTCATTAACCCATTTGTGCCCAGATATTTTTGCGACTTTCTTCGACTTTTGCTAATACCAGCAATAATAGATAAATTTCTGATGTATACTTCTTGAACAAGGGATGATTTCTTTTAAAATCATTATGCATAATTATTGAAATGTCAACATCCTACTAGATCATGTTAAAATATTTTGTGAAATTGAGGTTCAATACTCGTGAATAAAGGCTAGGGAAAATTAATAACGTTTTTGACTGATAGCGAAAATGCCACCCCAATAAAGGGACACTAGGCATAAATGGGTTAGCTGAAATTTGTTAATATAAACACTTATCGATATTTTATAAAATCTTTATCCAAATAATATATTTAAAAATGTTAAACTGTGAAAATTTTATCATTATTAAATACAAAATAACAATATATAACGTCATGCAAAAATCAGGTGTTATGCTGGTTTCTTTTTTAAAAGAATGCATAAAATATGTGCTATTTTGAGATTCCTCAACATAAAGGCATTAAACTGCGAAAATACATCTGTAATATTTGGTGGATTTTTGATGTTCCACTGTATATACAAGGTGAGCCAATGGGATGAAATAATTTCTTAAAACTAATAACATTCTAAAAATCATCTTTTGTAAAATTTAGTGATGAAGCAGCGTAATCTACATGAATGAAGATATTGTGTAGGTGCAGAATCGTTTATTTTTGGAAAATAATTTTCAAAAAGTCCTTTATTTTCCCACACACATTCTTGCAGTCTCATTGCAAAGCTGCCTATAAAGTGCACAGCATTTTTAGCATTATTGTGGACACAGCATGCTGAATCCTTTCTTTTAATGCTTGAAAAGTCTTTGGGAGGTTACTTTAAAATATTCTTTGTTTTTAGGTACAGTCACAAATTATATTTATAACACTGAATGCACAAGACTGCCTTTCCTTTAGTTCGCTTTTAAGGCGCACACGCATTGCACCAACCCAGTATTCCATAACTTATTTTCCACTCTCTAGATTGACAACAGTGATGGTCAAAACTGCCTCCCTTTTTCTTTCTTTAGAGTGACTTTTTTAAATTATACAGTTTCATTCACTTACCTTGTATGCATATACATAAATACTATATAAAATTTATTTCCTTCTTTTTTGTTTTCTTTTTCCTTTTTTTTTAATCTGATGTCATTTCTGAAACATTTAAAATGGATTGTTCTGACACAGGAATTATTTAAATCAATCAATGTGAATAGTATTCTTTACTGAAGAACATTTTTTAAGTTTAAATTATTTCAATTAAAATTTTTAGTTATTGAAGAAGGAAGTATACTAAATATAAAGTATTTTTGTTAATAAATAATATAAGCATGTTTTTAAAATTTTACTTCTGAAAGAAAAAACTGTTAGTGTCTTATGAAATTATTACACATTGAACTTATGATTATCTATGTATGTTAAATTCTGAGAGTGGTTGAGTAGTTGCATGCCCCCCCCCCCAAAAAAAAAAACCCAATTAATTCGAAAACTCCTTTCCTAAAGAAAAAAAATCAACATCAGTAAAAAATGTGCAATTAACTCACGTTTGTAAGATGCATAACATTAAACTAGAAATTTTTCTTTTAAAATTAATTCCTTAAAGAAATCTATAATGTAAACTTCATTTCTTGTTTATACATATCTTGTCCCAAATTGACATATTTTACAAACCACAGAAATATCACCGTAATCAAATCCTCTTTTACTAAAATATTTTAATGAATTTTATTATGTAAAACAATCAATAAATTATTAAAAACTGATCATTTAAAATAAACGTGCATGGCCATGCATTAATTTTCAGATTCTAAAGGTTTTAAAAAAAGAGAGGGGAAGAAAAAGGGGTAGTTGTTAATAGGCTGGCTTACATATTTACAAGCCTCACAGCAAAATTTCATACCTGGTATTGGTATCCAGTTGAGTTCCAGTGGTAATTGGTTCTGCTCCTTACGCAATACTGCTTCCTGACTCTGAATGGTTGCTTTAGGAGATTGCGAGTTTGTCGTTCTTCTCTTGAACATCCCGACATATTCTAGCGTCTAGAGATGCGGAACCTTTTTACCATTGAAGGCCACATGTAAATTGGGCAGTAATAAAGGAGGCCGTATGAGTCGACGTACCTATGAAATTATAATAGTTTTTGTATAGTTTTAACAATTCATTGCATTACATAGAAATATTATAAAAAAGTCATTATTATTTGGCATAAAAAGTAACAATATAAAAGATTTTTGTATTCCCATACGAGTAATAACTCATTATAACATTAATCATTAATAATTATTTTTTTAATTACAGGTTTATAGATACTGCTGCAATTCTTCATATTTGTATACATTTATTAGCGCAGGGGGATGCAAATAGAATCCAAATATTTAGTGGAACTGACAAAAATTAGGTGACGCCAAACTTTTCTTATATTTTCAAATTTGCGGAAGCAAATGAAATTTGCAGTCGCACGCACCAGTTTTTTGGTGCATTGTGCAACCCCTTCTTTGTATACCTGTAGCAGCACACACACACACACACACATATATATTCAGAAATTTTAAAAGACAACTACATATTTAAATAGCAATTCAAATAAAAATAATAAAGTAGAAGCATTTTTAAATAAATTTATTACATTATATGAAGAAATACAATAGAAAAAAGATTTAATTTTTAAAAAAGCAACATAACAACAACTCCTAAAATAATTTTAAAATAAAATGAAAAATTTAAGTTAGTGGGATTTTTGCAATTGTTTCTAGCTTGAAAGCAATTAGTATTTGAATCAAGCTTCGTAACGCAAAACCTTAATTGATCCTCTAAATGAGCATATGTAATTTGCGTTCTTAAACTAGTTTTAATTTTTATCATGATAGAAAATAATGGCTCGCAGCGGTAAGTAGGGGAAATTGGGGTACAATGAAAAAAAATTCACTCGTTTTTTTTTTCCTGTTCACAAATTTGCATGTACAATAATAAAATTAATGACAATTTTAACCTACTCTTTTCCCCATCTAAATTAATTTTTATGAGTTTGTAAACAGCATCTTCAGGGTTAAAAATTTTTCAAAATTTGAAGGTTGACAGTGTTTCACTGTACCCTGTATACTCGGGGTACAATGAAACACTTAATAAAACTTCAGAAACCCTCGTATAATATGAGCCAAAATTCAAATTTCAGCATATATGTTTTATGCAGCCTCAACTGAAACAGAGTGATTATGCAGCCAGTTCCTGATCAGCCCTATGCAGCCAGTACGAGCACTTTGGGCCCCTACCCTGGGCATTACATGCAGATAGAAGAAAAATTGAGTTTAGATTAATTATACAAAGACACAAAATATGTATAGGTGCACAAAACTTGAAAAATGCCCTAGACACAAAAATGTTTTAGACAGGTCCTGCATAGACTTAAACTGCATGAAAAACATCTTAGCATAGTTCAAAAAATGTTTTCATTAAAGAAAATCTGTATTTAATTTAACCCCTTTTCCCATAATTAAGATAAAATTCTGTTTGTATAAAAATATATTTTGGTAATTTAAATAAAAATTGTGAATCCAACCCCCCCCCCGAAAAGAAAATACTGTAATAAAAATTAAAGAATGATCCCTGAAATTTAGCATAATTTTTTTAGCATTTTAGAATAAATGCACAAAAATGATGAAAATTTTCACATGCTCAAAACTTTTTTGAAGAACAATAAATTACTGGTGATAATCAATAGTTAAAAATAAGAGTAAATAATTTTAAATATAATTCAAAATATGATTTGTGTATGTAGGAATTCAACAATTTCTAAAAATACATGGCATTATACAGAAAAATCATCCAAAAAACAGAATCCAGTCATCAATACTTTAAGAGTTTTAAAATAGTCTACCTTTTATTATTTCATCACAAAACTTTATTTACTCCGTGTATATTTTTTAATCGAGTAAATATTTTTATTATTCATTATTAAGTACACCTAATTAAATATCAATTTTAAGTACAGTTAAAGAACTAAGCTTCAAATTATAAAACTTTAAAAAAAAAACCTAAGTTCAGAAATGAAGTTTGATAAAGTTTAAGAATTTTGCTAATATTAAATGTAGTGGTCTTTTTCATGGTTTGATTAATATCCTCTTTTAAATTAAATAGAAATTTTCTACACCTTTATTATAAGGGTTGTATGCAGGCCCTGATTATTGCACGGGCACTTGGGGCATATGCCCTGGGCACACATGCAGAAATAGGCCAATAAATTTAATTTAGAGATTTATAGGGGCACAAAATTTGGAAAGTGCCTCGGACACAAAATGTTATAAGTCAGGCTCTGTTGTAATGTTAAAATTCAATACTATAAATAGTAAAATCGACCAAGACGGTGCGAGCCCCATGTAAACACGGTGACAGTCGCTGGAGCTTGTCAGTTGCTAAGCCCCAGCTACTGTCGCCAACCAGTTTGCACGATCTGCAAAGCAAAGAATTTTAACGCATTAAAATTGCACATAAATTCCATTAACAGAAGCACATCAAAACGACAAAATACACCGGTCCATATTAAACTTAAAAAGCGTCTGAAAATTCAGCAACAGGTAATTTAAAATGAACAAACAGTGGACCGTTTTAACCTAAAAACACTACAGTGGATTAAGCAGCCTAGTTGTACAGCTAATGTAAACTGGGCAAACACTGGCCCGTTTTCAATTCCAAAAAACATCGGTAGATATAAAGTCAGTATGATTAGAATAGCACGTAATAGCATTAAACGAAAACATAAAAATATCAAATATCAATTTAAAATTCACATTAAAAACATTGAACATCGTAAAGATTCATTTAAAAAAGCACTTACCTTTAATTTTTTGTAATTAACTGCCCAGAAATGTCACTAATGCTCTCCTGTTCCTAATATCCACCGGCTTATAACGTACACCATATTTCTTACAAAAACACACATTTTATTTTCACAGAATAAAATATTTCATTCCCTTCCTTTGATAACACGAAACATTTGCCAATTCCAAACATCTATTTTACCAACAAACGACGATAAAATTGCTTAACGCTTGTCTTCAGATTTAACAGAACATCAAACCATGACCACGTGACCAAGATCAAATATACTGGAATCCTAGCTTAGTTCACTGATAATGGCACACGGTATTCTGATTCGCTATGAATGTCACATGATCGCCAGAAGTGCCACCCTAAATTTAAAAAATCAAGCACGGTGTGCTTGAATTTCTTTATACTGCACGTGTTGCAAATTAGATACAGCGCAGTGTGTTGTAAAATTACAGATATTTAATACAGTGTGAAATTTGGTTCACCTAAGTCTTTTATCATGGAGAAGCTTTTTATGCTATCCGTTTTCCTCTAACTTGCCACCAGGTGGCGCAGCAGAACTTCGAATTCTATTCCGTTTAGCCGTTTGCTATGCGAATATCGTCCAACCGATTTCGATGAAATTTGGTACACGCGAATATTAGAACACGGAGAATATTTTTCACTATCCATTTTGCTGTAACTTGCCGCTAAATGGCGCTGAAAAGCATCAACTTCTATACCGTTCGACCGATCGGCATAAAATTTTTTATACTTACACATTTGAGCACGAAGAATATATTCTAACTGCGTTCCTTTTGATGTTACTCACCACTAGATGACACTGCAATGCATTATTATTTTAAGTCGCCACTAGATGACGCTGCAGCAGGCCAAATTCTTGACCATTCAAACGGTCGCTATGAAAATCAGTATACATAGCTATTTGAACAATGAGAATATTTTGGCGTTATCCATTTTGCTATAACTCGTAACTTGACGGCGCTGTAGCAAATCATTACTTTAATTAACTACTAGATGGCCCTGCAGTGTATCACTTCTTGACTGTGCAAATGATCGTTATGAAAATTGGTATACATAGATAGTTGAACACGGTCGCTATGAAAATCAGTATACATAGCTATTTGAACAATGAGAATATTTTGGCGTTATCCATTTTGCTATAACTCGTCACTTGACGGCGCTGTAGCAAATCATTACTTTATTGAACCACTGGATGGCCCTGCAGTGTATCACTTCTTGACTGTGCAAATGATCGCTATGAAAATAGGTATACTTAGATATTTGAACACGGGGAAGAGTTTGGCGCTATCCATTTTCCTATAACTTGCCACTAGATGTCGCGTCAACACATGAACTTCAGGACTGTCCAGCCGATAGTCATGAAAATTCGTATACATCGATATCTGAATGCGAAAAATATTTTCGCCGTATCCGTTTTGCTAAAACTCGCCACTAGATTGCGCTACGCCGCATGGCCTTCTGCACCGTACAAACGATTGCCTTGCAATTCGGTATGCATGATTATTGGACACAATATAACGCGATATCCACTTTGCTATATCTGTTTATTACAATGAATGAAATCACCACAAATCACTCTGAATGGTTGCTTTAGGAGATTGCGAGTTTGTCGTTCTTCTCTTGAACATCCCGACATATTCTAGCGTCTAGAGATGCGGAACCTTTTTACCATTGAAGGCCACATGTAAATTGGGCAGTAATAAAGGAGGCCGTATGAGTCGACGTACCTATGAAATTATAATAGTTTTTGTATAGTTTTAACAATTCATTGCATTACATAGAAATATTATAAAAAAGTCATTATTATTTGGCATAAAAAGTAACAATATAAAAGATTTTTGTATTCCAATACGAGTAATAACTCATTATAACATTAATCATTAATAATTATTTTTTTAATTACAGGTTTATAGATACTGCTGCAATTCTTCATATTTGTATACATTTATTAGCGCAGGGGGATGCAAATAGAATCCAAATATTTAGTGGAACTGACAAAAATTAGGTGACGCCAAACTTTTCTTATATTTTCAAATTTGCGGAAGCAAATGAAATTTGCAGTCGCACGCACCAGTTTTTTGGTGCATTGTGCAACCCCTTCTTTGTATACCTGTAGCAGCACACACACACACACATATATATTCAGAAATTTTAAAAGACAACTACATATTTAAATAGCAATTCAAATAAAAATAATAAAGTAGAAGCATTTTTAAATAAATTTATTACATTATATGAAGAAATACAATAGAAAAAAGATTTAATTTTTAAAAAAGCAACATAACAACAACTCCTAAAATAATTTTAAAATAAAATGAAAAATTTAA
Source organism: Cheiracanthium punctorium (assembly GCA_038373885.1). NCBI lineage: Eukaryota > Metazoa > Arthropoda > Arachnida > Araneae > Cheiracanthiidae > Cheiracanthium > Cheiracanthium punctorium. Next base: position 249,133 of record JAWZYV010013598.1, on the reverse strand, counting down.
GTTAGTGGGATTTTTGCAATTGTTTCTAGCTTGAAAGCAATTAGTATTTGAATCAAGCTTCGTAACGCAAAACCTTAATTGATCCTCTAAATGAGCATATGTAATTTGCGTTCTTAAACTAGTTTTAATTTTTATCATGATAGAAAATAATGGCTCGCAGCGGTAAGTAGGGGAAATTGGGGTACAATGAAAAATATTCACTCGTTTTTTTTTCCTGTTCACAAATTTGCATGTACAATAATAAAATTAATGACAATTTTAACCTACTCTTTTCCCCATCTAAATTAATTTTTATGAGTTTGTAAACAGCATCTTCAGGGTTAAAAATTTTTCAAAATTTGAAGGTTGACAGTGTTTCACTGTACCCTGTATACTCGGGGTACAATGAAACACTTAATAAAACTTCAGAAACCCTCGTATAATATGAGCCAAAATTCAAATTTCAGCATATATGTTTTATGCAGCCTCAACTGAAACAGAGTGATTATGCAGCCAGTTCCTGATCAGCCCTATGCAGCCAGTACGAGCACTTTGGGCCCCTACCCTGGGCATTACATGCAGATAGAAGAAAAATTGAGTTTAGATTAATTATACAAAGACACAAAATATGTATAGGTGCACAAAACTTGAAAAATGCCCTAGACACAAAAATGTTTTAGACAGGTCCTGCATAGACTTAAACTGCATGAAAAACATCTTAGCATAGTTCAAAAAATGTTTTCATTAAAGAAAATCTGTATTTAATTTAACCCCTTTTCCCATAATTAAGATAAAATTCTGTTTGTATAAAAATATATTTTGGTAATTTAAATAAAAATTGTGAATCCAACCCCCCCCCCCGAAAAGAAAATACTGTAATAAAAATTAAAGAATGATCCCTGAAATTTAGCATAATTTTTTTAGCATTTTAGAATAAATGCACAAAAATGATGAAAATTTTCACATGCTCAAAACTTTTTTGAAGAACAATAAATTACTGGTGATAATCAATAGTTAAAAATAAGAGTAAATAATTTTAAATATAATTCAAAATATGATTTGTGTATGTAGGAATTCAACAATTTCTAAAAATACATGGCATTATACAGAAAAATCATCCAAAAAACAGAATCCAGTCATCAATACTTTAAGAGTTTTAAAATAGTCTACCTTTTATTATTTCATCACAAAACTTTATTTACTCCGTGTATATTTTTTAATCGAGTAAATATTTTTATTATTCATTATTAAGTACACCTAATTAAATATCAATTTTAAGTACAGTTAAAGAACTAAGCTTCAAATTATAAAACTTTAAAAAAAAAACCTAAGTTCAGAAATGAAGTTTGATAAAGTTTAAGAATTTTGCTAATATTAAATGTAGTGGTCTTTTTCATGGTTTGATTAATATCCTCTTTTAAATTAAATAGAAATTTTCTACACCTTTATTATAAGGGTTGTATGCAGGCCCTGATTATTGCACGGGCACTTGGGGCATATGCCCTGGGCACACATGCAGAAATAGGCCAATAAATTTAATTTAGAGATTTATAGGGGCACAAAATTTGGAAAGTGCCTCGGACACAAAATGTTATAAGTCAGGCTCTGTTGTAATGTTAAAATTCAATACTATAAATAGTAAAATCGACCAAGACGGTGCGAGCCCCATGTAAACACGGTGACAGTCGCTGGAGCTTGTCAGTTGCTAAGCCCCAGCTACTGTCGCCAACCAGTTTGCACGATCTGCAAAGCAAAGAATTTTAACGCATTAAAATTGCACATAAATTCCATTAACAGAAGCACATCAAAACGACAAAATACACCGGTCCATATTAAACTTAAAAAGCGTCTGAAAATTCAGCAACAGGTAATTTAAAATGAACAAACAGTGGACCGTTTTAACCTAAAAACACTACAGTGGATTAAGCAGCCTAGTTGTACAGCTAATGTAAACTGGGCAAACACTGGCCCGTTTTCAATTCCAAAAAACATCGGTAGATATAAAGTCAGTATGATTAGAATAGCACGTAATAGCATTAAACGAAAACATAAAAATATCAAATATCAATTTAAAATTCACATTAAAAACATTGAACATCGTAAAGATTCATTTAAAAAAGCACTTACCTTTAATTTTTTGTAATTAACTGCCCAGAAATGTCACTAATGCTCTCCTGTTCCTAATATCCACCGGCTTATAACGTACACCATATTTCTTACAAAAACACACATTTTATTTTCACAGAATAAAATATTTCATTCCCTTCCTTTGATAACACGAAACATTTGCCAATTCCAAACATCTATTTTACCAACAAACGACGATAAAATTGCTTAACGCTTGTCTTCAGATTTAACAGAACATCAAACCATGACCACGTGACCAAGATCAAATATACTGGAATCCTAGCTTAGTTCACTGATAATGGCACACGGTATTCTGATTCGCTATGAATGTCACATGATCGCCAGAAGTGCCACCCTAAATTTAAAAAATCAAGCACGGTGTGCTTGAATTTCTTTATACTGCACGTGTTGCAAATTAGATACAGCGCAGTGTGTTGTAAAATTACAGATATTTAATACAGTGTGAAATTTGGTTCACCTAAGTCTTTTATCATGGAGAAGCTTTTTATGCTATCCGTTTTCCTCTAACTTGCCACCAGGTGGCGCAGCAGAACTTCGAATTCTATTCCGTTTAGCCGTTTGCTATGCGAATATCGTCCAACCGATTTCGATGAAATTTGGTACACGCGAATATTAGAACACGGAGAATATTTTTCACTATCCATTTTGCTGTAACTTGCCGCTAAATGGCGCTGAAAAGCATCAACTTCTATACCGTTCGACCGATCGGCATAAAATTTTTTATACTTACACATTTGAGCACGAAGAATATATTCTAACTGCGTTCCTTTTGATGTTACTCACCACTAGATGACACTGCAATGCATTATTATTTTAAGTCGCCACTAGATGACGCTGCAGCAGGCCAAATTCTTGACCATTCAAACGGTCGCTATGAAAATCAGTATACATAGCTATTTGAACAATGAGAATATTTTGGCGTTATCCATTTTGCTATAACTCGTAACTTGACGGCGCTGTAGCAAATCATTACTTTAATTAACTACTAGATGGCCCTGCAGTGTATCACTTCTTGACTGTGCAAATGATCGTTATGAAAATTGGTATACATAGATAGTTGAACACGGTCGCTATGAAAATCAGTATACATAGCTATTTGAACAATGAGAATATTTTGGCGTTATCCATTTTGCTATAACTCGTCACTTGACGGCGCTGTAGCAAATCATTACTTTATTGAACCACTGGATGGCCCTGCAGTGTATCACTTCTTGACTGTGCAAATGATCGCTATGAAAATAGGTATACTTAGATATTTGAACACGGGGAAGAGTTTGGCGCTATCCATTTTCCTATAACTTGCCACTAGATGTCGCGTCAACACATGAACTTCAGGACTGTCCAGCCGATAGTCATGAAAATTCGTATACATCGATATCTGAATGCGAAAAATATTTTCGCCGTATCCGTTTTGCTAAAACTCGCCACTAGATTGCGCTACGCCGCATGGCCTTCTGCACCGTACAAACGATTGCCTTGCAATTCGGTATGCATGATTATTGGACACAATATAACGCGATATCCACTTTGCTATATCTGTTTATTACAATGAATGAAATCACCACAAATCACTCTGAATGGTTGCTTTAGGAGATTGCGAGTTTGTCGTTCTTCTCTTGAACATCCCGACATATTCTAGCGTCTAGAGATGCGGAACCTTTTTACCATTGAAGGCCACATGTAAATTGGGCAGTAATAAAGGAGGCCGTATGAGTCGACGTACCTATGAAATTATAATAGTTTTTGTATAGTTTTAACAATTCATTGCATTACATAGAAATATTATAAAAAAGTCATTATTATTTGGCATAAAAAGTAACAATATAAAAGATTTTTGTATTCCAATACGAGTAATAACTCATTATAACATTAATCATTAATAATTATTTTTTTAATTACAGGTTTATAGATACTGCTGCAATTCTTCATATTTGTATACATTTATTAGCGCAGGGGGATGCAAATAGAATCCAAATATTTAGTGGAACTGACAAAAATTAGGTGACGCCAAACTTTTCTTATATTTTCAAATTTGCGGAAGCAAATGAAATTTGCAGTCGCACGCACCAGTTTTTTGGTGCATTGTGCAACCCCTTCTTTGTATACCTGTAGCAGCACACACACACACACACACATATATATTCAGAAATTTTAAAAGACAACTACATATTTAAATAGCAATTCAAATAAAAATAATAAAGTAGAAGCATTTTTAAATAAATTTATTACATTATATGAAGAAATACAATAGAAAAAAGATTTAATTTTTAAAAAAGCAACATAACAACAACTCCTAAAATAATTTTAAAATAAAATGAAAAATTTAAGTTAGTGGGATTTTTGCAATTGTTTCTAGCTTGAAAGCAATTAGTATTTGAATCAAGCTTCGTAACGCAAAACCTTAATTGATCCTCTAAATGAGCATATGTAATTTGCGTTCTTAAACTAGTTTTAATTTTTATCATGATAGAAAATAATGGCTCACAGCGGTAAGTAGGGGAAATTGGGGTACAATGAAAAAAAATTCACTCGTTTTTTTTTTCCTGTTCACAAATTTGCATGTACAATAATAAAATTAATGACAATTTTAACCTACTCTTTTCCCCATCTAAATTAATTTTTATGAGTTTGTAAACAGCATCTTCAGGGTTAAAAATTTTTCAAAATTTGAAGGTTGACAGTGTTTCACTGTACCCTGTATACTCGGGGTACAATGAAACACTTAATAAAACTTCAGAAACCCTCGTATAATATGAGCCAAAATTCAAATTTCAGCATATATGTTTTATGCAGCCTCAACTGAAACAGAGTGATTATGCAGCCAGTTCCTGATCAGCCCTATGCAGCCAGTACGAGCACTTTGGGCCCCTACCCTGGGCATTACATGCAGATAGAAGAAAAATTGAGTTTAGATTAATTATACAAAGACACAAAATATGTATAGGTGCACAAAACTTGAAAAATGCCCTAGACACAAAAATGTTTTAGACAGGTCCTGCATAGACTTAAACTGCATGAAAAACATCTTAGCATAGTTCAAAAAATGTTTTCATTAAAGAAAATCTGTATTTAATTTAACCCCTTTTCCCATAATTAAGATAAAATTCTGTTTGTATAAAAATATATTTTGGTAATTTAAATAAAAATTGTGAATCCAACCCCCCCCCCGAAAAGAAAATACTGTAATAAAAATTAAAGAATGATCCCTGAAATTTAGCATAATTTTTTTAGCATTTTAGAATAAATGCACAAAAATGATGAAAATTTTCACATGCTCAAAACTTTTTTGAAGAACAATAAATTACTGGTGATAATCAATAGTTAAAAATAAGAGTAAATAATTTTAAATATAATTCAAAATATGATTTGTGTATGTAGGAATTCAACAATTTCTAAAAATACATGGCATTATACAGAAAAATCATCCAAAAAACAGAATCCAGTCATCAATACTTTAAGAGTTTTAAAATAGTCTACCTTTTATTATTTCATCACAAAACTTTATTTACTCCGTGTATATTTTTTAATCGAGTAAATATTTTTATTATTCATTATTAAGTACACCTAATTAAATATCAATTTTAAGTACAGTTAAAGAACTAAGCTTCAAATTATAAAACTTTAAAAAAAAAACCTAAGTTCAGAAATGAAGTTTGATAAAGTTTAAGAATTTTGCTAATATTAAATGTAGTGGTCTTTTTCATGGTTTGATTAATATCCTCTTTTAAATTAAATAGAAATTTTCTACACCTTTATTATAAGGGTTGTATGCAGGCCCTGATTATTGCACGGGCACTTGGGGCATATGCCCTGGGCACACATGCAGAAATAGGCCAATAAATTTAATTTAGAGATTTATAGGGGCACAAAATTTGGAAAGTGCCTCGGACACAAAATGTTATAAGTCAGGCTCTGTTGTAATGTTAAAATTCAATACTATAAATAGTAAAATCGACCAAGACGGTGCGAGCCCCATGTAAACACGGTGACAGTCGCTGGAGCTTGTCAGTTGCTAAGCCCCAGCTACTGTCGCCAACCAGTTTGCACGATCTGCAAAGCAAAGAATTTTAACGCATTAAAATTGCACATAAATTCCATTAACAGAAGCACATCAAAACGACAAAATACACCGGTCCATATTAAACTTAAAAAGCGTCTGAAAATTCAGCAACAGGTAATTTAAAATGAACAAACAGTGGACCGTTTTAACCTAAAAACACTACAGTGGATTAAGCAGCCTAGTTGTACAGCTAATGTAAACTGGGCAAACACTGGCCCGTTTTCAATTCCAAAAAACATCGGTAGATATAAAGTCAGTATGATTAGAATAGCACGTAATAGCATTAAACGAAAACATAAAAATATCAAATATCAATTTAAAATTCACATTAAAAACATTGAACATCGTAAAGATTCATTTAAAAAAGCACTTACCTTTAATTTTTTGTAATTAACTGCCCAGAAATGTCACTAATGCTCTCCTGTTCCTAATATCCACCGGCTTATAACGTACACCATATTTCTTACAAAAACACACATTTTATTTTCACAGAATAAAATATTTCATTCCCTTCCTTTGATAACACGAAACATTTGCCAATTCCAAACATCTATTTTACCAACAAACGACGATAAAATTGCTTAACGCTTGTCTTCAGATTTAACAGAACATCAAACCATGACCACGTGACCAAGATCAAATATACTGGAATCCTAGCTTAGTTCACTGATAATGGCACACGGTATTCTGATTCGCTATGAATGTCACATGATCGCCAGAAGTGCCACCCTAAATTTAAAAAATCAAGCACGGTGTGCTTGAATTTCTTTATACTGCACGTGTTGCAAATTAGATACAGCGCAGTGTGTTGTAAAATTACAGATATTTAATACAGTGTGAAATTTGGTTCACCTAAGTCTTTTATCATGGAGAAGCTTTTTATGCTATCCGTTTTCCTCTAACTTGCCACCAGGTGGCGCAGCAGAACTTCGAATTCTATTCCGTTTAGCCGTTTGCTATGCGAATATCGTCCAACCGATTTCGATGAAATTTGGTACACGCGAATATTAGAACACGGAGAATATTTTTCACTATCCATTTTGCTGTAACTTGCCGCTAAATGGCGCTGAAAAGCATCAACTTCTATACCGTTCGACCGATCGGCATAAAATTTTTTATACTTACACATTTGAGCACGAAGAATATATTCTAACTGCGTTCCTTTTGATGTTACTCACCACTAGATGATGCAGCAGGCAATCTGCATCAACGTCGCTATGATCATTATCTTTGAACTGAGAATTGGCGTTACCATTTGCTTAACGTACTGACGCGCTGTGCATCAGACTAATGGCCGCAGGACACTTCTTGACTGTGCAAATGTCGTTGAATGATACAGATAGTGACACGGTCGCTATGAAAATCAGTATACATAGCTATTTGAACAATGAGAATATTTTGGCGTTATCCATTTTGCTATAACTCGTAACTTGACGGCGCTGTAGCAAATCATTACTTTATTGAACCACTGGATGGCCCTGCAGTGTATCACTTCTTGACTGTGCAAATGATCGCTATGAAAATAGGTATACTTAGATATTTGAACACGGGGAAGAGTTTGGCGCTATCCATTTTCCTATAACTTGCCACTAGATGTCGCGTCAACACATGAACTTCAGGACTGTCCAGCCGATAGTCATGAAAATTCGTATACATCGATATCTGAATGCGAAAAATATTTTCGCCGTATCCGTTTTGCTAAAACTCGCCACTAGATTGCGCTACGCCGCATGGCCTTCTGCACCGTACAAACGATTGCCTTGCAATTCGGTATGCATGATTATTGGACACAATATAACGCGATATCCACTTTGCTATATCTGTTTATTACAATGAATAGTAATCACCACAAATCGTAATATCAACAAGTCCATTCATTCCCGTGCGAAGAACGGGTACTTCAGCTAGTAATAATTTAAAAACGATATGCAAGTTTAACGGTTAATCAAAACTGAGAATGTGTTCGAGGGAACACTTGAGTTCAATGGACGGAATTTTACGTATTTGGCACTTAGATGGTTAAAAACGGTACACAAACAGTACATTATTCAAGCCGAAAAAAAAACCAGTCAGTCATAGCACTTCAGAAGTGGAAACTTTTTGTTAAGCTTTCTGAAATTTATATTTATGCAGTTAAGCAGGTTTTTCACAGATTATTGCTTTTTGTTAATAAAAAATAAACATTTATTCACACTGTTAGACATTTGAAATTCTTTAAATGTTTAAAATATTTTAAATGTTTTTTTTTTTTTTTTTTTAAGACAGTAAGTTTATCGCACATTTATTTGTGATATTCTCACAACTTCACATATTTTTGTACGTTTGTACACATTTTAGAGCTATTTTTACTGGGTTAATATTGGAAATTTTTGATTTTTAAATTTAATTACATTTTGGATTTCGCCTTCGATTTGTGTGCACATTTAAAATTTAAAAAGAGAGTACATTAGTGACAGGCATTTTACTCCGCGTGTTGGATTGAAAAAAAATAAAGAAAAAATATTTTTTAAAAAAATATTAATTAATAATTCTTTACGTGAATTTATCAATTGTCAATAATTATGTACTTACATTGAAATGAACAGCAATCCTATTTATTTTTAACGAATGGTGGATTTATTATTCAAATTCCAATGCACTGTACCACAAAACTTATAATTCAAATAAAGTACAGTATACTATAATTATTAACACTCTCCACATTATCAAATTAACTTTATTGCAGAATAACTATATAGCTATCCACATTAAGTACAGTTTTTTAAATAAATAATCGAAATTTATAGCACCTACCCAGCTAGAAAAACCCCAGTACGGAAAAACTAGAAAAACCCCAGACCTACCCAGCTTTTTTTTTGTAAATACATATAGATAGTAAACAATTTGTACATAAATACTGGATATTTCTGAATATTTTTAAAGTATACACTTGTTGGGTAAATTATATGTAGTTTTTATGTAACTAAAACAAAAATTTACGCAGTTTTAAACGATTTTAGAAAAATATCAAAATCGAATCAAAAATTTTTTCAAAATCCGAAGCATATAGCTTAAGTTGAGTGATCACCTATCATGTCACCAAATTCCCTTCTTTTCGCTTTAGTTGTTATTACGTGATGTGCGTACAAACATTGACGCAGTTTGAAACAATTTTCGGAAAATCTCAAAATTTAATGAGTTTCTTACAAATTCGAAGCCTATAGTTTAAGTTAAGAGACCACCTATCATGTCGCCAAACTTTATTTCATTTGCTCCAGTCAATTTAAGTGATGGACGAATAAAAAAAGCGTCACTGACTGAACGAAAGACAGAGAAACTTTTTTTTTTTTACGGTCGTACTGGGGTTCCAAATGCTTAAAATGGATAGAAATCGCAAAACTTTTTAATACCAAGTAGTTTACAGGCAAAGTCTAATTTTACTTATTTAGATTCATAAAAGTTCCCATTCCGAAATTGAAACAACAATCAATTCAAACTTTAGTAATTTCATCTTGAGTCAAACCCGTCTGATGGTCAGAACGCTCTCCTTCCACTCCTTGGTTCCATAGTTCGGTATCAGTCGCGGAAGATAGAAGGACGCAGCTTAAAAGTAACTTGAAGTTCTTACGTATGATATGGGATCGTAGCACTAAAATTCAATGACGTCGCAACCGATTTTCTCCCCAATTCACTTTTATCCATATGTATCTGAGCGTGACGGTGACGTGGAAGTGAGATGGTCACGCGAATTCACCATCCCCAAAGTGACCAACGTGCCTAAAGAAGTTTTCACTTAAAACAAAGAATAAAGGTACACTAAAAGTTGAAAAATATGTTTTTCGAAAAAAAGCTCCAAGATTATACTATAATTTTAAAGCAGTGATTATCAACCTATTTAAATCTACCGTATCCTTGAGTAACGGGAAAATTTTCATCTCCCCGTTTGTGAAAATCCTATATTTTAAATGACTGTTGAAACTACAATAACAAGAAAAAAAAACACTGTATGTTTAAACGCAGTTTTTATTAGATAACTAGCCGCCTCCGGCGACCAGTTGGTTCGCCATCTTAATAAATCTTGTTCGGAGAGAATCCTCTTCCTCACTATCATCCTTGACACTGAAATCTCTCAGATTCTGAATGGAATTTAAAATTAAGATGGTATCAAACAGGAGCGGCCCTGCGGTAAGTGTCGCCCCCCTGCTAATGTAAAAAAGACGCCCCTTTTATGCTCTACTTAGTTTTTGAGTTCGAAGTGACGCCCCTTCGAAGACGGCGCCCAGATGCGATGCTTACTGTGTCGGGCAGCCCCTGGTTACAAAAATAAGATGGTTACATGATAAAAACCTGCGAAAAGGAACAAATTATTTTCGTCCTATATTAATTCTGAAGAGCTTCTGGATGTATTGGCCTTTATCAAAATTGGAAAGGAAAAAAAACTAAGAAAATCTGAAACACTTTCAGATTTTAAATACTCACAAAAGCGCTATGTATTAAAAGCGTATTATAATCTATGGGTCTTCCCTATTTTCTTTCCTTATTCTATTAAGTTGGAAAGTATATCGTTATTGATGAGTGTGATTAAACACAATTAAAATTGATATTTCTAACATCCTTTTTCTGGATGTAATACATTAGAAATAATGGGAAAAGCTGCTCAGAAAAATGCACAATTCGAACTGAAATAAAGTTTAAAAACTCATTCAGGTGTATTCATAATTCAAATAGCAGAAGCAGACGATAAATAGCGCTTGCTGCTAAAATCACATATCAACCATTTTATTTTTTGCCAAATTAAAAAGTTGCACATTTATTTTCGGAAAATTTCCAAATCCTATTTTTCTTTTGAGTATAAAACATTTTATTCCTGCTCTGATTTCACATGCACACGATACTTTAATTAAAAAGTAACCTTACAAATAATTTAATCTAAAAAAATCGTTAATCTTTTATTTTTACTTCCAGAGTCTGAATTATTTAATAAACTTGCTAAATATGGCAACCTAGACAGCTAAATTCTCCCTCTTTCCACTGCAGGGTTACAATCACGAAATGGCAGAGAGCAAAAATTAGCCTTTTGCGACACGTTTTTTATCGATATCTCCTAAAATTATTCGAATTTCGAAAAAATCGCTTCGAGGTACACTGCTAGAAAAAAATTAAAAAATATTGCGGTTTTAGGTGGATATTGTGGCTGGGAAAATTTTTAGCTGATTGATACATGGTCGACATACATAGTAGGTTAAATGAGAATAAATTGCACATGTTTGGCAGAAAAAAATGCATTTTATTGCGCATTTGTGTAGAAAAGGAAAAAAACACAATTTGTGCATATGAGAAAAAAAGAATAAGAAAAGGGGTTTTCTTCAAAGGAAATCATTTTCTGTAGGGGGCATGGTTTCCACGGATGGCCAGCAACGTTGAACACCTTTGAGGCATGGAGTCAATGAGGCTATTAATCACGAGTTGGGGTATTCTGTCCCACTCTTCCAGAAGAGCTCTTTTCAGTTCTTGGAGAGTTTTTTGTGGGGTGGTTGGCGGCCAGCAACTCGTCTTCCTAGAGCGTTCCAAACGTGCTCTATTGGATTCATGTCTGGAGAACACGCTGGCCATTCCATTCCTACGATTCCTTCCTCGAAAAGGAAATCCTCCACCAGGTTAGCACGATGTGGCCTGCAGTTATCGTCCATTAAAATGAAGTCATCTCCGATTGCTGCAGCGTAAGGGACTACAATAGGTCTGAGGATCTCATCCCTATATCGGCGACCAGTCAGAGGTCCATCTCGAATGATGTAGAGGTCTGTGCGCCCGTCAATGGAGATGCCACCATACACCAACACTCCCCCACCGCCAAAGCTGACACTTTCGTGCACGAACGCAGGATTATTCCTACTGCCACAGTCCCTCCAGATGAAAATACGCCTATTATCAGGATGAACTGAAAAACGGGACTCGTCAGAAAAAAGAACATTGCTCCATTCATTTCTCCTCAGTTCACATGCTCTGTTACCCACTTCCTGCGGTCGCGACGATGCCTTGATGTTAGTCTAACACATACCATCGGTCGGCGAGCATACAGACCTACACCATGGAGCCGGTTTCGGACAGTCTGAGTTGAAACCGTGGTGCCAGTAGCCGAGCGAAGGTGTTGTTGGAGAAGAGTAGCGTTCATATTCCGGTGTCTCCGAGCCGTTAACACTAAATAACGATCTTCATTGGGCGTTTTTGCCCATCTACGACCTTCCCTGGTCTTCGGTCAGCACTTCCAGTCGCCAAAAACCGGTTCCAGATCCTGGAAATCACACTTTGTGACACTCTAATGGCTTGCGCTGCTTCGGCTTGAGTTTGGCCCCCTTCTAACCTACCGACAACTCTCCAAGCTTCTGAATCGGTTAAATGACTTCGCTGAGACATCGTACTCATCGAAACAAAGCAGTCACTGAATGCCGATCATCCTTGTCTTCATTGACTTTTATTCAGTTGAAAGTCCAATTTCATTCGCTGCCGCTGAAGCGACGTTTTTGACGTCGAACTCAAAATTAGCATACTCCACAGTTTGAAAATCAGAAAAAATTGCTTTTGTGATTCTCTTCTTCCATTTTCGGCAAACAAAATTTCGCATATATCTTTATTTTATATAAAACTTACAATATCCTTTAATTGTTTTGAGCAGTATATATCGGGACCCGTACTGGAGAATTTCTATTCAAAATTTGGTAGGTCTACGATCACCCGTGTGGGAGCTACGCGAGACACAGACAAACTAACTAACTAACTAACGGACAGTTTACACTTTGATTTATTTATATAGATAGAAATTTTGCACTTAAAATGCAGCATTAATGAAAGCATTAAGTATCCCAGTCAATGGATTGTTTTGCTAGACACTGTTTCTGGACGTTCACCTCAATACTGCTTGCGAGATGAAGACGCATGTCCCAGTCTTTAAACGATTTGGAGTTGATTTCTTTTTTCTTTTCTTTTTTTATTTTTTTGTAAGAAGATCCGTGACATCCCTGAATTCTCGTTTGACGAAGTAGGAGAAATGAAAAGCATTTAAATTTTTGAATGAAAATCCACATTCCAGGATAGAGGCGAATGATGCTACCTTGAAGCCAAAATTCTGCGGGATGGAAACCATTCTAAAATCTGACTTTCAAGGTTTCATCATTTGAAAGTTCGACCAATTCCTCTTGGATCTGAATGTCTGTTGCGTCATAATGTTCAAAAGCATTTAAGACCTATTGAGGTACTTCCATGAACAAAATGTCCACCAAACGCCCAGAAAAGTTTTTGTTCAACGTTTCGTGGACATTTAATTTAGAGGCTCAAGGTTTGCAAGGTAAACTTGAGTGTCAAGGGGATTTCACTTTTCTGGTGCATATCTGGCAATTTGGCGACTGGCTGAACTCTTTTCGACAAAAATTCTATTTCTACAAAGTGTTATTTTAATGAAGACAGAAATAATAGATTTTGTTGTAATCATACTGAACTCGGCCGCCCAGGTGGTGTAGTGTAGGGGCGTTCAACCTTTCACGCCCGAGGGTTACACCAATAAATTCATGAAGATCCGCGGGCCACACATCTGTGAAATAAGTAACGCACGCAGAAAATTTCGTACTGTTCCATTTTTAACGGAACACCAATGCTGATGTGCCAATTTTAGCAAACTGGCGCATATTTTTTATTTATACTTTAATCCGTGCTAACGTGATAATATTTTTTTTTGTAGTAACGATGGCAACGTGTAGTTCTTCGCAGGAACTAGCGCAAATATTTTAATTTAGTCACGAGTGGTGTTCTCTTAAAGGAAAACGACCGAAAATTTAAGAGGGAAAAGAAGTTTCGTTTTGTTCACTAATTCCGTTATTTTTGGAAGTTTTAACTCAAAAGCGTTCACAGACTCATAAAAACTATAAACAAGTACGACTTTTCCCGATAAACAGTAGTTCAAATAATTGTGATGATCAGTAATATCGACAAGAAATGTAAAGTCTCGTAACTACTGCTCATCATGGAACTCGCAAATGGGTTTTCCTTCGGATTCCGCGAATTGTTGAACTTTGTTCTTCAAGGAAAAGAGACGATGAAGCATCTTTCCTCAGCTCAACTAGCTTACTTCTGCTTAATACACAATGTCAGTATGTTTAGCTTCCAAATCACTCAAGAACTTTTGAAATTGCGTGTAATTTACTCCTTTGGAATGGATAAAATTAACCACTTTTACAACAACAGTCATCACCTGTTCAAACTTTGAGAAGGACTATTGCACATTTTTTTTTTTCAATTATTGGACAAATTTTCTTGGAGGATGATACATTGGAAAGCGATCATAGTACTATTTTTGCATGGCTTCTCATCAGATTTGAGAAATGCTACTACTGTCTTCCGTTCGATCATAGAAGGAGCACCATCTCTGGTTATGGCAGATACATTGATTAAGCCTAACTCACATTTAGCCAAAGTTTCTGTCAGATCCGACGACAAATCTCATGCTCGTGTTGTAGCTTTATGTGCAACGACATTGGCTAATCCCTTTACAATCGCTTAGTTTTTATCAACGCCACGAATGAAAATAGTTGATAGTACAGTATCCGTTGCATCCGTTGATTCATACATCGCTACAGGATAAAACACAAAGACCTCTCATTTGAACTTTAATTTGATGAATATTTCTGCTGTCTGATCTTCCACACGTCTCACACCAGACAAGCTAATGTTTGAAATATCTTGAGTCTGTGAAGAACAAAGCACTCCAACTTCACACTGAAGACATTCTATTTACCAACTCTCCATCAGTGAAGTTTGCCACGTTTAGCAATTTTTTCTGCAATAAAATATTTTACTCGAACACTTCGGAATCTATTTGCTCTCGAGAAGGATGATTGCTGGCAATTAAGCTTCGATTTTAATTCTGTGACTTTATCGCTTCGAAAATGTCCTTCTAACGCAAAATATTTTTCACTGTGCTTAGTATCAAAGATTTTAATGTAAAATGTACAGTAGTTCGGGCCTGAGTAGTGGCGAATGACTGATGCTCAAGTGCCCGTCCTTAAATATATATGTAGAATGCCCCGCTCTTCGCACGGGAATGAATGGATTCCTTTTTTTATAATACGGTTTGCTGTAATTACTATTTATCATAATAAATATATATAGCAAAATTGATATTGCATAAATATTATCTGAGTTCAATAATTATGCATAAACAATTTCATGGCGATTGTCTGAAAGGTGAAGAAGATGATCCGGCGCACCGCCATCAACTGTCGAAGTTTTTGCAAAATGGATAGCATTGAAATATTTTCATGTTCAACTATATAACGTCACATTCCGACAGAGCACCCAAAAGCGCTACCACGAAAGTGTCGTAGTGTTTCCGATACCGTAAATACTGTCCGAAAATCCACTGTTGTTTTACTACACCGTCAACAAGCATGAGAACTACTTCCCGCTATCGGCTATCTCCATCTCGGATCTCGGATTGCAGCTCTTGGTGTTTTTGTTTTGTTTGTTTAACGTTTTAAACTAAAAAGAATGTCACGATTTTTAATTTTAGTGCTTGCACAACAACACGATTCAACAAGGGTTAACGGAAATCCAATTTCGATTCCTAGGTGTAAGTCGTTTGATTTAAGCGAGGAAGAATTCATTAGAAAATTTCACTTAAATAAACAATCAGCACTTAGGCTGATTGAAGAGCTTAAGCCTTTTCTTGATGCAAAAAACAAGAAGGAAGACAGCCCTCAGCACTGAAATAAAAGTAAGTTAAATTTTTTAACGCACACGAACAAAATCAAAATCTGAAATAAACTATAAACATGTGCTCTCACGGACCGGATATCGGAAAGAATGCTCTATTTTGATTGGTTGATAGCTTCCGATTACGATACTCTAGGAACAATCGGAAAAATTCTCGCTTTCTTTAGACGTGACCATGGTGATAGGGCGAAACTGGAGGTCGCGGCTTTTTATCCGATGAATTTCATTATCCGATAGCGGGAACTATCCGTCAGTGATATTCTCCGACACCGCCGCAAATGTGAGCCAGATGACGGATTCGCGAGTGTTGGGAGCCGAAGGCCTTCGACCCTATCCTGACAGTGTGTGCACGCCTTGAAAGCAACCGCCCATCGCCAGGTGTCGATTTTTCCCGATGGTTCCTCCAACAGATGGCTGCCCAACCAGACTTCGCCACACATGTGCTATTCACCGATGAATGCAGTTTCAGTCGGGGAGGTATTCTCAATGCGCACAATGCACTAAGCTGGGCGCGTACACGAATCCACACGCCACTCGCCCTCATTCACATCAACGATGTTTCAGCGTCGATGTGTGGGCCGGAATTATCCACGATCATTTGATCGGGCCATAACTTCTGCCAAGTCGCCTGGACGACGGTACGCATCTGACATTCCTGCAAGAGATGCTTCCAGTTCTACTGTAAAATGTTACAGCCAACATTAAAGGCTGGTATGTGGTTTCAACATGGCGGAGCACCTGCACATTTCAGAGCGTTTGTGCGAAATGCATTGGATACAGCATACCCAGGGCGATGGATTGGACGGGTTGGTCCGATCAATTTGCCGGCACGCTCGCCTGACCTCTCCTGCCTAGACTTCTTCGTCTGGGGACATATGAAGGGTCTTGTTTAAGCAAGCCTCGTCGTACTCCGAAGAGGACCTGGTTGCGAGGATTGCCATGGTAGCAGGCGATATCCGGGAGATGCCCGGGGTATTCCCTAATGTTCGCAACTCCCTCCGCCGGCGGTGTGAGGCCTGCATCGTTGCTGGTGGGCGATCTTCCGAGCAGTTTTTGTGATTCCGCTTAAACATCGTGCTTGTACCATTTTATGTACGTGTCAACCTTCAGTCATACTTCGTACTACGCGAGTTCGTCAAATTGTTTCTTTTTGTGTACTATTTTGAGCGGAGAAATTGCTCATGTCTGTTATGAATAAATTTTATTTTTAATTTTGTCATCCCGCTCTCGTTTATTTTACGTGGAGGGGAGTAGTAGTTGCTGCCTGGTCTACGACACCAAGATCGGGAATAACTGAACTGTGTTCAGGGATGTGTGATTCAGTTTCAACTCCTGAACACAGTTCACAGTTTGTCACTTCCAACGATGCAGATTTTCAGCTCAAAATTTATGTCTAAGCTTTTGAAAGCATTTAATGAGATACAAAAAATAACAGTAGTAGTTCGTTACTCCAAAGTCTAAAGCGCTCTCCATCGGCATTTTTTGATCTTATCTTTCAAATTTATTTTCAAGAAAATAATGACATAAAGAATAATTTTAGAAAAAACTGCAAACGAATCGACTAATTTTGCCGCTTTTAATGATCATTTGATATTTTGGACCCTAAACTTTAACGGCACATATCTCATTGTAAGACGTTTGGAACCCTTAGTTTCCTATTTAATATATAGTTTGTCTTGATGTCCACTATCACCCCTTAAAGTTTTGAAGAGGAGTTTAGATTCACACTATTCAATAAGAATATTAGACTGCAAAACAACAGAAAGTTTATATTGTCCACAGTACCTTCCTTTTACAGTACGCATTTTATCAGAAGAATTATTGTTAACCCCTTCGGCCCTACATTTTTAATAGAGCAGATAAAAAAAATCAATGAGTCGTTAGATGTGCTGCATTATAGCAAGTATCGTAAATATGAAATATTATATCATTCAGCCAATTACTAAACTCATTAAAAATTATTCTGATAATGGCACACGAGGTATAATTTAGCAAAATAAGAAATCTTTTTTACAGTATTTTTGTATGAAACCTTTTGAAACTATTTCTTTGTGCGTGCACACTTCTCATGCATGTTGATTGCATTCATGCATTCATAAAGATGCACTAAAATTTTGGCTTGAAATGGCTTGACACGTAAATTATCTTTTCTACTGGAGACTTTCTGCCATCTACAGAGAAACAAGTAATATATATAAAAAAAAATTTCAATTCCTACTTAGGTCAACAAAGAAAAGTTTTACTTTAGTTACTTTTTATTAAATTTAATTAATTACATTTCATTAATGAATGAATACTTTAAAAAACTATTTGAATTTGAGTGGATGAATAAAAAATATTTTATTAACGACTGAAAATTTGAATAAGATATATAAATATATATAGGCAGAGTGTGAACTAATAGTAGGAATTGAAAAAAAAAAAAAAAAAAAAAAAAAGAAGAGAGATGCACAGTTATGTTACAATAGTTCTAAATACAAAATATCAACATTCTACGGTTAAAACTTTTAGAGTTATGCGAAATGCGAAATAATTTTTGGCGCCAAATTTGGTCATATTTTGGCTAAACTCTCCAAGGTCGACGACAAATGGCGAGCTTTTGGGCATGGACCAAAAAATGATTGACTATCGCCAAATTTGGAGAAATATAGCCAAAACTCGCCAAGGACGAAGACAAATAGCGATATTTTGGGCATAGAACAAACAATGACTGACAACAGATGTAATATATTGAAGATGTCCATAGACATTGATGTATTGAAATTCTTTTGGGTGGTCCTGTAAATAAACTCTCCAGTAGATTGGAACCAAAAATCGAGACGCGCAACTAGATGTTACAACAATCTTATATATGAAATTTCAACATTCTACGGCTACTAGTTTTTGAGATTTGAGAGTAAAATACTTACACACGTACAAAAGTCGCCAAGACTGGCGACTTTTGGCGCAATTCTTGAGGGAGGCACGTGACCGTGGTTGGACCATACCTAAGTATATGGTTGGACGGTATTGTACTTGAAATGGATGAATGTCTCTAAAACTGCCATTGACCGTAATGTGTTGAAATGCTTTTGAGTTTTCTTCTAGAAAAACTAAAAGTGATAAGGGCATTATTTTCGATGGAGTCATTCATTTGTTAACCCTTAACAACATATATCACTCTATCAATGTATTTAAAATCTTTTGGGCGGCCCTGTAGATAAACTATCCAGTCGAATGGGACCGAAAAGGCGGGTGCACAAATAGATGTTACAATAATCCTGAATATAAAGTTTCAACATTCTACGTCTAATAGTTTTTGACATATGCGAGTTTGATGAATTTCGGCCCATAGAGCGCAATGTATTTAGAATCTTTTGGGCGGTCCTGTAGATAAATTATCCAGTTGATTGGAACCAAAACTGTATTAACATCTAGTGTTATCCACTACAAGTTTTAAAAAAATGTATGTGAACTTGAGTGTGTGAATAAAAAAGTATTTTATTAATGACTGAAACTTCGTACAAGATATATATTTATAGGGAGAGTGTGACCTAATAGTAGGAATTGAAAAATGATAACGTTCTGCTCTTATTGCATGTAGTATTAGTAGGACACTAAATTTTGGTTTTAAAATTCTTGAAAATGGGGAGACTGTAGAGTAATGCAAAGGTGTGTTATAATATTAGAATATCAGGGGCGAAGGGGTTAGTATATGAAGGGCAGTGGCGTAGCGAAAAATTTTTCATTTGGGGGGAGGTTACGACTACTGCAACTCACATATATGTGTGTGATAAGGTAGTGAAGAATATACATTTTGTATGGCAAAAAATTCCTCATGAGGAGGTCTTTACGTCGAAGGGCTTGGACTGAAGAAGTTCAAAACAATTTTTGAACGAAACGCGTATCCTCTTTCCTTTTACTTCTTATGTGTGTTTTTTACAAAGTTTTTTAATTACTTTATCGTTTAACACCAGTATTTTGAGTGTTTTTTCACCCCTAACCCCTAACCCCCTTTGGCTACGCCCCTGATGAAGGGGTATTAAAAATTAATAGTTTGTACCAAATATATGCTGATTTTCCTAAATACTGTAGCAGAGCGCGTTACGAGGTGTATTTGGGGACAAACTTAACAATCCGTTACACAGCGATGAGATGAAACTTTAATTTTTATTAGATTTACTAAAACTGTCATTTACTACCAGTTTATTGCATTCGATGCTTATTAATTTTGTACTTTGTAAGTGATTTTTACTGAAGTGACATTATGCTGAATGGCATGTTCCCTTCCCATGCTTATATTTTCAGATTTATTGTGTTCCATGCTGTTTAAATTTGGGGAAAATTAAGTTTACAATCTTCGTAAAGTAGTTGGTACTAAAGCAATTGAGAATGGCTGTACAAGCTATATCATTAAATCCATCACTCTTGGAAGCGCAATATAGCAGAGTTCACTATTGTGTAAGTTAAGAACCTACCTAAGAGCAATCCAGAACCCCTGAACTATTTCCATGTGTACATTTATGAATCTAGAAATGATTTTCTTTTTCCGAAAGGGCGAGTAAACACTGGACTTAGAACAATTTTGGTGCTTTTTCTACAGTTTGCACATTAAAAAATTAGATGACTGTCTCTACCAATTTCAATAATTGTAAAAGGTGTAACTAAAAAAACAGTAGATCGTGTTATGGACGTTGCGTGCTACTCATGGGGCAGGTGTTACTGGAAAGCGATTGCAAAAGGAATTGACGTCATTCCCAAGAACGCATGATTTTTCTATACAAACACACGTGTGAAGCTGAGGGTCAAAAATAGAGAAGTTTTGTTGACAAAGCTGTGAGGAAGACACGAAAATTCTGTATAAAAGCGGAAATCTCAGAGCCAAAAAGCACACAGGATCAAGGCATCCTAACAACAAGCAACATGGGTTGGTCAAGTACACTTGTCCTACCATTACTGCTACTCGTAGCGACTTTTCTTCCTCAGAATGCGTTCGGACAGAGTACGCCATGGTCATCGGCAGCATCTTCGGAAACCTTCATCATGAGTTTCTTAGACGCTCTTGGGTATTCCCGCGCTTTCTCCGGTCAACAGTTGGCCGACATGGGCGAAATTTCGGACACTATCAAGAGCTCGGTAGAGAGAATGTCTTCATCAGGCACAGTTTCCAAGAATAAGCTGCAAGCGCTGAACATGGCATTTGCATCGTCCGTCGCTGAAATTGCAGTGGCTGAGGAGGGCGGCGCCAGCTTAGACGTCAAAGCAAATGCAATCGGAGATGCCCTAGCCTCTGCTTATCAGCAGACCACAGGTGTCGTCAACTATGCATTCGTGAATGAAATAAAAGAGCTCGTCAGAATGTTTGCCCAAGTCTCCTCCAACGAAGTAGGCTCAGCTTCAGCCGCATCAGCAGCTGCATCAGGTAACTATTTCTTATTTCTTATTAAAAATTAATCCTCTTCAATGAATCTTAACTGTAATATACTCTGGACAGACCATTTTCATAAAAAAAAATTCATTTTAAGAATCCACATTCGTACTATTCAAATGAGCGACCATGTATATTTCGGTCATACGTAATTATAGAAACTTACTTTTTTCAACTGACTTTTACCATGCCCGACTGAACTTTTTACCATGATGCTTAAATAGTCATACACTTTCTATTCATATAAAACGAATTTTTTTCTCTTTTACTCGGTCTTGTATTTATTAAAACCTTACTAACGAACAGAACATCTCTTGATCATGTAGTTTGATTTTTCCGCGTTCTGGACAATTTTAACACTAAATTTTTAATGAAAGTTTTATATCGTAACCTAATTTTATGTATACAGGGAGTCGCAGAAACGCTCACTTCGAGTTTCATTAATTAAATATTGATCATAGAGGTAAATAATGAATTAGTAAAAGATACAGAATTTTATGTGATCAATTAAAATTTTCAGTGGATAAAATTTGGTTGAACACAAACGTTAAATTTTTATACAGCCCCTGTACAAAAAAGTTTCCAATCAGTAATATGGGCCCCACACTCTAATCAGGTGATGCGTAGTATTTAAGAATTTTAACCTAAAAACTATCCTAATAATTATCAAAAAAATATTTCCTGACAAACCAATTTTCAATGGTCCTCGAAAGGATAAAAATACACTTCATGTTTTTGTGGTTTTCAAGGGTGTTCCACTTGAAGAGCGATCATTTTCATACTTTTCAACAGCTTTAAAAACAAACTGAGGATGTTAAACACGCGAAAAAAATTAATAATGCTTCTTTACTCAATGCTAGGGATCGACCGATACCACATTTTGGCCGATGACCGTTACCGATACTTTACCTATAAATTCATTTTCAGAAATAGCCGATACCGATACCTTTAAGTTATGGTATCGGCCGATACCGATACTTTACATAATTTAATGTCATTTAAACCTACATCTGTATTCTGGGCAGTTTTTGTAACGAGAGTGTAGTTCTCGTTAAAATGAATAGCAGCATGATGAAATTCGATCCCAGTAGAAAGCATTAAAAAGAAAAAGCAGTGGATACATTGAAGTGTGAATTTACAGTAGTTCTAGTCTTTCTTTTCTATTCAATCATGCCGACGAATGACCGAATTTATGAAAAGCTGAGCACTGGGAAGCGTCTTAGTGTGCAGGTTCGGAATTCTTTCTCCTCGTGTGGCTGTCGATCTAGTGGTCTAGAGTTTTGGGCGATTTTCTCCAGATGTTACGTGACTATGCGTTAGATTCCCTTAAAAAGTTCTCCGCCCAAGGACCCCCTATAGGTAGATGCCCCTCATTTAGGCTTGACAGAACACAAACGGGGGGGGGGGTAAAGGGATATATTAATAAGAGAATCCATTTCCAGTGCCGACTGGTGCAAATATTTAAATCATATTTTCTCAACCTCTATTTTGTCGCCTAAATGTTGCTATGAGCCAGATAAAAGGTCTCCATATTAGACCCAAAACAGCTTCCTACTTGCTCTTACTATATGTCTTTGTTTTTGATTCCTGCCTCTATTTTGTGCTTACAAAAGTAAATACATGAAATTTATTCAACTTCAAAGCTTGCAAGCTTTATTTAGATTTTCTTTAATTATAATTCTTTCACATATGAAAATATCTTTTAGATTACTTAAGCTGCATTAAATTGTGATAATATATAAACTGTACAGTATTATGTAAGTACATATGTATTTAGATATTGTTCATTAAATACGCCAATATAGGGTATATAAAATAGTATAGTTTACTATATATAAAAAATACTAGTTTATAAATAAATTAGTTTTTTTAGTAACTAGTTTAAAAAAAATACTAGTTACTATATATAAAAAAGTTTAATTTTTCCCCCCTTTTTGACCCACCGAAATTGCTCCCGTGACGCAACAATGAGTCGCGGCCCATAGTT
This sequence comes from Cheiracanthium punctorium, assembly GCA_038373885.1. Classification (NCBI taxonomy): domain Eukaryota; kingdom Metazoa; phylum Arthropoda; class Arachnida; order Araneae; family Cheiracanthiidae; genus Cheiracanthium; species Cheiracanthium punctorium. The sequence continues at coordinate 225,811 of JAWZYV010013598.1, read as the reverse complement.
TGGGAACCACTGATCTAGAGCACAAAAGGTGCGAGTTTTTTTACGTTTGCAGAGGGGCACCATGGAGGGGAGGGATATGTCCGACAAACGTCATTCGGTTCAAACCCTATCCCCGTTTGCATTCGCAAAAATACGATTCACTTCCGATAGCAGAATGCTACTTTCGGTTTCAAATATTTCCGGCTGACTAATATTAAAATGTCTGTATCTGAAGTTCTATAAGCTAAATAGAAACAAATTCCTCAAACGTATTTCGAAGGCTGAAATATTACACTTTAACACATATATGGGCAACCGGCGGCCCGCGGGCCGGATGTGGCCCTCCACGGCTTTTGATCCGACCCGCGGAACATCTGAAAACTCCGTATAAACAATTCAATATCCCATATAAATCCCAATTTTACGGCCCGCCACTTCGCTAAAATCCGCAAGTTTGCCCATACCTGCTTTAACACTTTAAAGGTCGTCATCCCCTGAAGTATCAAACGATGTCAAGGACCGTCTCCCCCATCAATTTTGATATCTATATCATACCCAAGCCGAATCAGATGACCTTGCGCCAATTTTGGAAATAAAAATTTAAAGTATGTCTCTTAAGCGTGAAATTAAATCAAGAGCAAGACTTTCTCCAACGATATCAAAAGTCTATATATACAGTAGAATCTCTCTATAACGAAGTCTCCTTACAACGAATTTCTCCCTATAACGAAATTTTTCATGGAAACGTAACTTTAAGGCTTAAATTACACTATAAACATTTGCTATATAACGAAGAGCTTGTCTTCCCATACCGAATATTTCAGATTTACCTTTTGAAGAAAATTTTAATTTTTGAACAGACCACTTAGTGGAAGAGTGACAGATGATAAAAATGGAGGCCAGGAAAGTGAAACTGACTCCGATAATGAAGACACTTCATATTACTATATGGGCAAATCGGGACTTTGCCCATATAGTAATAAGGCCCTGGGCTTCACGACCAAAACCACATCAAACTTTAATGCTTCAACCTTTCAAAACCATTAAAAATAGGTTTCCAAATGGAAGAAAATGTGTCTCACTTTATTTTCAGCGGACTTTTAAAATGTGAATATTTTTATGAAAATTTAAAATCACAGAATGCAAAACAATGTAAAATAACGGAATTTTGAAGTAAAATAAACGTAAGTGCATTACTTATTTTATTCTCTAAATTCGTGGATTGTCTTTACTTTTGAACATTTCATTTATACAATGAAAAGTAAGAAACCGTAAGTTTAATAAATTTATAATAAATACCAATTTATTTTTAATTGAAAGTCATAATTTAATATTTTTAAACATCGAATTAACTAAAAAGTTTGTAATATTTGCTGAAATAAGTGCAAAAACCTCTATCTCTGGTTAATGAAATTTTCTTTATAGCGAATTTTTTAACTTGTATATATACATATATGAATGAACTCTTTTTCGAGTCCACACAGTGAGAAAATAAACGTTTATAAAACGGAAGTAAAATTATAGCTTACCTCTCGACATTTGTTTTTCGCAATCCTTGCAGATAGCGTATTTAGTGTTCGCACCCAGGGCCGGCCCAAGGGGGATGCGAATGTAGGCGATCGCCTAAGGCCCCGCGTTTATAGAGGCCCCGCTCCTGGGCCATTTTATTGCTATCTCATAAGACATGATAGAGAAGAGGCCCCGCTCTTGCGCTTCGCCTGGGGCCCCGCACGCCCCTCGGGCCGTCTCTGTCGCACCAATTCAAAATAATTTAGAAAAATAGACGATTGTCCTGTTAAACTGTCATCTAACAATTCTTTGTCCATAATTTCGACCACACTTGGTGATACGACATTCATTTAGCGATGGTTAGAATTAAAAAAAAAAAAAAAAAAAAAAAAAAAAAAAAAAAAAAAAAACCAGTTCGAAAATACTCGCGCAAATGTGCCAATGAAACGACGCCTCTCATCTCATTACCAAAATAAAGATTCCAGAATGGTGTTGCGTCTGCGTGATTTCTTCTGAAAAGCGAAGTATCGGTTGAAAAGTATCGGTGAAAATGTATGAAAGCAACAGGAACCGATACTTTCCAGATACTTTTAGAATCGAAAGAACCGATACCTAAAAAAATAGGAGGTATCGGCGCCGATACTATCGGTTGCCGATACTATCGGTCGATCCCTACTCAATGCACAATAGACTAATACCTACATTAAAGCAGTATGCATGCAACTTTCAGAAAGAATTCATCAACACAAAAAATGCCTTTAAAAGGGATTGAGGAATTGCCGATTTCGGTAAATATTGCAAAATTCCATATGTTTAGCATTTTTTCATGTCCTATAGGTTAGTTGTTTGAAACCGTTCACAGTACAGCTTGCAAAGAGACATTCCAAATTTTTCTGAGTCTCTACAGCAGTTAAATTTTTTCAAAAGCTGTTCAAAAGTTGCATCAACTTCAAAAAGAACAGCCTTATCTTTTTTGTCTGTGAGTTGCTTTTCAACATTCGGAGCTAGATTATTTGGAACGTGATTTCGATCTCAGACTTGCACGACTATTATTATGCTCAAGAGACTCTCCAATTTGGCGCATTTTTCCTGATCTCGGTTGGGGGTGTCTATTTAGAAAACTTACATTTTCTTTTAGGCATATTATTGTTGAAATTTCCTAAGTAGTATTACATGTACTATGGCCATGTATGCTTGAGCGCCTACTTGAGTCAGATGATGGTTGAGCAGTGGGAGGTTTTTGAGGCTCCCATGCGACGGGGTCTTTTGAATCTTGTATCGTCTTTCCTACATCAGGAGTTGAGAAGCAACAACATGATCATATATAATTATAATATGTATCATTAAAGATTATATTTCATTACCAGAACATAGTTCAAAATTAAAATATTAAAAAAGAAAAGCCTTATTTTTAACCCAAACACCATAACAGGAAAAGTTCTCTGAATACGGCATCCTTTTGACTTGCATTATTTCAAATATTTAATTTTTAAAGCAAAATCCGTTCTATTATTAGTACCCCGTTCTATTAGTAGTTCTATTATTAGTATGGAGTGCTTTTCCTTCACCTCGGTATTTTCTGTTGTATTTTCTGTTGAGAAAATTTTTAAACAGACACCTTTCCGTCGCATCTTTCAATTGGGCAACGATGCTTTCGACTGCGCTCAAAATCGGTTTATATGTTACTGTGAAGGGCCGAAATTGGAGAATGTCAACACATACCAAGTCGGTGAAAGACTGAATATTTGATTATATTCAGTAGTTTAGAGAATTCGGACTATGACGCCCGTGTATGTCAACCAGCACAAGCATGCTCAGGCGGAGGCCGACAAGAGAAGCCGAGGTCTACGTAACCAAGGCAAAAATGCAGAAAAAATATTTTTATACTGTTGGGAGAGGTTATTTCGTATGAATCCATGATTTCTCGTGGTTACAGAACTATAATGTTTTAATGCCAAGTTTTTTATTGGCTAAACGTAAAACTAAAATCTTAATGCTTAACATTTATCCAAGTACAAATTCTATCATTATAAAGCAGACAAACAATATCGAACATCATTTCTGAATTCACTGCTAGAATCTAAAGCTAAATGTCCGAAAAAACCAGTCCTTGGCTGTCCGTTGATCTACCACAACATTTCTGTATTTTGCCCTTAGTTCTGCAGTGACAACTCCTCTACAGTTTGACGAACGCCCTCTCCTCACCGGGATATGGCACTCCTTTTAGTAAGAGAGACAAAAACATTGCGTCACCCATGGGACGTTTTGTCGCACCTGAAATACTGAGAAGAAAATTCAGATCTCCTACCAATTCAGCATTCACCACTGGTGAATGTAAATATTTGCCGGTGTAAGTGAGAAATAAGGATATTCAGCAGATATTTCGGACAAACAACAAGCGACTATGCAAGTGTTGGAACTCACTGGTGAAAGTCGATATTCTCCAGATTTCGGATTTTCACAGTAACATACATATTATGTACCACGGTCGCATGGCGGTTATTGATTTGGTGTGTATAGGACTTATAGGTTTTTTACAGGGCTACAAAATTATTTCTTGCACATTAAGCCCTATGGAGGAAAATACTTAAAAGTACGCCATCACCAATACTGTGCATTCGATTGAGCTCAGATTTGGTACGTATTTTACAGACAATTGTCGTAAAACCGTGATTCATTTTGGTGTTTATAGGACATAGGTTTTTTTTTTTTTTACGGAGCTACAAAAAATATTTTTCATACATTACGGCCTACGGAGAGAAATATATAAAAGTGCCAGATTTCATAGGCAACTCTGGTGCCAAAAAACAATTACAGAAAAGTTAAGCAATCTTGACGATATCTTCCAAATTCGGCTAGAAACTGCCAAACGCGACAGTTTATTATAAAGGAAACATATAGTTAAAACTACAAGAAAAAGCCCATTGTGGAGGCAATTACAACGGGCTCTAGAAAAAAACATTTGACGAAAATATGTCGACACGCAATACATTTAATATTCGTCCACCTAAAATAAATAACTTCATATTCAGTTTTTATTATAGAACCAAATCGAATTTCATGCTCTTCTGGAAATGCGCAGAAACTTTCGCTTTCGAACAATTTCGCTTTGTGTAGACAACACCTCTTATATTAATACCTCAGCAGACGATTATTTTAATGAAAAAAATTAAACTATGCTACCTGGAAAAACTATCTAAAACAAATTGGAATCCCAACTGTGTTACGTCATTTTCACTTGAAAAAGTTAATTTTGTCACGCAAATGATTCACTGAAAGAGCTAAAAAATCGCCTAAAAATGAGGGAACGGGTGGATTTTCAGATTTTTAAAGTAGCTCAGATTGTTTTCTATATTTTTATACTTGGCTGTGAAAGATTTCAAGCGGATCGTATAAATGGTGTGAATTTTATTACAGTTTTAGACAATAACTTTTTAATCTGTTTGGATTAATGACTGTAAAAGTTTTGTTTTGAAGTGGTCGGACCGGAATTGTTAGAGAGTAAGTCAGGGATCAGTGTAACTTAATAGTAGGATATCCCTGATTAAGACTGCTAAACAGTTTTAGTAGGCGATTTTAATATTGATTTCGACTCAAAGTAAGCGCTTTATGAAACAAGGAAGAAAAATGCAGCACCCTCGTGAGTAATGATACACTTCCCATCTTAATGAGATAAGGAATAAAAATAGGAATTACTCTTGATTATGATAAGCGTTTAATATACCGAGTGTTTCAAAACAGTTGTTAAAGCGATTATCTTTTAAACCGAAAGTGATAGAAACATGCTTTCAATTAGAAAAGTTCGTTGTTAGTTTGTATTAAGTACAAAGCTCCTAGTAAAAATACAGCCATATCTGGGAGCTACCCTTCATTTGACGGACATTTCTAACTGAGAGTATGCTTAGATCACTTACGGTTTAAAAGATAATCGCTTTAACATATATTTTGAATTACGTGGTCTATCGTGTTAGACGTCTGCACAGAATACTAGGCCGACCAGTCTAAGGTGTGGATCTACATTCCAAAAAGATGTTTTTGCCTAATTACGACAAAAATATCTTTTTGGAGTTGTATATAACTCGGAACCCTGACTGATGGACATCTCTGATCTGCCATTAAATTCTCCTCCGTTTTAGAGAGGTTTACCATCCGAATCTTGGTGATATACTCCCTAGGCAATTCAATTTTTGGAACTGAAACCAATAGTCTTTTGCAAACTATAAGAAATATACTTAAATCTGGAAAATTTAAAAATGGCCAATTTATAGCAGGGAACAACGGTGTTTTCTTATCATTCTTAATCACCATTTTGATTCCGAAACTTCGCTAACTCTGAAAAGGCTGAAAAAGGTGTTTTCTTATTTTCCTAAAAAGGACCAGGGCTATTTTTTTAAAGGACCTCCAATTCTTTAGAAAAGGCTGCAGACCGTTGATGCATTTTAAGAACATAAAAAGTTGAACTTATGCAATTTTTTAAATCCGTATAATCTGCATTACATAGTTTTCATTTAAACTTTTTTCACACAATCAAGATAATGGTTGCTAGCATTTCGGAACACATGAATTATAGATCCACACTTCTCGGAGAGATTTATGCAAAGATGAAAAACCAGCACTTTTTAAATGGGCTCTCTATTTAAACTCAATACTGTATCCTGTAGTATTACAGTAGACTATCTTAAGCGCTTGTGTATTTCGGAAATTTTGCGGCAACTTTGCTGGGAATGTGTGTTTCAAAGTTTTTCTGCCAATGTATAAAGCATGTGCTACAACACATTAATATGATTTAAAAGAAATTTCTTTCTTTTTTTTTTTGTTAAAGTTTGCTTACATGAAATTCAAACAAAGAAATTTCCAACTAGTTTTTAGCTACAATGAAGCTGTGCCTGGAAATGATTTATTGTTGTTACATTTTAAAACAAGAATTTTGTGGATTTCTTTTTCTTTCACGAAAAAAAATGGCCATTTCCCCCTTCTTTCAAATCTTTCCTCCTTAGAGGACGACATTACAAATATCCCCAGATTGATTCTTATGTATTCGTTAGTGTGTATTTTACAGAAAGAATTTTATGGATACTTTTTTTTAGGTCAAGCGGGATATGCGAAAAGAGCGTTTTCGTTCCTTACTCCCCAGCGGTTACAAATTTTGGAAAATGCAGTCTCATGTAGAACCTGTGTTAAAAAACTCACACACATGCCGAATTTCGTATCATTAGCTTCAGTAGATTTGCCTAGGCGAAATACTGACATTCTAAAAAACGAGATAAATTTCCGGCCCTTAATATATTGCCGCTGTCGTTACTTATGGCTAAAAAGGAACGAAATCCAAAAACATCTGGCCACTCGCAGAAGCATCAAAAATACAAGTACATCTACACAATTCTAATCTATTGCTTTGATGGCTTATTTACAACATTTATTTGATGATTGTTTTTGCATATTATATGTGTTGTGTGAGTATCCAACCCGTTTAAGCTCTAAAAACATAGTTTCACAACCGGTCTTCTTAGATAAGATTGGTGACTGCTAATATGTGATTCCTATGGTTAGTCTTTACTCAATCTAATGTATAAATGTAAAAGTTGGTTTCGTCGTGTAGTATGCAAATCAATACCATTCGATCGATAGGCTTCGAACATTGCACATACATATCAAGTGACGTAGGTAACATCAAAATTTTGAAAATCTACCCATTCCCTGAATTTTAGCGTTTTGTTTTTATTGTAAATCCAGAAAGCTAATGTAAAATACAGTACATTTTTGAATACAGTGACCAAAGCTATATTCATTATTTTGCTTTCAATAATTCAGGAGAGATTGACATTTTCGATCGTGCGAGACTTTATTAAAAACCCTATTTAGTTAATATGTCAAATCGAATTACGTAGCGCTAATGCAATTACTTTGTTGTGCGATTGCATAGCGTCAGAATGAATAACTGAACTACCGAGAGTAAGCTTCGAAATGAATCATTTGTCCCAAGAATATTAACTTGATTCATGTAAACTGAAGATTCGCCTTAGATGATATTATCTTAATACATGCCTGCGAGTCAAGGAAAATGAGTGAATACACACCGAAAACTGGAAATAAAAAGAGTGTTAGGTATTTGAAAATACACAAACAAGGACAACTGGAAAGTATTTCTGAAGTTACCTTTTCCTTTAAACAGTGAAAAACGATTTACTTTCACCCGTGGAGATATGAATTCTATTTAATAGGTAGTAAATGGAAAGATAGATTAAACATAAAACCGCGGTATTCTACTTAACCACCATCGTGGACGCGGGGAGTAGGTTCCAAGGAGGTGTACTTTCAGACCCTAGAATTTGAAAAATATAGATAATTGTCATACAAAGCAGTAATAATTAAACTTCCTCTATCAACAGTTTTTTGCAACTAAAACATGAAAGCAGATTGCAACTAAATTTGGCTCATGAATTGTACTCGAAATGTGATTAAATAGTTTTTTAGTAGTTCAAAAAATTACAACTAGGTGGCGCTATGCATGGTGTAACAAACGTGCCAATATAGATTTTATGCTTAGCTAAATATACGACCTACTAAACGAAAAAAGTGTCAAGTTCAAGGCACGCAATAAAGTGGCCCGCAGTGCATGCTTTAAATAGAAGGAACACATCACTAGCATTTTTAAAGTGCCTTTTTAATGGATAGCATTAAAGTAGAATGAAAGAAGTGCATTTTAAATAAAGGTAAAATTTTAAAAGGTAGCTCTGTTACATAATGGTAAAAGGTTTAGAATTAGACGGTGAGTCCAGGCTCCTCTCTCCCCTAATGACGAGCCGCCATTGGTGTAAACGTACACTAGACTTACATGCAGCTCACTAAATAACTTATTGCGGGCGGCCTTGAGAGTGGAATAGGATACTATCCTGACATTAAACTGGGTCACAAAAGTGAGTTAAGTAAATAATGCTGTGAGTCGAATGTTGTGAACGAATGTTGTGTGATTAACTTAAAAAAACAACTTCCTCGTTTGACAAGATCAAAAGAGTATATTGTGAGAATTCCTCTTATGTAACAGTAAGACTTTGAGAGGAAAAAACGACTACTAGATTGACTTACTAGACTTATCAAAAAAAGAAGTGCGAACTTATGAATCTACTTTAGTGAAAAGAATATTTTCTTTTAATTTATTCGTATTTAAACATTAATTTACACCATTTCTTATTAATTTATAATTTTCTAAATTCCTTATTTCCAGGTTCTACAGGACCAGGAGGATATGGACAAGGACCCTCAGGCCCAAGTGCTTCAGCTGCAGCCGCAGCCGCTGCTGGAGGTTATGTACCAGGCCAACAAGGACCAGGAGGTTATGGACAAAGACCAGAAGCACCCGGTTCACAAGGTCCCAGAGTATACGGTCCAGGTGCCGCAGCTTCAGCCGCTGCAGCCGCATCCGCTGGTGGAATAGGACAGGGACAACAAGGACCAGCACAAAGGGGGCCAGGTTCTCAAGGACCAGGAGGATATAGACAAGGACCCACAGGCGCAAGTTCTGCAGCTGCAGCCGCAGCCGCTGCTGCAGGTTATGGACCAGGCCGACAAGGACCAGGAGGTTATGGACAAGGAACACAAGGTCCGGGATCACAAGGACCAGGACAACGTGGACCAGGAGGATATGGACAAGGACCCTCAGGCCCAAGTTCTGCAGCTGCAGCCGCAGCCGCTGCTGGAGGTTATGGACCAGGAGGTAATGGACAAGGACAACAAGGTCCAGGATCACAAGCACCAGGACAAGGTGGACCAGGTTCTCAAGGACCAGGAGGATACGGACAAGGACCCTCAGGCGCAAGTTCTGCAGCTGCAGCCGCAGCCGCTGCTGCAGGTTATGGACCAGGCCAACAAGGACCAGGAGGTAATGGACAAGGACCACAAGGTCCAGGATCACAAGGACCAGGACAAGGGGGACCAGGAGGATATGGACAAGGACCTTCAGGCCCAAGTTCTGCAGCTGCAGCCGCAGCCGCTGCTGGAGGTTATGGACCAGGAGGTAATGGACAAGGACAACAAGGTCCAGGATCACAAGGACCAGGACAAGGTGGACAAGGTTCTCAAGGACCAGGAGGATACGGACAAGGACCCTCAGGCGTAAGTGCTGCAGCTGCAGCCGCAGCCGCTGCTGCAGGTTATGGACCAGGCCAACGAGGACCAGGAGGTAATGGACAAGGACAAAAAGGTCCAGGATCACAAGGACCAGGACAAGATGGACCAGGTTCTCAAGGACCAGGAGGATACGGACAAGGACCCTCAGGCGCAAGTTCTGCAGCTGCAGCCGCAGCCGCTGCTGGAGGTTATGGACCAGGAGGTTATGGACAAGGACAACAAGGTCCGGGATCACAAGGACCAGGACAACGTGGACCAGGAGGATATGGACAAGGACCCTCAGGCCCAAGTTCTACAGCTGCCGCCGCAGCCGCTGCTGGAAGTTATGGACCAGGAGGTAATGGACAAGGACAACAAGGTCCAGGATCAATAGGACCAGGACAAGGTGGACCAGGTTCTCAAGCACCAGGAGGATATAGACGAGGACCCTCAGGCGCAAGCTCTGCAGCTGCAGCCGCAGCCGCTGCTGCAGGTTATGGACAAGGCCAACAAGGACCAGGAGGTTATGGACAAGGACAACAAGGTCCGGGATCACAAGGACCAGGACAACGTGGACCAGGAGGATATGGACAAGGACTCTCAGGCGGAAGTTCTGCAGCTGCAGCTGCAGCCGCTGCTGGAGGTTATGGACCAGGAGGTAATGGACAAGGACAACAAGGTCCAGGATCACAAGGACCAGGACAAGGTGGACCAGGTTCTCAAGGACCCGGAGGATACGGACAGGGACCCTCAGGCCCAAGTTCTGCAGCTGCAGCCGCAGCCGCTGCTGGAGGTTATGGACCAGGAGGTAATGGACAAGGACAACAAGGTACAGGATCACAAGGACCAGGACAAGGTGGACCAGGTTCTCAAGGACCAGGAGGATACGGACAAGGACCCTCAGGCGCAAGTTCTGCAGCTGCAGCCGCAGCCGCTGCTGGAGGTTATGGACAAGGACAACAAGGTCCAGGATCACAAGGACCAGGACAAGGTCGACCAGGTTCTCAAGGACCAGGAGGATACGGACAAGGACCCTCAGGCGCAAGTTCTGCAGCTGCAGCCGCAGCCGCTGCTGGAGGTTATGGACAAGGACAACAAGGTCCAGGATCACAAGGACCAGGACAACGTGGACCAGGAGGATATGGACAAGGACCCTCAGGGCCAAGTTCTGCAGCTGCCACCGCAGCCGCTGCTGGAAGTTATGGACCAGGAGGTAATGGACAAGGACAACAAGGTCCAGGATCACAAGGACCAGGACAAGGTGGACCAGGTTCTCAAGAACCAGGAGGATATAGACGAGGACCCTCAGGCGCAAGCTCTGCAGCCGCAGCCGCTGCTGCAGGTTATGGACAAGGCCAACAAGGACCAGGAGGTTATGGACAAGGACAACAAGGTCCAGGATCACAAGGACCAGGACAAGGTGGACCAGGTTCTCAAGGACCCGGTGGATACGGACAGGGACCCTCAGGCCCAAGTTCTGCAGCTGCAGCCGCAGCCGCTGCTGCAGGTTATGGACAAGGCCAACTAATACCAGGAGGTTATGGACAAGGACAACAAGGTCCGGGATCACAAGGACCAGGACAACGTGGACTAGGAGGATATGGACAAGGACCCTCAGGCCCAAGTTCTGCAGCTGCAGCTGCAGCCGCTGCTGGAGGTTATGGACCAGGAGGTAATGGACAAGGACAACAAGGTCCAGGATCACAAGGACCAGGACAAGGTGGACCAGGTTCTCAAGGACCCGGTGGATACGGACAGGGACCCTCAGGCCCAAGTTCTGCAGCTGCAGCCGCAGCCGCTGCTGGAGGTTATGGACAAGGACAACAAGGTCCAGGATCGCAAGGACCAGGACAAGGTGGGCCAGGTTCTCAAGGACCAGGAGGATACGGACAAGGACCCTCAAGCGCAAGTTCTGCAGCTGCAGTCGCAGCCGCTGCTGGAGGTTATGGACCAGGAGGTTATGGACAAGGACAACAAGGTCCGGGATCACAAGGACCAGGACAACGTGGACCAGGAGGATATGGACAAGGACCCTCAGGCCCAAGTTCTGCAGCTGCAGCCGCAGCCGCTGCTGGAGGTTATGGACCAGGAGGTAATGGACAAGGACAACAAGGACCAGGACAAGGTGGACCAGGTTCTCAAGGACCCGGAGGATACGGACAGGGACCCTCAGGCGCAAGTTCTGCAGCTGCAGCCGCAGCCGCTGCTGGAGGTTATGGACCAGGAGGTTATGGACAAGGACAACAAGGTCCAGGATCACAAGGACCAGGACAAGGTGGACCAGGTTCTCAAGGACCAGGAGGTGACGGACAAGGACCCTCAGGCGTAAGTGCTGCAGCTGCAGCCGCAGCCGCTGCTGGAGGTTATGGACCAGGAGGTTATGGACAAGGACAACAAGGTCCGGGATCACAAGGACCAGGACAACGTGGACCAGGAGGATATGGACAAGGACCCTCAGGCCCAAGTTCTGCAGCTGCAGCCGCAGCCGCTGCTGGAGGTTATGGACCAGGAGGTAATGGACAAGGACAACAAGGTCCAGGATCACAAGGACCAGGACAAGGTGGACCAGGTTCTCAAGGACCCGGAGGATACGGACAGGGACCCTCAGGCGCAAGTTCTGCAGCTGCAGCCGCAGCCGCTGCTGGAGGTTATGGACCAGGAGGTTATGGACAAGGATACCAAGGTCCAGGATCACAAGGACCAGGACAAGGTGGACCAGGTTCTCAAGGACCAGGAGGATACGGACAAGGACCCTCAGGCGTAAGTGCTGCAGCTGCAGCCGCAGCCGCTGCTGCAGGTTATGGACCAGGCCAACGAGGACCAGGAGGTAATGGACAAGGACAACAAGGTCCAGGATCACAAGGACCAGGACAAGATGGACCAGGTTCTCAAGGACCAGGAGGATACGGAAGAGGACCCTCAGGCGCAAGTTCTGCAGCTGCAGCCGGAGCCGCTGCTGGAGGTTATGGACCAGGAGGTTATGGACAAGGACAACAAGGTCCGGGATCACAAGGACCAGGACAACGTGGACCAGGAGGATATGGACAAGGACCCTCAGGCCCAAGTTCTACAGCTGCCGCCGCAGCCGCTGCTCGAAGTTATGGACCAGGAGGTAATGGACAAGGACAACAAGGTCCAGGATCACAAGGACCAGGACAAGGTGGACCAGGTTCTCAAGGACCCGGTGGATACGGACAGGGACCCTCAGGCCCAAGTTCTGCAGCTGCAGCCGCAGCCGCTGCTGGAGGTTATGGACAAGGAGGTAATGGACAAGGACAACAAGGTCCAGGATCACAAGGACCAGGACAAGGTGGACCAGGTTCTCAAGGACCAGGAGGATACGGACAAGGACCCTCAGGTGCAAGTTCTGCAGCTGCAGCCGCAGCCGCTGCTGGAGGTTATGGACAAGGACAACAAGGTCCAGGAGGATACGGACAAGGACCCTCAAGCGCAAGTTCTGCAGCTGCAGTCGCAGCCGCTGCTGGAGGTTATGGACAAGGACAACAAGGTCCGGGATCACAAGGACCAGGACAACGTGGACCAGGAGGATATGGACAAGGACCCTCACGCCCAAGTTCTGCAGCTGCAGCCGCAGCCGTTGCTGGAGGTTATGGACCAGGAGGTAATGGACAAGGACAACAAGGTCCAGGATCACAAGGACCAGGACAAGGTGGACCAGGTTCTCAAGGACCCGGAGGATACGGACAGGGACCCTCAGGCCCAAGTTCTGCAGCTGCAGCCGCAGCCGCTGCTGGAGGTTATGTACCAGGAGGTAATGGACAAGGACAACAAGGTCCAGGATCACAAGGACCAGGACAAGGTGGACCAGGTTCTCAAGGACCCGGAGGATACGGACAAGGACCCTCAGGCGCAAGTTCTGCAGCTGCAGCCGCAGCCGCAGCCGCTGCGGGAGGTTATGGACCAGGAGGTAATGGACAAGGACAACAAGGTCCAGGATCACAAGGACCAGGACAAGGTGGACCAGGTTCTCAAGGACCAGGAGGATACGGACAAGGACCCTCAGGCGTAAGTGCTTCAGCTGCAGCCGCAGCCGCTGCTGCAGGTTATGGACCAGGCCAACGAGGACCAGGTGGTAATGGACAAGGACAACAAGGTCCAGGATCACAAGGACCAGGACAAGGTGGACCAGGTTCTCAAGGACCCGGAGGATACGGACAAGGACCCTCAGGCGCAAGTTCTGCTGCTGCAGCCGCAGCCGCTGCTGGAGGATATGGAGCAGGTCAAGGACCCAACGGACCACAAGGACAACGAGGTCCAGGAGGATATGGTCCAAGTGTTGTTGGTGCTGGCCCAGGACAAGGACAACAAGGTCCAGGAGGGTATGGTCAAGGACAAGGTGGACCTGGTTCACAAGGTCCAGGAGGATATGGCACAGGTTCTGCCGCTTCAGCCGCAGCAGCAGCAGGATATGGTGGTGCAGGCCAAGGACAACAAGGACCAGGAGGATATGGGCAAGCACCCTCAGGTGCAAGTTCTGCTGCTGCAGCCGCAGCCGCTGCTGGAGGCTCTGAACCCGGACAAGGGACAGGTCAAGGACCCTATGGACCACAAAGACAACAAGGTCCAGGAGGATATGGCGCAGGTGCTGCCGCTTCAGCCGCAGCTGCAGGAGGATCTGCTGGTGTAGGCCAAGGACAACAAGGACCTGGAGGATATGGACAAGGACCCTCAGGTGCAAGTTCTGCTGCTGCAGCCGCAGCTGGAGGCTATGGACAAGGAGCAGGAGCAGGTCAAGGACCCTACGGACCACAAGGACAACGAGGTCCAGGTGCTGGTGGTGCAGGCCCAGGACAAGGACAACAAGGTCCAGGAGGATATGGTGCAGGTGCTGCAGCTTCAGCCGCAGCAGCAGCCGGTGCTGTTGGTGCAGGCCCAGGACAAGGACAACAAGGACCAGGAGTGTATGGTCAAGGACAAGGTGGACCTGGTTCACAAGGTCCCGGAGGATATGGCGCAGGTGTTGCCGCTTCAGCCGCAGCAGCAGCAGGATATGGTGGTGCAGGCCAAGGACAACAAGGACCAGGAGGATATGGACAAGGACCCTCAGGTGCAAGTTCTGCTGCTGCAGCCGCAGCTGGAGGCTATGGACAAGGAGCAGGAGCAGGTCAAGGACCCTACGGACCACAAGGACAACGAGGTCCAGGTGCTGGTGGTGCAGGCCCAGGACAAGGACAACAAGGTCCAGGAGGATATGGTGCAGGTGCTGCAGCTTCAGCCGCAGCAGTAGCAGGTGCTGGTGGTGCAGGCCCAGGACAAGGACAACAAGGACCAGGACGGTATGGTCAAGGACAAGTCGGACCTGGTTCACAAGGTCCAGGAGGATATGGCGCAGGTGCTGCCGCTTCAGCCGCAGCAGCAGCAGGATCTGGTGGTGCAGGCCAAGGACAACAAGGACCTGGAGGATATGGACAAGGACCCTCAGGTGCAAGTTCTGCTGCTGCAGTCGCAGCCGCTGCTGAAGGCTATGCACAAGGACCAGGAGCAGGTCAAGGACCCTACGGACCACAAGGACAACGAGGTCCAGGTGCTGGTGGTGCAGGCCCAGGACAAGGACAACAAGGTCCAGGAGGATATGGCGCAGGTGGTGCAGCTTCAGCCGCAGCAGCAGCCGGTGCTGGTGGTGCAGGCCCAGGACAAGGACTACAAGGTCCAGGAGGATATGGCGCAGGTGGTGCAGCTTCAGCCGCAGCAGCAGCCGGTGCTGGTGGTGCAGGCCCAGGACAAGGACAACAAGGACCAGGAGGGTATGGTCAAGGACAAGGTGGACCTGGTTCACAAGGTCAAGGAGGATATGGCGCAGGTGCTGCCGCTTCAGCCGCAGCAGCAGCAGGATATGGTGGTGCAGGCCAAGGACAGCGACAAGGACAACAAGGACCAGGAGGATATGGACAAGGACCCTCAGGTGCAAGTTCTGCTGCTGCAGCCGCAGCCGCTGCTGGAGGCTATGGAGCAGGTCAAGGACCCTACGGACCACAAGGACAACGAGGTCCAGGAGGATATGTTCCAGGTACTGGTGGTGCAGGCGCAGAACAAGGACAACAAGGTCCAGGAGGATATGGCGCAGGTGCTGCAGCCTCAGCCGCAGCAGCTGCAGGTGCTGGTGGTGCAGGCCCAGGACAAGGACAACAAGGACCAGGACGGTATGGTCAAGGACAAGGTGGACCTGGTTCACAAGGTCCAGGAGGGTATGGCGCAGGTGCTGCTGCTTCAGCCGCAGCAGCAGCAGGATATGGTGGTGCAGGCCAAGGACAACAAGGACCTGGAGGATATGGACAAGGACCCTCAGGTGCAAGTTCTGCTGCTGCAGCTGCAGCCGCTGCTGAAGGCTATGGACAAGCACCAGGAGCAGGTCAAGGTCCCTACGGACCACAAGGACAACGAGGTCCAGGTGCTGGTGGTGCAGGCCCAGGACAAGGACAACAAGGTCCAGGAGGATATGGCGCAGGTGGTGCAGCTTCAGCCGCAGCAGCAGCCGGTGCTGGTGGTGCAGGCCCAGGACAAGGACAACAAGGTCCAGGGGGATATGGCGCAGGTGCTGCAGCTTCAGCCGCAGCAGCAGCCGGTGCTGGTAGTGCAGGCCCAGGACAAGGGCAACAAGCACCAGGAGGGTATGGTCAAGGACAAGGTGGACCTGGTTCACAAGGTCCAGGAGAATATGGCACAGGTGCTGCCGCTTCAGCCGCAGCAGCAGCAGGATCTGGTGGTGCAGGCCAAGGACAGCGACAAGGACAACAAGTACCAGGAGGATATGGACAAGGACCCTCAGGTGCAAGTTCTGCTGCTGCAGCCGCAGCCGCTGCTGGAGGCTCTGGACCAGGACAAGGAGCAGGTCAAGGACCCTACGGACCACAAGGACAACGTGGTCCAGGAGGATATGGCCCAGTTGCTGCAGCTTCAGCCGCAGCAGCAGCAGGTGCTGGTGGTCCAGGCCCAGGACAAGGACAAGAAGGACCAGGAGGTTACGGACCAGGAGGATATGGACAAGGACCCTCTGCTCCAAGTTCTGCAGCTGCAGCCGCAGCCGCTTCTGGGAGTTATGGACCAAGTCAACAAGGTCCAAGAGGCTACGGACCACAAGGACAACAAGGTCCAGGAGGATATTTCCCAGGTACTGCTGCTGGACCACAAGGACCTGGAGGATCAATCTCTTCAACTGTGTCTAACTCTGTTACAAGACTATCTTCTTCGAGCGCCGTTTCCAGAGTTTCTTCAGCTGTTTCCTCGTTTATTTCATATGGAGGTCCTAATATTCAGTCACTGTCCAACGTCATTTCGAATCTGGCTGCTGCAGTCTCTTCTTCTAATCCAGGACTTTCTGGTTGTGAAGTTCTTCTTCAAACGCTCCTGGAAGTCGTTTCAGCACTGGTACATATTTTGAGCTCTTCAAACATTGGATACGTTGATGTTTCTGGTGCTGGACAGTCTTCCTCTGTCGTAGCTCAAGCTATTTCCTCTACTGTGTCGTAATTAAATAATGTTTAGCAGACTTAGTGAATATGTGTATTTGCGCACTAAAGCGCACTTGCGTACTTGCTGTTTCCCTAAAGAAATAAATATTTTATTCAAATGCATTGTGAGATTTTCTTTTTAAATTTTAATACTTAATTTTCTTATTATTTTCATGTATCAGTTTAGGAAATTTTTCATTTATTTTACTGAAAAGTGTGGACTAAACTTGTTTGCCTCACTCTTGATTTCAGTTACGACCTTAAAGTTATGCTAATATCTATTTCTGCTGTAGCATTTCTTTGGTGACAAACTAACGTTTCCAAAGGCTCCAAAAGAGGTTTATTTTGTGCTTGTTGAATGGTGTTTAATTAAAGATAAATATTCTCTCCCTGATACCAGAGTAGCATGTTACTGAAATCCAAATTTGTTTTAGAATTAAAAAAAAGTAGTGAAAAGAAAAAGTAATCTCCAGAGAGTACCTGAAGTACTGACTTCAAAAATTACAAAAATAGACGTTTTAACTATCCTATTTTGTATGGATTCTTGGACTGGCATCAGTTTATTTCGTCTCAAGTCTCAGATAAATTATTTATATTGTCTTGCGTGTGAGAAGTCGAGTGTCTTACGAAATATATTGAAACTATTTTATTGGAAACCTTATTGGGAAATTATACGAGATGGTTGGCTGTGGAATTACGGCTAATTATCTACGCATGGTTTTTAGGCCGATGGTTGTGTGCCCACCAAGGGGTCTTTCTAAGGTGTCCTAACCCGTTTTTACGGTAAGTTTCGCAGGTAACCACGGAAAACTAAGAACGTTTACGTCGCCGTATGCGACCTTGTTTTGAACCAGTCACCTTCTGCCTCCCAGTTCAAACCGCAAATTTGCTCGGCCACTGGTCAAGCAAAGTTATAGGGCAGTTAGGGAATTATATGTGACAGGGGGCTTAGCAAAGAAGATCAATAATTGCATGATATAATATTTTTACATCAGCGAAGATCTTGGCTGATACAATGGAGATTGTTCATGCATTCACTAAGAGAGACTTGATTACATCAGAAATATTTCTGTCCATATTGAGGACGATTTGAGTTTCTACTCTTTGTTCAGGAAAAGCTCCAAGGCAAAGCTCCAAGGTATGTCGAATGTTTGAATACAAGCCATGCTTATTTGTTGCAGCTTTGTAGATACTTAGACTGTCTACCCGAAGTATTTGTCGACGCTAGCTGCTCTATGCCGTTCTCCTTCCAAATACTGATCATCTGTTTCATCTGCTTGTGTTAGAGCTGAACATTCACTCATTTGGGCCAAGCGCTGCTTTCGGTGATCATATATGTGTCCACAGCTCGTTTTTGAGCTACACTTTTATGCATTTACGTCTTTTTCTTGTAATGCATCTATGATAATTCTTTACGCTTGAAATTGTAAATTTCTCTGTAGTGCTACTATTTAAACATAAAATAGTCATACTTTCTAATTCGAAGAAAATACATCTGAACGGTCCACACACTAAAAATACACCAGTTTTGTTCTTTTACATTTATTTAACACACTTTCACATTTATTTAATTACACAGAGCTGCCACACGCAGCTAGTCATGCTGGCACACATAACTCACTCACTTTTTCGTTCTCAAAATCCACGGAACACAATTTTCTTTCCACCCAACCATCAACAGATGGCGCTGTCAGTCCGTAAAAGGCAGCGAAACTGAACATTCCGCCCGCCTTGACAGATTATTGTCAACACAATTTAAAAGCACAGTACACATGAATTTAAACAATTATTTTCACACAAAGAAAAACATATATTAAAACACTCAATGAATTAAACACTATTCGTTACAAGGCAATAAACATACTTTTGTGATTGCACGCTTAAATACTCCCGATGAAGTCCTGACTACCACTCTCACATTATTATCCTTTCCGCGAATAATGTCGATTATTCTTCCCAGCGCCCATTTACAAGGAGGCAAATTGTCCTCCTTTAGAACATTTATATCCCCCTCTTTTGCCTCATTCTTCTTGAATTTCCACTTATTTCTTTGTTGCATATTATTTAAGTAGTCAAGACTCCATTTCTTCCAGATTAGTTGAGCATCTTTTATGATTTTCTGCCATGCCTTAAGCCTACTTTCTTTCAAATTTGTTAAATCAGGCGCTATGGCTGAGGTTAGCTGTCTGCCAATAAGGAAATGTGCGGGAGTGAGCACTTCTACTTCATCAGGGTCTTCCGACAAAGGAACGAGAGGTCTCGAATTGAGCATTCCCTCAATCTGTATGGTAATTGTCAGGAACTCTTCATAAGTTAATTTTAAGTTTCCCACAACTCTTTTTAAGTAAAATTTAAAGCACTTCACTCCCGCTTCCCAAAGTCCACCGAAATGTGAAGCACGAGGAGGAATGAAGTGCCAACTGACTTCCTCACTGACAAGAAAATTTGAAAATTGCTCATCTTGCTCTCTAACAAGTTTCAGAAGCTTTTTTAACGCTTCATTTGCTCCCACAAAGGTTTTACCATTATCTGAATAAATTCTGGCAGCTTTACCTCTCCTGGCAAAAAATCGTTTTAACGCAGCAATAAATGCATCACTGGAAAGATCATTTACAATTTCTAGGTGTATTGCCTTCGTCACAAAGCAAATAAAAATGCACACATAAATTTTATTTACAATTTGCTTTCGCTGATATTTACACTTTATATAAAATGGGCCACAAAAATCGACCCCACACCCGTTAAATGGATGATTTCTGCTCACTCTATCCACGGGAAGATTTCCCATTATTTGATCAAGAGTTACAGGTTTTGCTTTAAAGCAAGTTACACATGAGTTTACTATCTTTCTACACAATGCTCTACCCTGCACAATCCAATATTTTTGACGTAATTCATACAGCAAGTGTTGAGGGCTCGAATGTAAAAATTTTATATGAAAGCAACTTACAATTAAATTTGACAATTTATGGGCCTTAGGAAGCAGTATAATAACACCAGAAGGGTCAATAAAAGGTCATAAATTTTTTACCTGACTCTCAGGATTTACTTCACCTTTGGTCTTGAGAGATTTCAGCTCTCTCGAAAATTCAGATTCCCTCACCCATCTTATTAAAATAAGCTCTGCCTGTTTGATCTCTCTATCACTCAGGTGTCCAGGAAGTTTTTCAACACCGGTGCTAGGTTGGAGCCGCGGATCGTATAGTGGTAGTGGAAAAATTTTATCAAGATAACGTTCTTAAAACATTTTCTCTAACTGTAATGAAAATTACGAAAATGAAAATACATTAAACATAACAAACCATAACATTATTCTAATATTCTGGATTATTTATTATAACACTTCAAGGTTCATTGCCATTACATCTTTGCATATTAAGTATTAAAGATAAAATCAAGGTAACAAATGCATACTCTAATGAAAATTTAAAAGTTATATTTATGTGATAAAAATGTAATGAAGCTTCAAAACATTTATGCTCTAAAAATATAAAATAAAATGATTATACAGTCATAGACGTACAGATGCCTTGTTACAACTTCTCGAGAGCAACTACATACCTCGTCCTTGAATCTCTTACACACACATCGACGACAATTTTAGACGCACAAGGAATTTTGCAGCACAATTTTAATCACAAATCGATGACAGTTCTGAACACACGAACAACATAAGCACAAATTTAATCACACATCGATGACACTTTGAAGGCACACAGAATTTTACTGCGAAGACGGATGCATACCAGCCTCGGGGAATTTCTTAGTCGTCAAGAGCAGCGATATGGAGACGGCGTCATCACGCATACCGATTCATTACTGATTGCGCGGCAAGTTGCATGTAAAAATGCACTGTAAACTCGATTACTTGAAAACAAAACAAATTAACACATTTTTCAATCACCTTTTCAATAAATTATTTGTCTATTCACACAAACGTACACCTCCACAAGATCGAAATTCAGGGTAAGTGCAATTCGATCACGTGCAAGTTGGGAACGCAGAACGATCAGTAAGCTTCATCTTATCGAATCCCTTTGGATCGTAAAGTTGATTCCTTTTGTCACATGAAATTTGTATCCAGTTTATTCTTGATACGATATTCTTTACCTCTTTTAGTTGATTTTACATCTTTACAGATCAAAAGATTCCTTTTTCTTTTCTATAGCAGGACCGGCGGACGCGAAGTCTTGTTCCACCTCACGCCCGCCGGGATCCACACACGCTCAAAAGAAATTATACTCGCATCCCACTTCACTTCATTCTCCCTCACCATCGGCATCCAAATCTGACACTGCGCAGCCGGATTGCGAGGGAGAAAAGGGACGAAGGAAGGCAAGCGTCGGTGACACAGTATAACAATTGCAAGACAGCCGGCCTTTCGTCGGAAGCAGCTGTAAAGTTGTTTACAAACAATTGAGAGAGGGGATGTTTTGATTTCAACACAACAACCGGGTTAAGAGTTATGCAAAAATCTAAGAATAAAACTCAAAACATGCAATACTTTAAAATACTTATTACTACAATTAAGAATATCTATAAAAAATGAATTGTTATATACAGCAAAGGAAAAACTCTGTTCAGAGTTCACTTTCTTGAGTTCATTTTGTACATCGTCCCTGATGACACTTTCAGAGATTTCTCTCTGAGGATACTCACTATTTTTCAGGAAACTGGGGCCACTCCACCACAGGTGACTCTCGAGCATTCTCGATGGGTTCACACCACGACTGATAAGGTCCGCGGGATTCTCCTCTGAAGAAACATGCCTCCATTGATCATGACAAGAAAGATCTTGAATTGCAGCCACACGATTGGCCACAAAGGTTTTTAACAAGGTCGGTTGCTTCTTGATCCATGACAAAACGATCATACTGTCACTCCAATAATGTGTTTTAGTCACCTCGAATCGTAGGGCTGCCTTTACTCGTTGCATCAACTTGACCAGCAGCACAGCCGCACAGAGCTCCAATCTAGGCACTGTAATCTTCTTCAAAGGCGCAACTCGGGATTTGCTGGCAACAAGCTTGATGGCAACCTCTCCAGAAGATGTAAGATACTTGCAGTAAACAACTGCACCGTATGCAGCCTCTGAAGCATCAGCGAAACCGTGGAGTTCGGTTACTTCAACATCAGAAAGGGGCAAAATACATCGGCTCACTTTTATGTTGCTAATGGACTATAAATTGGACGCAAAGTTATTCCACTCCATATAAACGTCAGAGGGGAGCTGGTCATCCCACTGAAGATTCAAAGGCCACAATCTCTGCAAAAATATCTTGGCCATAGATATCACAGGTCCCAAAAGACCCAATGGGTCAAATAACCTTGCAATTGTAGATAACACTGTTCGCTTAGTACAGTTTTCTGTAGATCTCATGGACACCTTCAAACAGAAGCAGTCATCTGACGAGTTCCAAATGACTCCCAATGTCTTTGTTTCCGAGCAGGAAAAATCGTAACTAGTTCCAGTCGTGCCGAACAATTGTGGGTGGTTACCACACCATTTGTGCAACTTCATATCAGCTCGAAGTAAAATTAAAGTTAGTTGCCTTTGCAACTCGATGCATTCTGGCAAAGTTTTTGCACCTGACAGGACATCGTCAACATAGAAATCATTCGTGACAGTAGAAGCCGCAAGAGGGAAACTGTGTCCTTCATCTCTTGCAATTTGACTTAGAGTTCGTGTTGCCAAAAAGGGCGCACTCACTGTGCCGTATGTAATGGTTGATAACTCAAAAATTTTCACTGGACTTAACTCACTGTCCTTCCAAACGATGCGTTGTAATTTTCGCTGACTGGGATTTACGTTTATCATACGATACATCTTCTTTATGTCTGCAGTGAATTCAAACGGATGTTTTCGGAAGCGCATCATTATGGATATCAAATCCTCTTGTACAACTCCTCCATTGAGTTGCAAGCTATTGAATGAAGTACCATTACTTGTTTCAC
The DNA here is from genome assembly GCA_038373885.1 of Cheiracanthium punctorium. Lineage (NCBI taxonomy): Eukaryota > Metazoa > Arthropoda > Arachnida > Araneae > Cheiracanthiidae > Cheiracanthium > Cheiracanthium punctorium. The sequence goes on along the minus strand of JAWZYV010013598.1, from coordinate 202,793 downwards.
TTGAAGCATTGAAAACAACACGCAGCTTCGTGGATGTCTTGTCTGGCCTGTAGACGCCATGGTGGGGCATATAGTAAGAGATCTCGGGTTCTGACTCATGTGTCACATCTCTCATGTGTCCCATTCTTTCATACTCATTAATGAAGTCTCTATATAAGTTTAAATAAATTTGATCACGAGATAGCTTAGCCCAAAGTGAATTCAATCTTTTTAAAGCTATGCTTTTAGATCGCCTAAGCAACTGGGTTCCTCTTTAAGTGGGATTGTTACTACATATTTTCCACTGGGTTCTCTGAAATGAGTTTGCACAAAATGTTCCTCAGAAATTTTAGCCTCAACAGATTTAGGGGTCTCTAACTCAACGTTTTCTAATTCGAAGAACTTTCTCATAGTGCTATTTAAATCGTCATCCATTATTAACCCACAATGAATTTTTTCGTTGTCTGATTCTGTAACACTACCACTAGCCAAAAATCCAAAAACACTATTTTGAAAAAACAACTCTGAATTTGGCGAATAGAATCTTTCTGGCCTCAATAATTGATAGAATGACCTTGCACCTAAAAGACAATCAATGTTTTGGGGAACCATAAAACTATCAGCTAAATTAATATTTGAGGGGATTTGTCCCTCAGCATTTAAATATTTACTTGGAGTCAAATCAGTAATTTTTTCTACAACGAGAAACTCAAACCGTTGATTAAAACTCTTGTCAAAGCTTAAAATCTCAGCATTGACGAAACTGGTAACAGTCATTGAGGAATTATTTAAACATGATATAGTCACATTAATTTTTTCGTGCTTTAATCCCAATCTATTTGCGCATTCTTTAGAGATAATATCCGATTGGCTACCTACATCAAGTAATCCCCTTACAGTCTGCAAATTCCCGTACCTATCTCGAATGTAATATTTAGCCGTACTAAACAATGTAGTTCTCTTTAGTTTATTTTGAATTGTACTAGTAGCTGAGAATGACGAATTCACTTTCTCTTTCGTAACACTAGAATTTGGAAAAAATCACTGCTATTTACATTTAAATCAGATCTCGAACCGTCTACCTGACCTGTCGTTCCACTAGTTTCACCTTTATCAATTTCACCAGACTGCTCGTTTTCTCTAGGGAAATGAAGTAATTTATTATGTGGCCGCTTACAAAAACAGTTTCTTGCAGAACACCTTTTAACATTACAATTTGGTGAAAGACACTTAAAACACAAATTTTGGGCCTTTACAAAACTTATTCTATCATTGATAGACATGCTCTTGAAATTTTGACACATAAATATTGAGTGGCTATCATGACAAACAATACACCTTGAATTAACACTCGACAGAGACACTTTAGACACACCCTTATTATAACGATTCTCAAATTTACTATTTCCAGATCTCTTTTGATCATTATTAGCTACTGATCGTGAAAATGAACTACACTCTGCTTTAGTTCCAGTTTTGGAAGCTAAGAATAAATCGCACTCTCTGCCCAACTCCTGTGGCGAAAGGAAAGATACCCCTTGTTTAATACTTATATAACTTTTTAATTCCTGGGGGAGGGAGCTAAATATTTGATCAGCAACAATCAATTCACACAACTTAGAAAACTCCTTTACTTTACGAAGTTGAATATAATGCTCAAAAACCGAACTAACTCTCGAAGAAAATTGCACATAATTTTCCGTTGGCAACTTCACAGCCCTTTTAAACTGTTTTAAACACTCCTGTGGGGTTGGTTGAAACTCCCTCAAAACAATAGATTTAAGTTTTTCATAATCACTCAACTCCTCCTCTTTTACATGCACCATTAAATTACCAACTCTATCTCCCAAGATGTTTAGCAGAATTTCCGCTTTAAACTTGTCACAAACACCTTTTATTCTGAAAGCCTTCTAGAGCGAATTAAAAAAGAGATTAAAGCACTCAACATTTCTAGGAACTGGAATCGTCAATATTTTAACACTCTTGATTAAACTCTCTAAATCAAAACACGACACATCATCAGTAAGCGATTTGTTCTCAGAACAGGCTGTTTTAAGTTTTAATAATTCCAATTCCTTTTCCAAACGCAAAAGCGAAAGCTTTTCGATTTCCAACTTTTGATCATTTAAAATTTTTTCGCTTTCCGCCCGATCAGCTTTCTTACGCTTATCCTCTAAAATACACTCATGTCCATAAATTAAGGATAATTCAGAATCACACAGAAATTGATCTCTAAAATAAAAATTTCACCTGTGGAATGATCACACGCATCTTGAAGAAGAATATGCAAATTACAGGAAACCACCAGATGGCGTGGATGGTACGTCACAATGACGAGAGTGTAAGAGAGGGGTATATAAGGAATGGTGGCAAAGAAGTAAAATTGTTCACAAGCGCTGTGAAAGCCTTTCAGTGCAAAAACCGCATAGTTATGGCACAAAGGAGGCATTTGGATGATGTTTTACGTGGCAGAATTATCGGACGACTGGAATGTGGACGTACCCAGCTGGAAGTATCCGAGGAACTTGGAATCGCCCAGAGTGTCATCTCCAGGCTTTGGCAACGATTCCAAGATGATGGTAATGTGAGTAGACGTTACAGCACAGGTCGCCCCCGAGTTACAACGCCGAATGAGGACCGCTATTTGGCAGTTACTGCCAAAAGAAACAGACGGAGTACAGCATCAGACCTGTCTCGTCAGCTCTCTTCAGCTACCGGTACGACAGTTTCAAGGCAGACCGTGTACAGACGCTTAGGGCACATTAGTCTATATGCTCGTAGGCCTGACAGATGTGTTCCACTTACCGCAACTCACTGTCGCCTGCGATTAACCTGGAGTAGAGAGCATGCATTGTGGACACCGCAACAGTGGTCTTGTGTGATGTTTTCCGACGAGTCCAGGTTTAGTTTGGAGTCTGATTCTCGCCGGACATTCATCTGGAGAGCGCCACGTACCCGTTACCACCAAGAGAACACCATTGAAAGACACCGTTACGGTGGTGTAGGATGGCTCGTTTGGGGAGGAATTATTCTTGGTTCCAGAACTGACCTGCATGTTCGGAGTGTAACGATGACAGGCCAGATCTATCGGGATGTCATTCTGGAACAACATGTACGTTTGTTTCGGGGCGCCATGGGTGCTGAATTTGTGTTTATGGATGACAACGCCCGTCCTCACCGTGCAAACATTGTAGACGAATGCCTTCAATCGGAGGATATCACCCGTATGCATTGGCCAGCATACTCACCGGACTTGAATCCAATAGAGCATGTGTGGGATATGCTTGGCCGACGAATTGCAGCCCGTCAACCCCCTCCCACCTGTCTACCGGAACTTCGGAGTGCATTGATTGATGAGTGGTGTAATATCCCCCAAGATCAGATTGATCATTTGATACTCAGCATGCCTAGGCGTTGTCAGGCCTGTATTGCATCGTCCGGGAGACATACTCCGTATTTACCATCCTACTAACCATGTTATACTGTTTTTTGTAAATAGGTTCTTTTTTGAAATTTGATCAAGGGAGTAAAACTTGCAATTTTAATTAATTATGTCAAACATATAGCATCTTTTTTGCTCTTTACTTTTTGTTTAATAAATAGACTTTACAAATAAGTCAAATTTGTTTTGCTTCTTTCTCTTTCTTTGCCTGAACTTCATTATCCTTAATTTATGGACATGAGTGTATATTCAATTGTGTTCTTCACTAGTTCGATATTTTCATTGTATATCTTACTGGTTTCAATAACGCTTATCAGCTCTACGACTTTCGCAGACTGCGAAAACTCAATATTTAACTCTACACACAAACTTTTTAATTCATCTTTTTTTAAATTTGACAACGACATTTTAAATGTAGCCAAAATGTTCACTTACCCACAACATTTATTCCAAAGGAAAACAGCTTTCAATGAGAGATGCGACACGAGTTCACATACGCCATTAACCACCAAGACGCCTTTAATCACAATGTAGTTTCGCTTCACGAACATTATTCCACATTTCATCGCAACTTTATTTTTTAAATCTTAAATCGATAGATCGCTGTTGGACTCCGCTCTGCACGGACCAATTATGAACGGTCCACACACTAAAAATACACCAGTTTTGTTCTTTTACATTTATTTAACACACTTTCACATTTATTTAATTACACAGAGCTGCCACACGCAGCTAGTCATGCTGGCACACATAACTCACTCACTTTTTCGTTCTCAAAATCCACGGAACACAATTTTCTTTCCACCCAACCATCAACAGATGGCGCTGTCAGTCCGTAAAGGGCAGCGAAACTGAACTACATCTTACATAAGAACAAATTCTATAAAAGAAAATTCAATCTTCTTACTGCTCTACCGGTGAGAAACACGAGATTTATTAAGATGATCTCGAACAAACTGGTCGAAGGAGACGGCTAGTCTGTATCATGTAGAACGACAGTTCTACTAGTGACGCAGCCAGCCCCAACCAACCAACCGTAAAATTTCGCGGCACTTATATATACAGCTAACTTTTCTATTTTCAAAAGTGGCTCATCTGGATCTCGGAATCCACTCTAACGAATTTTTTACAATTAATATATGATTTTAATCGGTGCCAAATTCGATGAGTGACGTCGCCGGTTAAGCTAGGAAAACTCGTTTTTTTTTTATTTAATCCAGTTCAAAGAGGGAACTATTTAACCCGCGTAAGGAAATGCGGAAAATGATCTCGTTTTAAATTCGGTAAACAAGTAACATTTACGTAAATATTTAGTTAGTGTCATAGTAACCAAACTAAGTGAAATGTATATGAAAATTTTGCTTGCCCTTTTGGATAGCGTGACGCAAAAGATAAATTACATTATTGAAATAAATTCATTTGAATACATTATACAGACTCAGTGAAAGTGTGATACATTTGACAGTGTATTTCATAATTAAAAGCATTGCTTAAAAGCGTATATCTTCTTTAGAAAATAAAACGAAAGTAACTGTAATGGAATTTAAAAACAAATCTTTAAAATTCTCAGCAGGGCGTCACTCAAAATTTGATATCATTATTTTTAAGACCCGTATTTAAAATTCATAGATCTATAAAGTAAAATGCTGCGTCACAAATTTTTAACCAGTTGAGGGTTTTTGAATGGGGATAAATAAAACGAACTGTAAAATGTCAGTGAGTTGTTAGTTAGTTAGTTAGTTTGTGTCTCGCGTAGCTTGCAGACGGATGGTCGTAGACCTACCAAAGTTTGTATGGAAATTCTTCAGAACGAGTCTCGACATTCCTCGAAGCGATTTTTTTCGAAATTCGAATTATTTTAGGAGATATTGAAAAAAAAAAAAAAAAAAAAAAAACGTGTCGCAAAAGGCTAATTTTTGCTTCCGCCATTTCGCAATTGTAACTCCGCAGTGGAAAGAGTGAGGATTAAGCATATCTAGGTGACCATATTTGGCAACTTTTTTAAATGATTCAGACTTTTGAAGTAAAAATAAAAGAATAACGGATATTTTTTTTTTGTTTAGACTACTTGTAAGGTTATTTCTTAAATAAAATATCGTGTGCATGTAAAATCAGAGCAGGAATGAAATGTTCTATATTCAATAGGTTTTGGAAATTTGCCGATACAAAAATGTGCAACTTTTTAATTTGGCGAAAAATAAAATGGTTGATATGAGATTTTGAGCAGATCATTCTAGTGCTTGGCGCAGTTAATGAGAGCGTATTTTTAATCCTACTAATATTATAAATGTCAATGTTTGTATGTATGTTTGTTACTCTTTCACGCTGAAACGGTTTTACGGATTTGGGTGAAATTTGAAATAAAGTCCTGGATTAACAAACAGGCTACATTTAATCGCGCGAAAAAAACACTGTTCCTATAATACACAAAAAACTGTATTTAATCCAAAAGAAGATAATTGAGCCTTTTTTTACAAAGCCGTCGCTAGGTGGCGCATATTTATAGAATACGCAGTTTTTAATAAATAAAATCACTTGAATAAATTTTTTCCTTCTGATGTGGATTTATAAGCGAGCTACGGGCCAAGCACACAAATCCGAAATACATGCTACACAAACAAACAAACAAAAAATAAGTTTTTGAAACTTTCATTCAGTCCGAATTATGCATTTTTCTGCGCGTCTTTTCCCTCTTCTACTTCTAATGCATTACATCCAGGTAAAGGATGTTCGAAATATCAATTTTAATTTTGTTTAATCACACTCGTCATGAATAATGATACACTTTCCAACTTAATGGAAGCAGGAAATAAAATAGGGAAGACGAATAGATAATGATACGCTTTTATTATGTAGCACTTTTTTTTTATATTCTGAAAAAAAACGACCAATATATCAAGAAGCTATACCACTAAAATTCTTTTAACACTCCTTTGAAGACTATATTACTTAAAAAACGCAGTTACTTGATTTGCCCTTAATACAGTACACTTAAAATTTCGTGACGGACAAGTTGAAAGAGGATGCGGATACGACTATTATTGTTATTGCATGCGATTAAAATTTCTAAATTTTTATTTTTGAAATCTTCGTTTTTATATTTGCAAATAATTTAGAAATAAATCTTTCACTTCGTATATGTGGGCGACCATATGTCTATGGGCAGGGTGAGGCCATGCTCTTCCCTTTCTACATATATAGCAGTGTTTCTCAACCTGTCGGTCGCAACCCCCAAGAGGGGGTGCAAAGCGTTGTCAGGTGGGGCAACGAGAAAAAACAAAGAGTAAGTAGTGATGCATTTTTTTAAAGAGTTCATCTTATTTATTCGCATTTTTACTCAGAAATATATCCATTTTCACTTAAAATGTTCATTCAAATTTTACTGATAATATTATTTTGTAGAAAATTCGACTAAATGTTCATTGTTAAAGATTAAAAAACTGAATGTATGCTGAAAAATGTGAGGGGGGGGCGTCACCGTAAGTTAGCCTTTGTTGGGGGGGGCGCCACTAAAAAGGTTGAGAACCGCTGCTATATAGAAAAAGAATATTTTGAAGACTATATTACTTAAAAGAACGCAATTACTTGATTTGCCCCTGATACCGTACATTTAAATTTTCGTGACCGACAAACCGAAAGAGGATGTGCGTAGTACTATTATTGTTATTGCATGTAATTAAAATACTGTAAACTTTTATTTTTGAAATCTTCGCTTTCATATTTGCAAATCATTTAGAAATAAATTTTTTGGTTATATATAGCATATATGTGTGACCATACGTATGGGAGGAGAGGGGCCGTGCCCTTCCCTGTCTACCTATATAGAAAAAGAATATTTTGAAGACCATATTTCTTAAAAGAACGCAATTACTTGATTTGCCCTGGACACCGTACATTTAAATTTTCGAGACCGACAAGCGGAAAGAGCATGTGCGTAGTACTATTATTGTTATTGCATGTGATTAAAATACTGTAAACTTTTATTTTTGAAATCTTCGCTTTCATATTTGCAAATCATTTAGAAATAAATTTTTCGGTTATATATAGCATATATGTGTGACCATACGTATGGGAGGAGAGGGGCCGTGCCCTTCCCTGTCTACCTATATAGAAAAAGAATATTTTGAAGACCATATTTCTTAAAAGAACGCAATTACTTGATTTGCCCCTGATACCGTACATTTAAATTTTCGTGACCGACAAACCGAAAGAGGATGTGCGTAGTACTATTATTGTTATTGCATGTAATTAAAATTCTGTAAACTTTTATTTTTAAATCTTCGCTTTTATATTTGCAAATCATTTAAAAATAAATCTTTCGGTTATATATAGCATATATGGGTGACCATACCTATGAGGGAGGGCCATGTTCTTCCTTTTCTACTTCCCAGAAAAAATATATGCAGGGTGGTCATAATGAAAGTATAGGTATTTAGATGTTTAACGATTGTAATAAAACTCTTGGTGCAAACTGAACCAAATTTGCGGTAAATACTAATTAGACCATTGGGTTTTGATTAAAAAATGTTTTTAAAAAATAGGACGTTCGCCCCTAGGGGCCGAAGTGATCCAGGGGTAAGATCCATTTTTGGAGTAAAATATGCAAAAGTTAACCAGGCCATAAACCTTCTCCTGGTAGCACATGTAAAGTTCCAGAATTTTCAAAAAGATTATTACTTTTCCCACACCTGCAATGGTCATTGGATCTTTCCTTAGTCTTTTAAACCTCGGATATTCTCCAAGGGCAGCAGATGAGTTTAACTTCCTTGGTAGTTAAGTTTTAGTAGCAAGGTATGCTCACGTAAAGTAGCATAGCAAACCTTGCACAGCAAAGCACGATCGTGAAAATCTAGCGCATCATTGATTCCGACACATTCTGTTCGTTTCCTTACATTTATTGTTATTATTATTATTATTATGATTATGATTATTATTTTAGAAGTAGAATGAGTTGCTGAAGTATATATTGCCTGATTGTATGTAAAATGAGTACTGTTAACCTCGTTAGTACGCCACTTTCGGGCCTCTTAAAAATGACACTACTAAACGGAGTGACTTCTTAAGCGGAATCTAGATTAAATGAAAAGGAAATTCTAAATGCTTATATAATAAGTGTGCCTATAATGAACTTACATTATAATTTATATAAATCAGAGGAATAAGAAAGTAAATTAATAAAATAGATGAAAAATTAAAGAAATTAAAAGTACAGGCGGCACGAAGTTCTTATAATTTAACTGTAAAATCTGTCCTATTGGTCATTCATTGCCACGACTATGCGTAAGTGATCCAGGAGAAGGAATTCATCATGATCCCCCCCCCCCATTTTCGTGTAGTGGACTCTTCTTAGATTATTTATTTGTGTATAAAAATTCTATATTTCATTCGTATTTTGGACTTCAAACTGGCGCAGCGTTTATTGCATAATGGGTGTGGAAATGCAGCTTTCCTCTCTATAGTGTTATGCATTAGAGGGACCAAAAAGAAATGTCTTTAAAAAAAATTGAAACAAATAAATTAGTAACAAGTTTTGAGTTACAAATAAGCTGTACCTACACAAAGGATCCATATCTGGTACATTTTAAAGTAAGAATTTTATAGATAATATTTCTTTTGTTTTTCTTTTATAAAAGATGGCCATATTCACCTTTTTCTCAAGCCTGTCTTCCTTAAGGTTGATATTCAAAAGGTCCTGAAATTGATTATAAGGATTAAATATTGAAAATTCCATCTTGCAATTTTTTTTAGTTTAGCGACACGGAGCCTTGGTTTACAAATGAATATTGGCATTCTGGTGAAAGTGGGATTATGATAAAAATGAAATTTGAAATTGTGATCTTAGTTGTAACTCAACAATACATGTTGAAAATTCATAAAATTTTGAAATGGATTTTACAAAAATAACTATAAATTTGGATGGTTTTAAATAATTGTCAGAGTTTGCGATTAGATTAAGAATTTAAAACCAGGAAATTTCTTACGACAGTTTAGATTACAGCAAATTATGCACGAATAAGTATTTTGTATGAATTACAATAAAAATGATTTCTTTTATATATGGTGTCTCGGAAGGTCGTTGCCAAATTTAACATGAAGGTCTGCCATACCATGGCAAAGAAGATTTACATAGGAACTTGTGTCCGGACATCAAATGGAGACCGCTAGAGGGCGAGGCCACAGTCCTGTGGAAGCTTGATCATTTCAGCCTAGGAAATTGCCGGACATGGATGAATCGGTTTAGTAATACAGAATCGGCCGATATGCATTACGTGTACGGTGCCACGGATGGGAAATCGCACTAATAAATAAATCATTTAATAAAAGTCACACCTTTTTTGATATCTTTTCTCTCTCCCGTCTAAGCCTGCGAATATCGCGCTTTAGTACATCCGTACCGCCGCTCGTCCATTCCCATCCACGGCACCATACATGAAAAGCGAATTGGTCAATTCAGGGTTAGTAAACCAATTCATCCATCTCCGGCAGGGTCTTCGGCTAAAATGACCACGCTTCTATAAGCCTGCGATCATCGCCCTCTAGCGGTCGCCGTTTGCATTTCTTATCGAAAGCTCCTATGTAAGTCTTGTTTGTCATGGTATGATAGACCAGCTTGTTACGTTTGACAACAACCTTTTGAAACTCCCTGTATTCATTTTCATCGGGCGCCTTACAAACAACTAAACGATAACTAATTCTATGTTAATATATACTACAGATCGCCCAGGGGTCGAAACTCGGCCTTAATTCATTAAATGTAGAATATCGAAAGTTACTCAGGTTCTTTTGTCAATAAGTATATTTCTATAATCATTATTTGTAATTAAAAAAATGTGTTCTATTTCGTCAAGTGAGAGAGTGTAAAATAACGCCATTATGCATTAATTTTCGAGTTATTTGGAAATTGTGAACGATAGGAAAAATTAGGTATAGCGTGACTAAGACATATTTAAAAAAAAATAACGCGTTTTTTGACATTTTCTTCTTATTATTATCATGCCCAGGTTTCGCCAAGGCTACAGAGTTAATTCGCCTATCTTTTTCAAACTACATAACATTTAGATAATAAATTAGTACAAAAATCTGGAGTAACACCGCTTGATCTTTACGAAGTATTTAAATAACTTGATTCAATTTAACTGAATGCAGTGTTGAGACACTAGTGTGATTCAACTAATTTGCATCTCTAGACACCATAAGGTATAAAAATTATTTTTTGCAACCCTGTACAAAAACTATAAGCCCTACACACACCAAAGTCTATGGAGGTTATGTGACCGTGGCCTATAATATACTACTTACTCAATTTGCCCTCAGTGAGATGTACCGTTTAGACGTTAGCGCAGTTTCAAAAATTTCCTTTCACAGGCCGTAATGTATACGAATTCATCATACGAAATCATTTCCTTTGCATCCCTATAAAAATACTATTCGCCAAAACCAATATTGCTCGTGCGAATCTATAATATATATACCAAATTTGAGATCAATCGACTTCTCCGTTTAGGAGTGAGCTATCGAGTTCTCTATCATACAGATACACATACTTATGCATATATCCTGCATCACCGTAAAAATAGCATACACGAATTCAGAAGATATCAAAATCTCAAAATATCAACATCAAAATATCAAAGTAAAATTTTTTCATAATAGCAGTATTCCTTATATGGTTCATGCTCGGAAGGTAAAAATAAAAAATCTGGAGTGACTCCACTCTACTTTCCGAACACTTACGATTAAGATCATTACCAAGCACTTAAATAAATTTTAATCGATGAATAATTCAAACGTATACCAAATTGAAACTCAATCGAATGCACCGTTTAAACGCTTGCGCACTTTCAAGAATTTCTCCCCATATGCCATTATGCCATAACATAAAAGAAAGTTTTGTCGTAGCCCTGTAGGAGAACTATAAGTCCTATACACACCAAAATCAATACCGGTCTTAGGATGGTGGTTTATAACATGTATACCGAATTTGAGCTCAATCGAATGCATCGTTTAAACGCTAGCGCACTTTCAAGAAATTCCCCCCATAGGCCATAATGTAAAAGAAATCTTTGTCGTAGCCCTGTAGAAAAACTGTAAGTCCTATACACGCCAAAATCAATACCGGTCTTGCGACGGTGGTTTATGACATATATATCCAATTTGAGCTCAATCGAATGCTCCGTTCAGGAGCTATCGTGTTCACTCACATACACACAAACACACATACACACACACACACATACACACATACATACATACATCTCGTAAAAATAGCATAAATGGATTCAGAAGCCCTCAAAACGTGTAAAAACACCAAAATCTCGAAGTCGAATTTTTTCATGATTACAATACTTTCCTTACATGGTACATGTTCGGAAAGTAAAAAACAAAATAAAGAATCCATTCTTTTTATTTTTAACAGATTTTTTATTGAAACAAATGAAAAAAAAACAAAAAAAAAACAAACTTGATTAACTACACTTGACTTCTGGAACACGGGATCTTTATCAAGCGTTTCAAAAAATGGGATTCATCTCAGTCGGATATTGTGAGAAACTAGTGCACTTCAAGCGTATACAGTCCACAATGTATAAGAATATATTTTTTTTAGCCATGTAAAAAAATGTAAGCCCCACACACGCTCTCCAAAATTTATACAGGATATATGCACTCATAGGCGTAGAGTTATATGGGCCCGTGGGGCTCGAGCCCCTCCAATAAATTGTGAATAGGGGCTGAGCCCACCCAATAATTTATCACTAAATACAGAAAACTAATTTAAACTAACATAAAAAAGTATTCACGTCATTGACAAACGTTTAAAAAAAAACCTTTACTTTAAAAAAATTTCTTCTTTTGATTTCAATCCAGATTTAGTATTCATTGTGACGCCACGTAACACACAATGTTATTATAAGCTGCCCTCGCCAGGCTCTGTTTAATTAAAATCAGATTATACAATGTAAAGTATGAAATAAAGAAAAGTTCATATGTGTCTAAAATGCATTATCTCATCGAAAATATTTTTTTTCCTCTGGATTTTTTACTTTGCTTCTATTTTTAACTTATAACATGGTAGGAAGATACCAACATGGATACTTACCTTACATTGGTGTAGAATTCTATGGACCCATAGAGCTCGAGCGCTTCCAATAATTTACACTTATATGTAGTAAGTCAAAGCTACCAACTACTACGGAATTTAATAACCACTTTTTGTAAGCAGTATATTTTTTAATTATTTTTTTCAAAATAATGACCAGTTCGTGCGCACAGCGCAAAAATTTTGCTATATTTTAAGCCGAAAAATCATGTAGAAAAAATGGTTAATTATATTCCGTAGTAGTTGGCAGCTATGAGTAAGTTATATATACGTGAATCAGTGGCGTAGCCAGAAATTTTTAATAGGGGGTAGTTACGACTTCTGCAACTCACATATATGTATACGGGTGTATGATAAGGGAGTGAAGAATATACATTTTGTATGGCAAAAAATTCCTCATGGAGGTGGTTATGATCCCCCTAACCCCCCTCCCTTGGCTACGCCACTGACGTGAATATATGTGGTTGTGGGGCCCGCCCCCCCCCAATAATTTTGAAAACTTTACGCGTATGTATGCACTGTGACTTATAATATGCGTATGTAATTTGAGCTCAATCGAAAGCCTATAAGAATTATTTTTGTATCCCTGTACTAAAACAATAAGCCCTACACAGACCAATATTAGACACTTCAAATTAGTTGCGCCCATAGGCCGTAATGCATAAAAATTATTTTTTGCAACCCTGTCGATAAACACTACGCTCTACACACACCAAAATCTACGCTCGTCAAGTGACCGTGACCCGTGTATAGATACCCAATTAGTGTTTTCAAAAGTTTTGATCCTTGCTAATAAGTCTAACGTTGATACTACGTTAGGTGTTTAAAAATGTATTGGTAAATCAAATGCTAACAAAACTTGATGAAAAAAAAAATTGCATCACGATCAAGATAATTTAGTAAACATGACATATGTAACCAGATGCGAAGATATAAACTTTTTACGAGGCAAATGTTTATTACGAGGCAAAAGTTTTATTTGACTTTAGTAAACATGACATATGTAAACAGATGCGAAGATATAAACTTTTTACGAGGCAAAAGTTGGATGATATAAGCAGATAAATATATATATATTTCGTTAGACACCATAATTAGTTCCCCGTATTAGTTCCTTCAATAACACTAGTCAACAAATTTAAACTTTTTTTCTGCCTCTGGTTTGTAAACGGATGGATTTACTTATTTTCGGGCTGCTGAATTCACTGGTAAAATCAATTTATGTCTATCACGTCACATTTCTTAGTGACACAGCAGAATGAGAAGCAATTCAGGCAAAATTTGGCAGAATTAAAACTAACAAGAAATGCATAATAAGAACTTAAAAATTCAATATTATTATATATATATACATATATAGGCATGATGCTTAAAAGAAGGTCTAAGTTACTTTAAAGCACATTTTAAACTTAAATCTTGTTACTTTGGAAAATGTGAGAGCGATGTCCTTCTTTTGTTATTCATTTCATTACTCTAACTAACAGATCCCCCCCAGCGTTAGTCTCTCATCACTGAAGAGTTTCAGTGACCTTGATAACGGTGTTCCATTGTAAGTATGTCTCAGTGAATATTTCCAGGAATAAATCGAGGTGCGAATGTAAAAAATGAATTTTGAGTGTCGTTCTACACACCATGTTCTTTTAGTTGTCTGACGGATCTTTTAACCCTCTCGTCACCGAATTCTGAAAAATCAGAGAAAAAAAATCTGTCTAGCATTTAATGCATCTGAAATACTATTATAAATCATGCAAAAATATTTTTTTCTAATGTCGATTAATATTAGATTTTTCTAATATTAATTTCTGCATTTTCGAAGCATTTTGTTATGCTAAAATTAATTTAAAAGGATACACATATTATGTAAAGGTTGAGGAATAAGAAAAAAACTATACTTACCTTAAAAAGAAAAAAAAAAGGTAAAAAAAAGCAGCGTAAATATTTTCTTAATTTTTCTCCTGAAACAATGAAGCGAAAACTGTAAAAAATGATCTAAATTGACTAGTACTGCAATCTAGGCACGATTTATGCATCTAGTTAAGAGCCTCATATACTTTCTACACGAATTAATGATATTAATATCACTGAAAGAAAAAAATACTAAATTCAATTGTTTTCTTTCTAAATATTGCTATTTGAAGTAGGAGCCTCATATGAGGTTCAGGGTGACAAGAGGGTTAACTATGCCAACATAGTTATAATCTTTTTTGTTGTCCAAAAAGCCCTTCATACTTGCTTTGAATGAGGACCAAGCCGCTAATTCGATATTTGTCAGTTTGATAGCAAAGGACGGATCGCTCAACAATTTTTTTTTATGTATGGTCCAACAAATATACCTTCTTTTTTAACTTTGCTTCGCTCAGTTTGGAAAACGTTTCATTCAAATGATTGAAGGCCTGACTTCATTTATATAGAGTTTTTAACAAAGTTCTTCAACAACCTCACATTCCGAACCTGACATGAAGTGGAGGAAAAATAATTTTATTGAGCTCAACCAGTGGGGTGTATTTCACATTTTCCTTTCCAGTTGCATGCGATTTCCTTATAAGCCACTTCTTTACTGTATATTGGTCATGCTTTCATGGTTTATGTCTACTGCATCAGCCAGAGGCACAGATGGAAAATGCAGTAGTACTGCTTTCAATCTGGTTTTACTAGAGTCAATAAATAGTCGCTATTCCTGAGGCTTATGTGTTGTACACCTAACTGCAGCAGACACTGACATACATCTCTACACACACATGGAATTCTGCATGTCGAAATATTGAGTGCTGAAGTACCTCTTGATCTAAAACTGGAAATTTTTGTACCAGAAGCAAAAGGTTTCGCTGTAGCAGTCTCGACTCCAAAAGTTCAGCTTGCTGCTTTGAAAGTTTTCGATTGGGAACCAAATCGTTCAGCTCCTTTTGATTAACCCATTTATGCCTAGTGTCCCTTTTTTGGGACGGCATTTTCGCTATTAGTCGAAAACGTTATTTATTTTTCCTAGCCTTTATTCATGAGTATTGAGCCACAACTCTACAAAATATTTTAACATGACCAAGTAGGATGTTGATATTTCGATTTTTATGCTTAATGATTTTAAAAGAAATCATCCCTTGTTCAAGAAGTTGACATCAGAAATTTATCTATTACTAGCTGCTACCTGCGACTTCGTCCGCGTCGGCTTTAGAATTAGGTCCCGACAGAAATGTAGCATGTGTGAATAACAAATATTGTTGCGACAAAAGGAACTGCATTTAAATATTATTTGCTTTTTACTTGTTTCAAATGAAGTACAATGCATGTTAGTATACTTCATTTAAAATAAGAGAATATGCACAGAGTTACTAAATTTAGATTTTTTTCAGGCATTTGGCGAATAGAGACAGTTATGACAGTATTTGCGAACTGTTTTGTAAAAGAAATATTTATGCTATATGCATGAATTTTAGTCTATGTTAATCAGGAATAGAGCAGATTTCTATTAGTGAAAAAGTTTGAGAATCGGTTCTGTAGTTACAGAGATACCCAGAGAGCGTAATGTATTAGAATTATTTTGAGTGTTCCTGTAAAGGAACTATTTATGCTACATGCACGAATTTTAGCCTATAATACTCAAGAATAGTGTAGCTTACTATCAGTAAAAATAGTTTAGGAATCTGTTCAGTACTTACAGAGATGCACATAGAGCGTAATGTAATTCTTATTAGCATCCCTGTAAAAGAACTATCTGTGATATATGCATTAAAAGTAGCCTATAACACTTAGGATGCCACCAGTGTCTAAGAAGTTCTGCTCTCAAAACTGCAAGAGGGGAGGTGCCAGATTCAAACCCTGGTCGCGCTTGTCGACCTAGCCGCTCCCAGTTTTCCGTGGGTTTCTAAAAAACCTCGCATAAATACGGGCTAGGATCCCTTAGAAAATCCCCCACAGAGGAATTTTCCATATAAGCCTAGGACCCTAGTGCAGTCAATCGGTCTTAATCCAAAAACAAACAATGATACTCAGGAATAATGTAAGTTTTAATCAGTGAAAAAAGTTTTAGAATCGGTTTAGTAGCTACAAAAGCTCTATGGGCTTTGTAGCTACTAGCTCTAAGCTCTTAGTAGCTCTATGGGAGCGCAAAGCACCCCATAGAGCGCAAAGCATTAGAATTATTTTGAGTGTCTTTGTAAAAGAATTATTTATGCTATATGCTTGAAAGGCTGCCTGTATGTTAATCCAAGGCATAAGCTATTTTCATTACAATTTTTTTCAAATCCGTTCAACCATTTTTGTGTGATTCAGTCAAAAACATCCAATCACACAAACGTACACACTTATATTATTGGTAGGATTTGAAAATTTATGAACTTTAAGAAACACATTTGGATTTTTCTTGGTACTTACGTATTATCCCAGCGGTCATTCCCGCCAAACTGTTTTATCGTCAAATGGGTTGCCAAACTGTTGCCAATCGTATTCAAAACCATTAATAATTTCATGTGCCCGGCATTTATTTCGGCAAAAAATCGCTTGTCTTGGCGGACCGCCGGGATAATACGTAAGTACCCCTTTCTTTACTTGTGCTTTTTAATTTGGCGTAAAATCAACATAATTTCCATGTTTTTCAAATGCATGTGATTTTGCAAATAGAATTTCTGCTTTATTTCAAAAGCATAAATCATTTTGTGCGGGCGATAAAACGGCTTTTAATTAATAGTTTGAAAAGTAGTTAAAATTTCAAAATTTTCAGCCTCAGGTGCACTTTATCAAAGTCATCTTATATGCTCAAATTTTCAAAGCTCTGCTTTCTGTAGATTTGTCTGGAGAACATTCATTTTTATTATTACAGATAGTTAGATTTGGCATAAAACTGGCTTAATTTCCGTGGTATTTAATGTTTTACAGATGCACGCGCGGTTATTTATTGAAGTAATAGCATTCTTGTTAGCTCAAAACATGAATCATTTGATACGGGCGAAACTCGCCAACCATGGCAATGTAAAAACGGTTTTTAATTAATAATTAAAAAAGTAATTAAAAATCTAAAATTCTAATTAGCCTATAACCAACTCCAGGGTCCCCTCTATATCTAAACCAAAATGCATCCTAATCGATTCAGCGGATTAGGCGTGAAAGCGTCATAAATAAACAAACAAACACACTTTCGCATTTATAATATTAGTTAGGATTTCTGTTGTCAGTAAAAATCGAAGAAAGTCGCAAAAATATCCAGGCACAAATGGGTTAAAAAGCTGAGACGAAGAATCGCGAGATTCATAGGGAGTACTCTTCTACATGTTCTTGATTAATGCCTTCAGATTCACTTGACGCTGTTTCTGATTCTATGCCTTGCAAGTTACAGGCAGAAACATACAACCTTTCATTAAGCGCCATAGGGAAATGCACGGAAGATACATTTAGATACTTTATTTTATGTCTAGTTTTGGTAAAGAATGCCCTGCAATATTTGTGAGACAGTAATAGTCTGAAAAATGGTCTATGGGCTAACACCACACTGTAGGAGCAGCTTTCAACCATTTGGTTAAAGTAGTAGTATATGTTATGCAGGCAATATGAGACGCAACATTTTATCTTGATCACCAACAAAACAATCGAAATATAAATTTTAGGCCTTCTTAACCAAATTAGTAATTGTTTTTTATTAAACTTTTGGAGTGAATTTTCCACAGACAAAACAAAAGTTGTCGGGGTGATTAAGACAACAACGATGTTTACTAGATGTCATTTTTAGTAAATTTAAGTTTTAAACATATAAATACAACAATTTTAAAATAAAAATATCTCTCACTAGAAACATTCACTTATTAAAAAAACTCACACATTAATACATAGTATATGCATTCTTAGGCTGAGATATATACTATAGTAATTGCACCATGCGTGTTTCAACATTCACTAGGTGTTATAATGTTCATTTAGCACTACTGGATTATCTGTCCATCTAATGAATAACACCTACCTGTGTAACAGTTGCCACCAAGTGAAGATTTGTTGATTTTATAGCACTCTTGTACCAAATAAAAATTTAAAAATTAACATCAAAATAAAATGACAGAAAGTAGTGAAATAATGAAAAAAAAAGATAAAAAATCCTTAAAAACTCAAAAATCTTACGTGCTAGAACATTTTGAAAGGTAGATTCAGATTCTACGCACCAAAATACATACTAATTGATATATCATGTCCCAGAGGCAAAATGGCTGTTGAGTAGTGTAATCTGCATTCCCATGCAAAGAACGGGTACTTCAGCTAGTAAAGCAATAAAGCTATAAAACGCATATACATACATATATATATATATATATATATATATATATATACTGTCTACCAATAAGTATTTGGACACCTATGCAAATGACGATATCTGCGGTCCTGAGGTACGTCACGGCCTCCGCCGGTATATATCGTGTAGGAAACAGCATCGGCATTAGTCGCATGCAAGATGCCGCGCTGTTCGGAGCTCTCTGATTTCGAGAAAGGTATAATTATGGGTATCACAAATGTAGCCGATCCTTAAGGGACATATCTAGCGATCTGAAGTACCCAAAATCGACAGTGGCCTATGTGATTAAGAAGTGCAAGGTGAGCGGTGATTGTTGGAATGTTCCCCGAGTCGGCAGACCAACGAAACTGGGAGATAGAGACCGACGAGTGCTGTCCAGAGAAATTCGGAAGAACCGCACCCAACCGATGGCTCTCATGCGCGAGAAGTTTCAACAGGCATCCGGAAGTATTGTTTCAATGAATACTATCCGTAAGGAAACACATCTGCTTGGTTTTCATGGTCGTGCTGCTGCCCATAAGCCTTTGATCACAAAGTCCAACCGCTTTGCTCGGTTAATGTGGTGCAAAGCACATCGGAATTGGACCGTAGATCAGTGGAAACGGGTTCTTTGGAGCGACGAATTAAGGTTCACCCTTTACCGTTCGGATGGCGGAGTCTGGGTCTGGCGTCTGCCTGGAGAACGTCTCCTGCCAGAATGCATTGTGCCAACAGTGAAGTTCGGCGGAGGGGGAATTATGGTCTGGGGGTGTTTCTCCTGGTATGGACTGGGATCCTTGGTCCCCATTCATGGTAAGCTCAACGCCGATGCCTACTGCACTATTTTGGATGACAATGTGCTTCCTAGTTGTGGCAGTTTTACGGGTTGGACCCCTGTTACTTTCAGGACGACAATGCCAGTTGTCGTGTTTCGAGGTTAACCAAGGCTTGGTATGGTGCCAATGGAATTCATCGAATGGACTGGGCCTGCCCAGAGTCCAGACCTGAATCCTATCGAGTACCTCTGGGACGAGTTGGATCGCCGAATTAAGGGGTGCACTACCCGTGCAAAATCGGTGAAGGAACTTCTATGTCTACTCCAAGCTGAGTGGAAGAGAATACCACTAGCTGTAATACAAAGACTTGTGGAAAATATGCCCCGTAGGGTTCACGCTGTAATTGCCTGTCGCGGAAGCTCTACCAACTATTGATATTGAATAAATTTAGTTTTTCTTTTCTATAACATGTGTCCAAATACTTATTGGTAGACAGTGTATAGATAGAAAATGTCCCTATGTACCAAATGTTTTAAGGCCAATAACTTAACATACCTATATAAATCAGCTCTCAAATATAAATATCCAGGTAGATTTCTAAAATCAATAATCTATCCAATATGTAATAAATAAAACTGTATGTCCAAATTAGTTTATAGGATGGTGAGGATGGAATTGGTTGTTGTATTTTAAATTCGAAAAAAAAAAAAAAAAATCAATGAAAATCATAAAATATATATCTGTATATTTTATACAAAAAAATTATATATAGTAGAAACCGCGCAAGTGCACATCGATGTGGCAACGAAATTCTGTACACTTAAGCGGTTTGTGCACTCATTCGAGTTTTCTCAAATTAACATATGTAAAGCAATTTCTCATTGAAAATTTGTGTATTTGATATTAAATAGTATAAGTAGTTATATATATATATATATATATATATGTATGTATATCTGTATTTGCTTTTCATTGTTGATTTTATAATTACTATTTAATGTATAATAATTATGAATAAGAGTAATTACATTGCAAGTTCATTACGCGTAACTACGTAGAAAACAGAACTACCTAATGCTTAGTATGCATTGCTACTAAGCTCAACTACCTAAAAACGTTTAATGTAGAAAATGAAAATTTTAAGTTTTATTATTACAAAAATATAGATCAATTAAATAGAATAATGCTAATTTATTAAATATTCAAGCATACTCACGTAAACATTGTTACATAATCAGTTGAAGAAGTCAGTCAATATTTTCTGTAAGAGATTTCTTGAAGTATGCTCAAAAATTTGATCAGTTAATGCATTATGTTTTTCATATCAAAGTTATTGGAGGAGCAGTTATCACTCAAAACCATTAAAGCTGACATCGCTTCATTACTACTGAGTGTTCTCTTGAGATTTCTCAGATAAACTGCAATTTCCTTCTTTTTTGATTTGTTTTTGGATGTATGTGCACTTATGCGGTCAAATTTCAATTATAAAAACAATTTTTTCATGTGAAAAATGTGCACTGTAGCAGTTTATGTACTTATGAAGTGTGTACTTATGCGGGTTAACAAAACATTAGATGGATAGGGGAGAAATTAGGGGTTTTCATATCTTGTGCACGCAAGAGGTTTATGCACTTAAGAGATGTGCCCTTATACGGTTTCGACTGTATATATAAAAAAAAATACTATGTAGAATTGTTGATTACTGGTACTTTTTCTTATTGAGGTATATTTTTATTTCTTATTTAAATCTTATTATCTTTATTAAAACTCTGAATCTATCATTATTAAAAAATGATGGTAAAATTCATTTCTTGAGGAATACACTTTTCTTTGATATGGTACATGATGCCTTACATCTTAATTTCATAGCATGTTTCAGAGTCGATCAAGTCTTGTGGAATTACAGGCCAACTCTTCTAAAATTGCACTTTTCAGCTTGACGTTCAGCTGATCCTTCTTGACCGCAGAGCTAACTGTTGCAGGCTCGAGTAACGTTCTATCCTCTTTTAATTTTGTTTTTCTTTAAAAGATCACAAATAAAGTTTAAAATGATCAAGAAAATTAATTAGACTTATTGTATAAAATTATAAAGTGTCTTGTTATCTTCATATTAATACACCAATACTTCTAGATGCAAGGACGGTAAAATTAAATCTCAGCTGTCTCCTTTTGACTATAATACAATTACTGTTTTAAGTTTACCATTTTGCTTAATCGCATAACACACATATAAATTTAATACAAAGAATTACGGATTTAACTTTCGGTAAAATAGAAATCATTTTAAATATTTGTTTTTTATATAGTATTTATACTTTAATTTATATTTTTGAATTTTTCTCAGACAGTGAGAGATATGTGCCTAAATTAGTGCTCTAAATTTAGCTTTCTACTTGTAATATAGTTTTGATTTGTAAATTTTTAAATAGAGAAATATATCGCGGCTTTACTCAAAATGGTGTGCCAACACAATGCGTTAGAATCTAGTATTGTAACCATAGGATCTGCTACGAAATTAGATATCAAATTAATATAATATTATTGGCTTGAACGTGATGAGTTGAATCTAAATTATAAACAAACAATTCTATTTATCAAAGGAAGTTTAAAAATTGCTTTCTATAAACCAAATTTCTGAAAGTTATCCCCAAAAATATTTTCTCCATACATTCATTTTTTTTTTACTTTTTTACTATGTTTCTAAATTTTTGTTTATGTAACTGAAATATATAGTAAGTGCGTCAATGATTTAGTACTTATTTGATAAATGCGGTGACTTATCTGTAATTTTGAGTTTTAAGGAGCATAAGCAAAAAAAATGAAACTTTATTTTACACAATTCGTAGTGTAGTCATTAAATATTTAACCTCTTCACATCTGACAAAAATCTCATATCTCAAATAAAAGACCAATGTCATAGTTATTTTTAAAAAATCTATTACACTTAAAAAAGACCAATAAAAAGCGCATTTTCAAATAATTTTTCGAATAAAAGCCTAATTCTGTTTCTGCAATAAAAAGTTGTCACACATGAACGAAGACTGTGAAGACAATTTTAATGGTAAATAATGTCCTACAAGTTCTTTTCAGCTATATGAATTTCGGGGAAAAAATTAATCAGACTTCTGAAATTTCTATAACATTCAAGTATTCTTTAGTGCGACTGCAAATAAAAATACAATCTGTTCGTCAGTATGTAGGATTTACACGTTCACATACGTTAAAATCATACATAAAGTTATTTGTTTCTAAATTGTATTTGCAGTATCTTTTTAAATTTCAAAAATAATCCAACAGTTCCTGATAGATGCAACTGGATTTAATATAGATATATATAAAAGTAGTAGAAAAATGTATATATACAGGGTGTCCAGTGTTAACGGTGATAATGGCTATATCCTAAACCGTTAGTCAGAGACACATAGTTCCAATTGAAACAATGCTTCAAACCGTGTAATTTATAATAGCAGAAACAATCGAAATCAATAAATCAAATCCTATGAAAATTACGAAATTTAAATTTTTACACCGTCCCCCGGTCCTATCATTTAGAGAAGAGGAGGGTATTATGGAATAGTCGGGGAATATGGGATTCGAGTTTCTGGGTCTGTGAGTGGCTGTTGTCCCGTGGAAATACCATGAACTACTCAAGAAAGGTTCCCAGGTTACAATGCATTGAGAGTTGATCGTTTACAGTTGTCGTACCTCTCACTACAGAGCAAAGTGTGTTTTGTGTTTTTAAAGAGTTTTTGCAGATAATTTTTCAAACATTTTTACCTACTAGTATACACGTGACTTGAACATTGATGTTACGCACAATGCACGCAAAAAGACTCTTAATTTCTTGTACTGCAGTTGTTTTTCAGCTGACAGAGTTTTGCCCATCAGTTTAAAGGTTCATTTTCCTAGATGGCGTGTCGGGTATAATGGAATACTAGGTAATAATTGTTATGAATTTCATGCCATCAACTAAAGAACCGGAATCAAAGAAGCTGAATTTATCAGCTGTATACATTTGGCTTCCAGGATCGGAAGGACAACGACGGAAAATTCTCTGAAAATCAACGAGGCGAAATTTGGATTCAATGCTTCGGCTCTGTGGTTTCTCCTTGATTGTACCAAAGCAGAAAAAGAAGAGTATGTCTGCTACTTTTGTAAACAGACTCGAAGCAGAAATGATCTGAACATAATTCTTAAAATGTGGTTTTGTCCTTAAAAATAACTATGTTTTATGTAGTATAATTAGTTTCTTTTAACGATTCAAAGCACCTATTCCATGTTACCCGACTATTTCATATTAACATCGATTTGTAACTTTTTTTAAAGATAAAATTTTCTATAACAAGAAAATAAATAGTGTTTTTCTTTACAACTGACATTTCATGGTTTTAGTATGTACTCATGATGATTTCTGGGACTTTATTAAACAACCTGTAAAGATTTATTTAGAAATGTAACTGGTATTCCTTAATACCCTCCTGTCCTCTATATTTAGAAGAATTTTCTTTGTACAATTTCATGCACAATAAAAAAATCATCTTCCTACGACTGAAATTCCTAAAGTTTCAGCTGCTTAAATTTAAAGCACTTTTCGAGCTGCAAAATAAGTGTTGCAGACATAATGTATTTGAGAAAAATCAATGTACATGGTTTTGAGTCTTGTAATATTTATTAGCAATTTCTTCAACTATTTTATGAATAGCAATAAAAAAGATTAACGCTTAACTATGTGTATTTAATAAGTTAACATAAAAATATAGCTTATATGAAAATAATTTTTTTTATAGTTACTTAATGAACTTGTATTAAATAACTTTTAAACAAACAAGGGAATAAAAAATTCATCCATTATTAAATAAGAAAATGAAACATTTAAAAATACGAATAAATGTATTTTAGAATCTTAAATTATATTACAAATTTTGTTAGCTTAAAATTTGCTGAAAGTAGCTTCCTTCGACTGCTGTGTTTTTTACAAAGTGTTTTATTTACTTTATCGTTTAACACCAGTAATTTGAGTGTTTTTTCCGATGCACCCGTATTGAAAAGTCGTCCTGTACTAGGTGTAGCACACTCGGTTTTACCATCTACATGCTACACATACGCAATTTCGTACATATGACCCAAGATAGATTTTCATAGAGCTTGGCTGTAACCCTCTGCTTAGGGATTAGTATTCTACAAATAGTTTTGCTTCTTTCTCCACATTATGTCATAAAATGAAATTAAAACCTACAATTAAAAATTTCTATATTTATATAGTTTATTAACGGTTTACGGTAAAGGGGCATTTTTAAATAAGGAAAAGTGATATAGTGAATAAGTCAAAATTTTTGCTGCTTCATAACTTGGTGAATTTTGGTGGTGAAAGGCCGAACTTTTTTAAATTTTGTATGAAATTGTATAAGAAAAATCTTTCTAAATATAATTGACAGGATCGCGGGACCGTATAAAAATTTAAATTTCATAATAGTAAATTCATAATTAAAAGCATTTTTGTAACTGGAACTATGTGTCTCTGACTACGGTATAGGAAACACCCAGTGGGCACCGTTAGCAATGGACACCCTGTGTATGCGTTAACGTTTAGTTAAAAGCCAGAAAAAAAAAAACCAATTTTAATCTTTTGTACAAATTTAACTTTAACAACTTACTTTTATATCATAATTTTCTTAGAATACTTTCAACAATCTATTTCTTTTTTTTCTCGACATACTTAAACATTCAAAATTGTAAAATCTTAAAATCTTAAAATCACTAAAAAGCAGACCATTTCAATTAATAAAAATATTTTATAAGAATAGGAGAGTAGTACCTGCTTCAAAGTAGTCCATTTTAATTATGTTTAGTTTGAGTACCTTTCGGAAAAAGTTTTCAAAAAGAAATAATTTTACGCAAGTAAGGCCCGATTCAACATAAAAAAATAAACATGGAAAATTACAACTTTAAAAAATTTAACTAGTTGAAAACATTCAAATTTAAAAAATTGCATTTTATGCAATACACAATAAAATTCCATTAACAAAATTTCTAATAAATTTTCAATCAAAACTTCTTAAGAGAAAAAAAAATCCAGCCATAAATGATTTCTAATATAAGTGAAGTTGCATTTAAGTACATAAATTGCTTTTATTCTTTTACAACATTTTACTGTTCGGAATTAAAATGTACAAAAATAGTTGTTGGTTTTCAATTGGAAAATGCAATGCTGAAGAAAAAAAGCAACAGAAAAAAAAGTCATTAATGCGATGAAAGAGAAAATAGCTGGGTTTTTTATTTTTGAATAAATAAATTACAGTAGATAACTCACTATGAAAGGTATGAGTTGAAAATATATCCTTAATGCAGTGAAAAGAAAAACTTACTATGCTTGAATAAATAAGTTACATTGTATGGCTCGTTAGGGAAGATATGAGTATGAAAGTTCCAGAGTCAAATTACGTAAAATCAAAATTTGCTAATGTTAAAAAAAAAAAAAAAAAAAACAGAAAATGAGACTTAAAAAAAGAAAAAGCAAACATGAGACATAAGCTTTTAATCTAGATATAGTCTAGTACAGTGGTTCCCAACCGGGGGGTCACGACCCCCAAGTGGGTCGCCATGCCTTTTCTCGGGGGTCGCCGCAGACCCATTTTGCAGGAAATGAGTGGTAAAAATTTTCCACGTTTCTCTGCTATGAGACACGCTTTCTCCCTTTTCTCTTTGTGAAGTAAAATTCCTTTTTCTCACTAGGGCGCTTGTATCAAATCTACAAAAACTGACTTCGCAAAGTGTATCTAGGAGTGTTAGCCAATTTTGAAAACGTGTGCACTAAGGCAGAATTATTGGAAATTGCAGTTAATTTAAGGTGAGAAATTATGAACCACCTTGAAGCTCTTAAATCTGAAATTCAAAGATATATCCCAAAGCTCACAATGAACAAGAGGCGGCACTAGTGCGAAATCCACTTCACACATCTTAGATGTCGCCGATCTTCCTGATGAAGTGCAGGACGAATTTTTGAATTTGCAAAATGACTCTTCAAGCACATGATTTATACCAAGAAAAATCGTTCATTCAAAATGGCTGTACTATGCGTAACTCATATCCGATAATTTCTAAGCTTTCGCTTCAAATGTTAGTGCCATTTGCACCCACTTATATGCGTGAAGTTGAATTTAAAACTCTTTTGTAGATTAAGACAAAAGCCAGTAATAAATTAGATGTTCAAGATGCGGCTGGCTTTGACCAATATTCAGCCAAGGATAGCATAACAGGTCAGCCAAATACAACCTCAGTCATCCTAATAATAATCAGTACGGAATAAAGAGATAATCATTTTTAAATCCCACGATATATTTTTTCATTTTTTTTTGTCTTATTGGTCAAACATGATGGATGGAAGGAGGGGGGGGGTCGCGAACATTTTTGAAAAATGTAAAAGGGGTCGCGATTAAAAACAGGTTGGGAACCACTGGTCTAGTAAGAAGAAATTCTATTAAATTAGTTCTATTGCAACACATGTACGTAACATTAGAGAGCATTTGTCAAAGATTTATTTCCAATTAAAAAATAAATAAGTTAAGTATTTATGTACTATGCAATTTTATTTTTCGTAAAAATCGCAAAGTATAACATCTATATGACTAACTAAACAAATGGCATAATTAGGTATACATTTATATTTTTAAAAAAAAGTGTCCTTAAATTATTAAGTAAAAGTAAAACATATCCATGTAAGATATCTTAGAGGATTTTAAATCTAAAATAATAATAATAATAATTCAAAAATCGCACAGAAAATGAAAATCTGAAATTTTTATTTTTTACACATTTAACAGTCCAAATGCTTACAGTTGTTGTGAAGTGAAACTTGACTGTCAGCTTTGAGCAAGTTTCATTTGTTAATATCTTGGTTAATTTTAGTTGATTACAAAAATAGTATTGTTAGAAACGTTAACGAGGAAAGAAAAAAAAAATCCAAAACTATTGCAATATCTTTCATAATCGTTCACTCAGAGAGAAGGGAAGTAATTTTATGGGAGAAGTCAATTTTTGAAAAACACAAGTTTTTTATACATATGTAGTTCTTAGGACAAACTTTTACTAAACATAAGTATAGAAACTAAGAGATCATGTAAGAGATTTGATTGAATTATATTTACAAAAATTAATTTGACTAAAACGCTACAGCCTGAACTTTTACCTAATTTAAAACATTTTCATAGCAGGGAACATACGTCTGTGTTCAAGGAGTGCAGAATAGGAAAAGCTGCCTAAGGACGTGTTAAGGCATTCTGATCAATCAGTTGATAAAAGAGAGAAATGAGTGACGACTTCAGAAGTAAACTACGCAATTACGGTAAAAGCGGAGAGAGACAATTTTGACCTCAGGTGTTTTCTAGAATATGAATTATTTAATTTTGAGTTTTCTTCGGAATACATTAAGCTGCTGTTTTGAACGTTGGCCAGTATTTGCGTGACAAAAAAGTCGAACTGCCGGGAGTTTGCATTATTTCAGCTTGGCGTCTTAAGGGTTTTCGTGACTTGTTTCTTGGCTAGATAAAAGCATCTCCGAATTTTCCATTAAGCTGACAAACACAGCATGCCTGAAGTAAACAAAAATGCTTTTATCTCGAACGAATTTGAAATTCGTGCAAGGAGAATGATGCTTTTAACATTCGCCGCCCACGAGCTAGGCACATGATCACCCAGATAGGAATGGATCTAGTTTAGAGCTAAAAATACATTCGGCTTTGTCTTGTTATGTAAATATATTAACTAAATGTTAACTAAAATATCTGATTAAAAATTCGCCCACCATAACCGAGTGAATAAGACACTGAACATGGTGGATGGCTCAAGTTCGAAGGTTGCGCGTTCGAATTTATCGCGCAGCTTTCGATCGAAAGGTCTGGAGTTTTGGGCGGTTTTCCCTTCATGTAACGTGAATACGCGTTAGAATCCCTTAATAGGTCTACTTCCCAAGGCACTCCCCCCCTTCTGCAGGTGCCCTTCTTGTAGGCTTGCAGTAATACAAAACAAAATAAACTAATTAAAAATTGTATTTGTATAACACTTGCTTTTATAAATAGAATACATGCAGGCGCGTAGACAGGAAAATTTTTCGGGGGGGGGGGATATGCGCCTGGAAAATTTTTCAGGGGGGGGGATATGAACTTATATGTGTATAAATAGACAGAATTTTATCACTAATCCAAAAATTTCGGGGGTGATATATCCCGATATCCCACCCCCTGGCTACGTGCCTGAATACATGTTTACATAATATTTATTGTTTTTGATTTACGATGGTCCGCGGAATATTTTTCCTATTTTTTGCCTGTCCGAATATGAAGAAAGCTTGAAAAACACTGGTATAAAACGTGTCGGAGTTGTAGTTGATTACTTGTTAATAAGTACTGCGAATTCAAAAGCGTTGAAATAAATAAATAAATAAATAATTTTCAAGATAAACTAAAATCCTCTCTCATGAACATTTAAGGATAAGAATCGCTGTAGTAAAAAAGGTCTGAATCTGATTAACGCAAATCTGAATCTTATTAACGCAGTGATACATGATTAGCTGTATTTTAGCTTTATTTTCAAATATAAAAAACATATTCTGGCAGCAAAATAATTCTTATCCTATTTAGCCCTGAGGTACGTATATGTGGACTTGTCTTACATGCCTCATAAAAGCTAACCTGTGATGTAGGTCACATATTTAATATTAATTGTTTCTTTCGCTTTCCTAGCTGTTAAGAAACATCTTTTTCGCATACAAAGCTCTTACTACCTAATATGAACTCACATCAGTTAACATTTCTCTGAACTAATTTTCTATCACATAGGTTTACTGTAATTTGGCTAGTTTTATTTCAATAGCTGGGTAGATAACAAGACAACAATGTGAGCATGCTCACATTGTTGTCTTGTTATCTCTCTGTTGATTAAGAATATCCTGCAGTCTTTCGGCTTCATTTATAATGAAATTACTTTTGGCTCTCATTTGTGCGTTCCTTAAATGCCAAGTTTAAACTTTTTGCCAGCCTCGTGATCATTGTTCGGATTTAATTTCACTTTAGATTAATAAGACTCATCTTCTGACCATTCTACCAAACCGTCTCCCCGCCACCACCATCCTGTAATTATGCATCGTTTAAGACGAAAAATAAAAGTTTATTCGAGTTTCTACATTGTGTCTTATAATTCTATCGCAAAGTAATATTCTTAAATTTATTGCTCTAAACTAGAACGCTCTGCCACTATATGCAATGACTTGGAAAAGTAAACCTTCAAATTATTTAAATCACATCGCATACCAAAACCAATATTTTCTTCATACAACCCGCCTAATTTTATGAGATTTTGACTACACCTGTAGAAAGATGAATGATTTTGCTTAAAAAAGAAACCGATTAACCAATATACAATACTGAGCTCAATTTATTTATGAAATCACTAGCTATTTTGAGTAGATTTCTAAATTACGGTCAGTTAATGGGGGACAGTAAAGTAAAGCAAGTGTCAATACTTCTTAGACAAAGCTAGTGATGCTAATATTACGGAGTAGTATGTTTTTTAACGTAGGTCCTAGATTGCACAGCACTTTCCAAAATTCGTAACCTATGGAGAGTAGGGGGCACAAAATGTTTTTTCGCATATCTCTCTAAAAGAAAAAATGGTTGCTCACAAAATTCTTGCTATAAATACAACATGAATACATAAAAATCAATCTCAGGTCATTTTGAAATTCTCTCTCTAAGGAGATATACGTGAAAAAAACGGTTAGGGTTGCCATCTCTCTTGAAAGAAAAAAATATACCTCTGTCAAATTCTTGGTTAAAAAATTTACAAGTATGAATCCGATGTTTAAGCACAACTTGCTTTTAACTAAGCCCGTTTTGAAATTCATTTGATTAAATTTAATGTAAGAGAAAGCTTTATGTAATTTCCGCCCCCCTTATATGTCGATTTCAAGCATATGCTTTTTTCTGTGATCTGTGATGTCACTATAAGTAAAGCCCAGGGAAGTGTGTTTAAGTTGTTGTTGTTGTAACTTCAGGTCTCGCAAGGTTATTTCTTCAAAGCGGTTGATTTGAATTGGATTCCGTCCCACTACGGTATTCCCGGGAATGAAAAGCCGGATGAGTTGGTCAAAGCAGGATATTGTGTCAATCAGTCTTTGTATAATCAAGTAGGCTATAAGTCCGTCTCATCCAATATGAATTTGGCTTTTAAGGACATGCATATGTTACACGTAAAAGAACGAACAATACAGAAACCACGGAGAAATGCCATCCATAATCTTCCCTATTGCTCCAGGAGCAGTGCTGTGGCTGCTTTTTGTCTGACCCCCATGCATGACTTAAAACATCTGATTTTCTAAAGAACTTGATATAGTCTCACATAAGAATTGGGGAGACAATCTCGAAACTCTAAAAATATGCTACAAGACGGTCCTACAACAATGAAAATAAAAACAATGATAAATGGAGACCAGAGACATAGAAAAGAAAATAATCAAGAGTACAATAGAGGAATATAATAACTAGGGATACGTAAATTTCGTATTTACGAAATAGATGCGATAAAAGTGAAATTTGCCAAATATATGCGATAAATGCGATTTTTAAAATTTTGTATATATTTCCACGAAATCTCGGTCATTATCAGTTTTTGCCGATGAGAATGAAAAATGCCTATTTAAGCTCCTAAAAGAACATGCTCCTCAACTGATTGCAAAACTTTACCCCACATCAATTATAACTAGGCGGAATTCTTGGTTCAAATCTGTCATTTATTTGAACGAATATAAGACGCATATTATTTATTTTCTTCATGAAAATGAAGACGAAAACTCCAGTATCAGTTACCTAAAATAATGTTTTGGAACTGTAATTCTGGCTCGTAAAATACGAATTCAATTAACATTCGTATCTGAGTTCTGTCCGAAAATCATAAAAACAATAGAAAATCTAGAAGGATCAGACTATCCATTTGCGCACATTTTTTCTGGAGTAATTTAGAAACTTTAAACTCTTCCCTTAATCGTTAAGGCTGTTTTGGTGAAAAAACAAAAAGCAATTTTGTCAAATGGAAATTGCGAAATTGATGAAGAGCACAGCATTATGCTGAAGACAGCAGCACAAAAATGTTTAGACAAATTGTCTGCACACATGAAATCCAGTACGACAAACGAATCCTATCAGCACATTTGCAAGTTATTTCGTCCATCTTTAGCTGCAGCGATATACCTATTTCATTTATGAACACAAATTTGATCCTGGAAAGCTTCTCTAAAATACCATTTTTTAAATACCAGAGGATGAAATCATGGATGGATAGACTCATTTTCATGGACAACTACTTGAAGTGATTAAACAAGAAACCCTTATTGATATCATACAGATTTTAGTAAGAACAAAATACTGCTACCCTAGCTTTGCAAAGGCAGAATCCAGAGCCTCTTTAGTCCAGTGAACAGTGTACATGCTGAGGGATATTTTAGTATAGATGCTGAGAGATAATTTAGTTATTAATGACCGAAGACAAAAGTTAAAGGAAGAAAATGTAGAAACATCTAGAATGTTAGCTTTTAATTAAACATTTTAAGTACTTTACTATACTTTATTTTTATTATTATTGATTTTTTGCGAATAAATGCGAAATTTTGGTCTCGTAATTTTTTTAAATGCGAAATTTTAGTATTTTATTTGCGAAAATTACGTATCTCTAATAATAACCTATGAATCGAAAAAAAGTTCGGCAGAATGATGAGCGCAAAAATCTAATAAAAATTATACACATGGATCTAGGATGTCGCTGGGGACCGCCTATGCATTTAAAGTCCGATTTGAATGCAATTATATAGATGATTTTAACGAAAGAAAAAGAGCTATCAACTCCATTTATCAAGGAGAGCAACTTGCTGACAAAAAGCCATTCATTGGTCAGTAGAAAAGAATTAAAAAAAATATTCGAACCTTAACAGACAACACAGCTACAGTTGAAGCCTATAAAAATCAATATCCTTGTGCACAAATAATGGTAGAGACACCGGAAGCAATAAAATAAATAAAAACTTTGTGAAAAAAAAACCACACATAAAAAGTTACTTATAAGATGTGACGATCGTTTCGACCACAATTCTTTCTTTCGGTCTTCGTCAGACAAGCCCTTCGACTCACAGAGATAAGAGAACTGAAAAGATAAACAAACAAGCATGTTGCCACAAGGAAACAAGAAAAGGGGGAACAAAACCATGGAGAGGGAAAAAAAGGGGGCAGGGATAAAAAGAAAAGAAAATAAGGACAAACAAAAATGCATAAATAAATAATTATAACAAAATAAAAAGCAAAAAAGACAAACAAACAAACACATAAAGAAAAACAAAAGAAAACGGAACAAGCAAAGGAACATAAAACAAAAATAACATAAAAACACAATACTTTTTTTTAAAGCCACATATACTTGTTTGTTTATCTTTTCAGTTCCCTCAGCTCTGTGAGTCGAAGCGCTTGTATGACGAAGACCGAAAGAATCTTTTGGGCGAAACGATCGTCACATCTTATAAGTAACATTTTATGTGTGTTTTTTTTCACAAAGTTTATATTTATTTTATCATTTAACACTAGTATTTTGAGTGTTTTTTGTTTTTTGTTTTTTTTCACAGGAAGCAATAGCTCAAAATTCCGACAAAGCATTCATAATAAACTGGAATAGGGGCCACGTGGGCACAGAGTGAAACTAGTGAGCTGATAGACTTGCTAGGAAACCTATAGAAAAACAATATATAGGAATAAATACTACCCTGCCCGGTCCCATTTCTAGAATTCACTATTCAATCAATAAAGAAATAATCAGTAGCTGTCAGGATTTATGGACTAATGTACTCGTTCTTCATACGGGAGGAAGCAGATATTTTTCTAACACACATAATTAAAATTTATTCAATCAGAGGAAAACTATCGAATCGTTTCACTCGTAACCTGGCATTACGATAGTCAAGAAAAAAAAAAAAAAAAAAAAAAAGATTGTGGAAATTTGTACTAGTTTGTTTCCCTAAAGTTCAGAGTTCTACGCACAGCAAACGAAATTATTAAAGTATCAGCTCGTCGACCATTTTCCTATATATTTTTACCCCAAACTCTGTGATTAAGTGATAATAATGAACGAAAACAATTTCATTTATTACCAGATTACACCCAATAATTAGGAAAATAAAACATCTAATTTGATATCCTGCTAATTCTAAACATTTGATATCCTGCAGACGATATTTAGGTGTTCTCTATTGAATTTCAGGGGGAATAAGAATTTTATGAAGTTTTTTTTTGCACCGAAAGAGATTTTTTATTTAAAATTTAAAAGGAAAGTATTTTTAATCGTGGGTTAATGTTGAACGACTAGCCGCCTTCGGCGATCAGTTTTGGCTGTCGATGGCCGCTTCGCGACTGGCTTGTGCAACCTACGGCACACGGTCCTCTTCGCAACCGAAATTTGCAACCTGCGGGTCGTCCGCAGGCTAGTAATTATAGATATACGACAAAAGCAAAATAAAAAACACCAAATTAACATAAATAAAAGCTATGAAATCCAACAACGTTGAAAACAAAATCCATCCGATTAAACGAATTCAAAATTAAACGCTTATGACAAAAACATATGTCACCAAAAACAATATAAAACACTCAATTAAACACTTCAAAATTAAACAAATGCTTATGGATTTATGGCAAAAATTTTTTTAAATGTCCCAAAACAATCGAAATAAAAGTTACGATCCAACAACGTTGAAATCAAAATGCATCCGTTTAAACGAATTCAAAATTAAGCAAACGCTATCATCAAAACAATCTAAAACACTCAAACACTTTTAAAATATCCAAAAATATATAAAAATATTTCAATTGACAAATGAAGATCCATTTTACGAACATAAAAATTAATGGAAAAAACAAAAGTATTCTTAAGGAAAAATACTCATTTTCAAATTTAGAAAAAAGCAGTAAAATTCGAATAAATTGATAAAGCTGAAATTTCTAGAAATGCAATAGTCTCATCAGCAAGTTTCTTCTCCACGTGTTGTTTTAAAATTTTTTCGATACTCCTATCTCATGAACACCTGGAGTTTGCGTGCCAGAAATCAGGCAACCTAGATTCTGCATTATCCCAGCGTGTCCTCCTGAATATTTTACCGACGAGTGTTTATTCAGTTAAAAGCATTTTTCGAATCTTCCATTAACTGGGACAAATACATCGTGTCTGAAGCAAACAAGAATTCTCTCAAAGCTAATGCATCTTGTGTGTACAAAAGGACTGGTGCGTCTACGTAGCAAATTTTTATGAAAATTAGATCCCCCCCCCCCGCGACATACCTTATATAACACTAATACTCATTAATTAAGTAATCTCTCTCTCTCTTCGTGGAATAAATATAAAATACATACTTAAAAGGGGTTCTCCGTCATGTGGAATTTTAAATTGAGAAATATTTCATTTGAGATTATATTTGTGTACAAAGGTTTATTTTACTTCTTTCTTATTCACCACAAACTTTTAACAAAGGTAGTTATAATCCTACCACTCATTAGTTTTTGAAAGTCCCGCTGGGGCTTTTCTTGGTTACGGGGTAACGCAGGTCAATGTACCAGCATTTAATGACTGGTGAGAGAAAGCAACAACGGGTATGTAAGATGAATCTTTGGCGTTGTTTCTTTGTAACGATGCTTAAAAATGAAAAGCAGAGAATTAAAATCCATAGATTAAAAATTAAAATAAATCTTCTTCTATCTTCTATACTATTAAAATCTGTGCGCGTCTGTGTATGTGTGTGTGTGTGTGTGTGTGTGTGGTGTGTGTGTGTGTGTGTGTGTGTGTGTGTGTGTGTGTGTGTGTGTGTGTGTGTAGCATCATCTCCTCCTAAATGGCTGGGAGTTGTGTTTCGAACGAGGTATCCACGAATTCAGAAAATTTCGAGAAAGAACCTCCGCTAATTTAAATTTCGAAATTCGAATTAGTTTAGGAGATATTGATAAAAACCCCCATCAAAAACGCTAATTTTTGCTCTCCGCAATTCCGCGATTGTAACCCCCGCGATTGTAACCGCGATTGTAACAAGTATAAGTTTTACGGCGCTATACTTCGATGTTTCATATAGAAATAATGCAGTTATTAAGGCGATTTTAAACGATCTATAGAATTTTCACCAAATTAAGTAAACTGATTTAAGTTAGAGGAATTCCTCCAAATTTCAGAAAATTGAAATTCACGCATTTTGTACATGGTAGTTAACGGTGATTAAAACCCGTTATAGTTAAAAATAATTTAAATAACTGCTACTTATCAGTAATATGCCTGCATTAAATATTGGCGATCGAACCATATAAATGATAGATAACTATTTCCCATTTTGATTGCTGTTAAATCAATGCTTCGAATGATTCCCTGAAACAAAAAAAATCTCGCAAAATGGTGTATGTTGGCATTTGGCGATCGAAGTACTGTGTAATAAATAATTGATTCTTATTTGTTAAAGCAGAGCTATGTAAGTTTCTTTTACTAGAAGCTGTTAGAAAGGCGTAATTAATACTGTCTAATATATTTTTTGTTTTACGACTTGAAATGTATGTTGATTCCTACTTTAGTACATTTCTTAGCAAAGTTGGCGGAAAATATTCAAGTTTAGTACAGCTTTGTACGTATTATTAATTCCATTCTTCAATTGAGATGAGCCGATGTCACTAGCGTATGCACAACTATTTTTTTTTAAATTCCGACAAAGAGTATTGCGTATTGCCTTTAGTGTCAAGTTTAATTTGTGGTTCGAGCTATTGGCCATCGACTGGCGGCGTTAATTTCGCCAATATGGCAGTTCTAGCAAAATAAACATGAATAACTCATTTCATGTTCTATTTTTAACAATGCTATAATTTCCGTAGCAACGGAATCCACTATTGCCACTTAAGTTGTTAAATTTAAAAATTAAGTGAAACCACTCATTTCTACAGCT
This sequence comes from Cheiracanthium punctorium, assembly GCA_038373885.1. NCBI lineage: Eukaryota > Metazoa > Arthropoda > Arachnida > Araneae > Cheiracanthiidae > Cheiracanthium > Cheiracanthium punctorium. The sequence goes on along the minus strand of JAWZYV010013598.1, from coordinate 166,256 downwards.
TTTAAGACTCGAAAAACTGAAAGCGCATCAAACGTGAAATAAATAGAACTAACTGTAACAGACTTGCGCTTTAAAAATAATCGAAGTTTTTATGCAATTCTACATACCTTTAATTTTATTTCCTTCGAGTGTGGATGTCATTTTTTACGTCATTTTTGCTGTTTTGCGGGCAGATTGTCCGGAGCAGCACATACCCTCTAATGTATCTGCTCCTCCGGAAGCAAGAGAGTATGTCCGGCACGTATTTGTGTAACCCCATTGTGTTAATCAGAATTTTCTGGTGTCACATTTTTTAGACCATTTTTTTACCGCGGAGATTCCGATCCTAAAGTATATTGATTAAGCAGGAGTAGCCAGAAATTTTTCATGGGAATGTTACGTCTACTGCAACTCACATATATGTACACGTGTGTGCGATAAGGGAGTGAAGAATATACATTTTGTACGGCAAAAAAACTCCGCATGGGGGGTTGTGACCCCTATCCCCTCCTTGGCTACGCCACTGTACACAAGCATCAGTTGTCACGTCGTGACTAACCGTCGTAGATGGCAAACTCCGAAGTTGTTCTGAGGGTTATACAAAATTAAAAATTTTACTGTTAGTAAATTTTACTTTTGATACAGTTCGAATATTTGGTTTTAATACTTTTCGGCCACCAAGGTAAGATGAAATATTACTAAATACAGCAACCCAGAATTTTCTTAACTATTGCATTTGACACTATGCAACTACAGTAGATTCCCTAAACACGATAGATACGTTCCGTGTTATAGGAATCCGTGTTGTACGGGTCCTGCGCTATACTCCACCTGGAGTGCGGACTGCGCGGTATAATCGCGGCAAAACTTATTTGCGCTCCGTAAAAATGCAATGATGTTTGGTGTTGCCATTCAAAAGGAATGTTAATTACAGGAGCTAAGGCGTCATAATATCAGAACATATGTCTCATTTTACCGTGCTGTACGAGTCACTTTTAACGTGTTACACGAAAACGATCGTAATGTTTTCGTCGTGTTCTAAGAATTCGTGTTGTAGACACATGTTATAAAGGGGTCAACTGTAATCTGTAAAAAATGAAAAATGAAATTAGTTATTTATTTAGGGCGAATTGACAGTGAGATAAACGTCAGTTTTATGTAACAAGTGTGATACTGCATTAAGAGTTCAATAAGGGTAATAAGCTTTTTCTCAGAAGTTACATCACGAACGTTTTCATTTACAAAAGCGACATGATTTTCACCGGAGCAGGGTACATTTTTGGCTTTTAAACGTAAATGATGCATCCATTGTTTCATGTAGGTTTTTTTAATTTAGGTAATATAATAATTTTAATTTAGGTAATATAATAATTTTAATTTAGGTAATATAATAATTTAATAAAGTCGTGTGTAACATAACTGCACTAATGCATTGTCCACGCTTTGAAAAATGCAAGATAAAATTGTTGTCAACATCATGTAATGTTATTTATGTGGTGTATACTATATATACTGTTGCGGAATTACTCTGCTACTCCTGGGGTTCGTCGTTCTAAAGTCCAGTGGTGTAAAAAGTTCAAGTAAAAAGTCACTTGTCAGGATGGAACACAAACTTTATTTCTTCTAGAACTTCGTAGAACAATCAGCTGCACACAATTCACAAGCACAATCTAGCAGTAACGTGCTTTTAACAATCCGCTTGGATCAGAAGCTCTCACAAATGCTGTATTTCTCACACAAAATAAGTCACTTTTACAGGCAAAAATTCCGTGGAAATATTCAAGGGATATAGTACACTATCCCTTAAGACACAGCAATGAAGAATTTACACACAGCACTTTAAAAAAACCTTCACAAAGCAAGCTAAAACACAGCTTCTATAGCACTATCAGTTCACACAAAACAAGCGTACTCAGAGCTCTTCACACATTGAATGTTCAACTCGCAACTGACTCGATTCGGGGCGATGCCCGCTTCTATAAATAGCCGGCGCAGGAGGTACAAGAGGTTTCCAGAAAAGTCAATTTCTCGAGGGTTCTACATAAAGCGTGAATTTTGATTACGTCATAGAAGAGAAATGTTAGGTTATTATGCGTTTTTAATGCAGGAAAAACAACTTCCAGGCCCCATTGGAAAAATCGCGCCAAATGACCAAAAAGTCGCCAAGCTTGGCGACTTTTGGCGAAATATAGCCAAATTTGGCGCCAAAAATAAGTCCTCAAAAGTGAAGAGATCTAAGCTCTAGGACTAATATTTCTCGAGATTTCTAGAAGCCCATAGAAAAACATATGGGAAAGCGAAACCTCCGTATCTCCGGTTCTAATTGGCCGATTTTGATGCAACAAAAAGCAAAATTTATCTATTTGAAGCGTAGAATACGAATTTTAAACCATTCTAAGCCCCAGAGCAGCGGGTTGCCCCGAAAATTCGTAACAATATTAAACCTCAATGTGGTATATACTATACCTCACAAAACGAATTATTTGATGTAAAAATCAGGCATTTTTCGAAAAAGAAAAGTTTTGTCTGCATACCATAAAGTTCTTTCTTTTTTGATCGCCAGTCACATTGACGTAGTTTTTGTGTCATGTTGCAATCGTCTAAAATTTGCACTCATGACGTCAACTTTAACTCACGATTTGTAATCGTGAGTTAAAGTTGAGTAAGAATCATTCAGTTGAGTAAGTATTTTTTAACGTTTTGAGATTCCTCATTACTGGGTTTAATTCGAATTATATATGTGTAAGGAAAATATGCGTTTCCCACCGTGCGGAGAACGGGTACGCAGCTAGTCTATACTATTAAAATCTGTGCGCGTCTGTCTGTCTGTCTGTGTGTAACATCATCTCCTCCGAAACCGCTAGGAGTTGAGTTTCGATCGAGGTGTCCACGGATACGGAAAATTCCGAGGAAGGTCTTCCGCTAATTTAAATTTCGAAATTCGAATTAGTTTAGGAGATATTGCTAAAAAACCTGTCAAAAACGCTAATTTTTGATCTTCGTAATCCCGCATTTGTAACCCCTGTAGTCAAAAATGTAAGAAATAAGCATCGAGATTGCCATGTTTGGCTATTTTATTAAATTATTTAGACTCCTGCAGTAAAAATAAAAGAATAATGATTTTTTTTCTGTTTAGATTATTTACAAAGTTATTTTTTAATTAAAGCATTGCGTGCGTGTGAAATCAGAGCAGGAATTCAATGTTTTTTATGTGTAAAAGAATAAGGATTTGGAGATTTCCGAGACTAATATATGTATATTTTTTAGTTTGGCGAAAAACAAAATGGCTGATATGGCGATTTTGAGGAAGTAGTAGGTTCTACCGATTTTCACAGTTTTGGGCTTTGCGCAATTTTCTAAGAGCGTACCGAAATAGTATTTTTAAAAACAAGTGTAGGTTTTACTAGAGTTCAGCTTTAATTTTTTTAATTTAGCAGTTATTAGTGCAGAAATAATGCAGTTACACTCATGTCCATAAATTAAGGATAATGAAGTTCAGGCAAAGAAAGAGAAAGAAGCAAAACAAATTTGACTTATTTGTAAAGTCTATTTATTAAACAAAAAGTAAAGAGCAAAAAAGATGCTATATGTTTGACATAATTAATTAAAATTGCAAGTTTTACTCCTTTGACCAAATTTCAAAAAAGAACCTATTTACAAAAAACAGTATAACATGGTTAGTAGGATGGTTAATACGGAGTATGTCTCCCGGACGATGCAATACAGGCCTGACAACGCCTAGGCATGCTGAGTATCAAATGATCAATCTGATCTTGGGGGATATTACACCACTCATCAATCAATGCACTCCGAAGTTCCGGTAGAAAGGTGGGAGGGGGTTGACGGGCTGCAATTCGTCGGCCAAGCATATCCCACACATGCTCTATTGGATTCAAGTCCGGTGAGTATGCTGGCCAATGCATACGGGTGATATCCTCCGATTGAAGGCATTCGTCTACAATGTTTGCACGGTGAGGACGGGCGTTGTCATCCATAAACACAAATTCAGCACCCATGGCGCCCCGAAACAAACGTACATGTTGTTCCAGAATGACATCCCGATAGATGTGGCCTGTCATCGTTACACTCCGAACATGCAGGTCAGTTCTGGAACCAAGAATAATTCCTCCCCAAACGAGCCATCCTACACCACCGTAACGGTGTCTTTCAATGGTGTTCTCTTGGTGGTAACGGGTACGTGACGCTCTCCAGATGAATGTCCGGCGAGAATCAGACTCCAAACTAAACCTGGACTCGTCGGAAAACATCACACAAGACCACTGTTGCGGTGTCCACAATGCATGCTCTCTACTCCAGGTTAATCGCAGGCGACAGTGAGTTGCGGTAAGTGGAACACATCTGTCAGGCCTACGAGCATATAGACTAATGTGCCCTAAGCGTCTGTACACGGTCTGCTTTGAAACTGTCGTACCGGTAGCTGAAGAGAGCTGACGAGACAGGTCTGATGCTGTACTCCGTCTGTTTCTTTTAGCAGTAACTGCCAAATAGCGGTCCTCATTCGGCGTTGTAACTCGGGGGCGACCTGTGCTGTAACGTCTACTCACATTACCATCATCTTGGAATCGTTGCCAAAGCCTGGAGATGACACTCTGGGCGATTCCAAGTTCCTCGGATACTTCCAGCTGGGTACGTCCACATTCCAGTCGTCCGATAATTCTGCCACGTAAAACATCATCCAAATGCCTCCTTTGTGCCATAACTATGCGGTTTTTGCACTGAAAGGCTTTCACAGCGCTTGTGAATAATTTTACTTCTTTGCCACCATTCCTTATATACCCCTCTCTTACACTCTCGTCATTGTGACGTACCATCCACGCCATCTGGTGGTTTCCTGTAATTTGCATATTCTTCTTCAAGATGTGTGTGATCATTCCACAGGTGAAATTTTTATTTTAGAGATCAATTTCTGTGTGATTCTGAATTATCCTTAATTTATGGACATGAGTGTATTAAGGCGATTTAAACGATCTAACTTGAGAATTTTCACAATTAAGTAAATTGATTAAAGTGAGGGGAAATTCCGCCAAATTTAAGGTCATTGAAATTCTCGCATTTTGTACATCATAGTTAACGATGAATAAAACACATTAACACCTAGTTAATAATTTAAAATACTGCTCCTTTTCAAGTATATGGATGTTGTACTTTGGCGATCAAACCATATGAGTGATAGATTACTATTTTCCATTTTGGTTGCGGTTATCTCAATGCTTCGAATGATTCCTTGAAAAAAATCTCGCAAAATGGTGTATGTTGGCACCATTGATATATATGCTAATATTTAGCATATATATCAATGGTTGGCACTTTGGGGGAATAATTCCGTAAGCGTGGGCAGGTTTAGTTGGTCTTTTTTTTTTGTTGCCAACGTCTAACCCATTAAGGTTGCCGTTAAAACAGTTCTCTATATATTCTAAGCACAATCCTTGCAGACTGGCGTATTTAGCAACGCGAAAAAGCTTTGGCGATATTTGGCTTGGCGACCTGCCCCCGCTTACGGAATTATCCCCCACTTTGGCGATCGAATGTGTAAAAAATCATTGATTCTTATTCATTAAAGCAGTGCTACGGAAATTTCTTTTTCTGGTAACTGTTAGAATGGCATATAACTAATACTGTTTAATAAATTTTTTGCTTTACAAATTAAAATGTATGTTAATTCCTACTTTACCTTTCTTAGCAAAGCTGGCGATAAATATTCAAATATAGTGTAACGCTGTGTTTAATAGAGTGTGTTCTCGCGTTTGTGCTGCTAATTACATTCCGGGATTGCAATGAGTCGATATTATGAGCGTATGCTTGGGTATGTTTTTAAATCCCACCAAACAAGGTGTAATAAAATCGGAATTCTTTAAAAATACGAATGCTTTTGGAGGTGAATAAGAATGGTTTTTCAGCCTGGTAAAAACTGTGGGTATTGTAAGGATTGCGGGTAAATTTTTGAATTTGTTGTTAAGTTTAATTGGTGATTCATTTTAGCTATTTACCATCAATTTGTGGCGTTAATTACGCCAATATGGCAGTTCTATCAAAGTAAACATGAATATTCATTTCATGTTCTATTTTTAAGATTGCTACAGTTTCCGTAGTAACGGAATCCATTGTTGCCACTTAAGTTGTTAAATATAACAATAAGTGAAATCATTAATACCTACATCTCTTAAAACTCGAAAAATGAAAACGCGTTAAATATGAAAAAAATAGAACATTAACATATCTGCGCTTCTTTAAAAATAATCGAAGTTTTCATGCAATCTATTATATAAATGTGAAAGTATGTTTGTTTGTTTGTTCATCCGGGAGTTCCTCCCACACCGTTGGACCGATCGGCTTGAAATTTTGCACATACAGGTAAAACGACATAGGCTGCTTTAAAATTCTGGAAATCCACCCATTCTCTAACTTTTAACGATTTTTCGCAATTTTCAGGGTAGAAAGCTACTCAAATAACCGATTTCAGCACATTCGTGAGCATAGTTAACAAAGTTAGATTTATTTATTTATTACTTCCAATAATTCAAGTGAGACTGACGTCATTTTGATGTCACCGAGTGTAAAAATGCATTAAAAATCCTGGTTAACAAGTTTTGACAAAAAATTACACCACGAGCGAAATAATAAACTTCCATCCAGATTATCAGATGCTGTAGAAAATAAAATAGCGTGGTTTCTTTCTTTTTTTTTCTTTTCTTCTTTCACTAATTCATGTTAGATATCGCAACTGAGAATGGTGTCATTTTGACCTCATGAAAATGAGTTAGAAATCTAATTACATTAAAAGGTTTTGACGCAAAAATTACTATTATAAAAATTCAAAGTATTTTGTTTAATGCGCGTGTTACCCTTAGCGATTTTTGAGCTCTGTGATTTTATCAGCAACCATAATAACGAAAGGAAACTTGCATTTTTTTAAATCGTGGGAAATTCAAATGTCGGCACAAGATTCAAAATACTAATTGACATAATGCATAGTATTCGCTATCGGTTTGACGACGGTCGTTGTATGTATTCTCAAAAATCGTACAAAATGTCGCCAAAATTTGGACGACTTTTGGCGGTATATTATCTATATTAGATATACTCTTTTTTTTGTTAAATTTTAGCAACTTAAGAAGCTCTTGCACAAAAGTTACATCATTAGCAAAATGGATACGGAAAATATTTGAAATACCGATTTGCTATGAATAACCCCAATATCTCTCAAATTAACTTTAATAAAGTTCTGTTGCAAGCGAGAGTTTTTCAACGTCGTATGTTTCAATATTACTCCGTTTGAAAACTACTGCGCGAAATGACTAAATTCGACTACCCTGGTCAGAACGTGACGTCATAGATTAAAAGTTGTCTGAAATTCGTAAACTCTGCAACACAATTTAACGCCCTATTCGCAATTTGAGCGATTCCAAATAGTTACTCGAGATCACACAGTTTGATGTTTTTACGAGTCTGAACCATGGTGGATTTAAATAATATTTAAATTGGTACAGCTTGGATGTTTTCCACCACTGCGAGATGAAATATTTTGCTGTGCTATATACGCCGATCAGACAAGAATTATGCTTAAATATATATGGAGATCGGTTTTAATGGCAATGCATAAATTTCACACAATCACCAAAAAGTAGAAAGACATCATTGGTTTAAAATATGTAATCTGTATCTTTAAATTGAGCATTAAAAACTGAGAAACGAAGATAGATAATATTAATATAAGCAATAGATAGTATTCTCCTTTTTATCTCTGGTAGTAATAGTAGATTTGTTTGGATAATATGGATTAAAGAACAGTATATATATATATATATATATATATATATATATATATATATATATACCACGTTAATAACTATTTCGTGAAATTAAAAGTGTTATATTCATTATTTTTTAACGATCGTCTTATAACTAACTAAACCATAATCATACGTTGCGTAATATATTTCATGGTAGTCTCAACAAAAGGACTACTTGAACTTATTGACATTTTGCTTTTGCATAGATAGTTACGATTAGATTTTAGTAAAATATTCGTTTCCTACCGTGCGAAGAACGGGCACTCAGCTAGTCTATCTATCTCCTATACTATTAAAATCTGTGCGCGTCTGTCTGTCTGTCTGTGTGTAGCATCATCTCCTCCGAAACCGTTGGGAGTTGAGTTTCAATCGAGGTGTCCACTTATTCGAAAAATTCCGAGGAAGGTCTTCCGCTAATTTAAATTTCGAAATTCGAATTAGTTTAGGAGATATTGATAAAAAACCCCGTCAAAAACACTAATTTTTGCTCTCCGCAACTCCGCGATTGTAACCCCTGTAGTGAAAATGTGAGAAATAAGCATCGAGGTTGCCATGTTTGGCCAATTTATTAAATGATTTACACTCTTGCATTAAAAATAACTCTTGCATTAAAAATAAAAGAATAATGCTTTTTTTCTGTTTCGAATATTTGCTAGGTTATTTTTTAATTAAAATATCGTCTGCGTGGGAAATCAGAGCAGGAATTCAACATTTTTTATACGCAAAAGAAAAAGGATTTGTAAATTTCAGAGACTAAAGTGTATAACCTGATAATTTGGCAAAATAAAAAAATGGCGTATATGGCGATTTTGAGAAAGTGGTTTCTAGTGGTTTGCACAAATTTTAGGCTTGGCGCAATTTACTGAGAGCGTAAAGAAATAGTATTTTTAAAAACAAGTGTAGGTTTTACTAGAATTTAGCATGAAATTTTAATTTTCTGTTCAGAAATAATGCAGTTATTAAGGCGATTTTAAATGATTTTCATCAAGTTAAATAAATTGATTTAAGTTAGGGAAACCCCGCCAAATTTCAGAAAATTAAACTTTTTCATTTGTATTGCTAATTCTATGCCCCGATTGATATGAGTTGGTGTTACGAGCGTATGAATAGATAATATTTTTTAATCCTGCCAAACAAGGTGTAATAAAATAGGAAGTCTTTATAAATACGAATGCTGTTTGAGATGAATGAGAATATTTTTAAAACCCAGTCAGACTAGCTGGTAATGCCTTTAAATTATTGCATTTATTGTCAAGTTTAATGCGTGATTCATTTTGGCTATTTGCCATAGACTGCCGACGTTATATACGCCAAAATGGCAGTTCTAGCAAAGTAAACATAAATAAATCATTTCATATTCTATTTTTAACACTGCTACAGTTTCTGTAGCAACGGAATCAATTGTTGCCACTTAAGTTGATCAATTTAATAATTAAGTGAAACCACTCATTTCTGCATCTCTTAAGACCCAAAAAAGTGAAAATGCATTAAATATGAAACAAATAGAATTTTAACATATTTGCGCATTAAAAATAATCGAAGTTTTTTCACGCAATTCTGCATATTTTTCATTTTATTTCCTTCGCGTGTGACGTCATTTTCACGTCATTGTCTTCTGTTTTGCTGTCAGATTATCCGGAGAAGCACATTGCACGCTAACGTATGTGTTGCTTCGGCGGACATAAGGAAACAATTTGTCGGGTGCGTATTTGCCTAACCCCTCTGTGTGTCTAAATTGAAGCAATGAAACTTTGACGGCGTTTTTATTAAACGCCGTCAAAGTTTCATTGCTTCATTCATTTTTATTAAAACTAGAAAAAGGCAGATTAACGTCAATAACGTGGAAGAAGCGATATGGAATACTATTTAATTGGTAGCCGTAATGCGAAATGATAATCGATTATTCACATGCGCAAAGCAACAAAATTTCAAAAGTATGAAAAGTCAGGAATATGAAATGAAAATCCAAAATAAATCACCAGAGACTATAGGATAAGCATCGTGTACGAGAATGATATTGCAATCATGTACATAACAAAGGCGCTTGTAAGGAATACAAAACATAATATGAAATTAATTGCTCTTTCTTCCCATGGCGTTTGTGGAATCTTTCCGAATAACGGGATCCAATGTGCTTAGAATATTTCATATAAATTACTTATATGTTAAAGTTCTATTTATTTTTTCATATATATTCCAGTTACTCAAGTTACAAGACCTAGAGCTCTAGAAACGATTTCAGATTTTGTTTAATATTAAATTTGACACTATGCAATTAATCTATGTTAAAAATAAAATATGAAATTAGTTATTTATTTAGTGTGAATTGGCAGTGAGATCAACGTTAGTTTTATGCTTATGTAACAAGTGTGCTATTGTATTAAGAGTTCAGTAAGGGTAAAAAGCTTTTCCGCTTAAGTTACGTCACAAATTTTTTCATTTACGAAAGCGACAAGATCTTCACGGAAACAGGATGCATTTCTGGTTTCTGAACGTACAATGTGCATCAATTGTTTCATCGATTTTAAATTTGAGTAAAATTTAATAAAGTCATCTGCAACATAACAGTGCTAATGCATTTTAATAAATAGTATTCAACATCATGTAAAGTTATTCATATGGTATGTATGAATGCTATAAATTAAACCTAAAAAAGAGAATTATATGATGTAGAAATAAGGCATTTTTCGAAAGAGAAACGTTTCGTCTGCATACCGTAAAGTTCTTACTTTTCTGATCGCCAGTTACAATGACGTAGTTTTTGTGTCATCATGTTGCAATCGTCTCAAATTTCCACTCATGGAGTCAGCTTTTCGTCAGAACTCCAGCAATTTTTCACTAATAGAGATTCCTATCACTGGGTTTAATTCGAATTATATGTCTGTAAGGAAAATATTCGTCTCCTACCGTGCGGAGAACGGGTAAGCAGCTAGTCTTCTATACTATTAAAATCTGTGCGCGTCTGTCTGTCTGTCTGTGTGTAGCATCATCTCCTCCAAAACGGCTGGGAGCTGAGTTTCGATGGAGGTGTCCACGGATTCGGAAAATTCCGATGAAGGTCTTGCGCAAATTTATACACTGCTGGCCACCCAAATTGCAACACCAAGAAAAACAAGAGATATCACAACAAAATTTATTGTGTAGATAACATGTTGACCAAGTAACAAATGATTAAATTTACAGCATTCTATGAAGCGTGGTTCCTGCCAAAATCAGTACCCAGAGTAGCCGCCGTTGTTGGAGATCACAGCTGCCACACGCCTCGGCATTGATTCAAAGAGACTTTGAATGTGTTCTTGGGGTACAGCAGACCAAGCAGCTTCCACACGTTGCCAAAGTTGATCTGGTGTGACAGCTGGGGATGAACTCTGGGTCAGTCGTTGAGCAACCATGGACCACATGTTTTCTATCGGCGAAAGATCCGGAGAGCGCGCCGGCCAGGGAAGCAATTCAATCTGGTGATTGACGAAGAACCCTTGGACAATGCGTGCCACGTGTGGCCGTGCATTATCCTGCTGAAATATGGCTGTTGGCAAGCCCTGAAGGTAAGAAAGGACAACTGGCTCCAACACCTCGGAGATGTAGCGCTGGCTGGTTAAAGTACCGGCAATGCGTACTAGAGGAGTGCGAGAGAGATATCCGATACCGCCCCATACCATAATACCCGGTGCACGACCAGTGTGACGGTGCATAATGCAGCTGTTCAGCATCCTCTCTCCACGGTGTCTCCAGACTCGAATCCGACCGTCGTGGTGTTGCATACAGAAGCGTGACTCGTCAGTAAAGAGAATTTCATTCCATTCTGTCGTCCACATCCTTCTTTCATCGCACCATTGGCGGCGGAGACGTCTGTGGTTCCGCGTCAGAGGTAGACAAAGCAACGGACGTCTTGCGGACAGACCATTCTGCTGTAAACGACGTCGAATGGTACGCGCAGACACTGGATGATGCGTTACAGACTGAATCTGCTGTGATATGGTTCGTGATGTGACTGAGCGGTCCGTCACTGCCATGCGTACAATCTGCCTGTCATCACGTGACGTGGTGCACTGAGGTCGATGCGGTCGATCCCGTCTGTCCGTCGTACCCTCCTGCACCCAACGATCACATATCCGCATCACAGTTGTTTGGTTTCGTCCAATACGACGACCGATTTCCCTGAAAGATAACCCACAATCTCGGTATGCCACTATCCTTCCTCTGTCAAACTCGGATACTTGATCAAAAGATGATCGGGTTTTCCTACGAGGCATAATTTATCGTTTTTTTGAAAAAAAAGCAAGAAAAACACAATTGCTGTACTTGAAACCGTCGAAATCTCCAAGCCTTAAATAGCGCTTTGAGGTGGCGCCACAGGCGCGCTTGATGTGCGTCTGCGCTGAAATTCTAATCATTTGCATATCTCACCTCAGCTAATGCATGTTGTAAATTTCATATTATTTGCATGCTTCCTTCAGGGTGTTGCATTTACGATGGCCAGCAGTGTATTTCGAAATTCAAATTAGTTTAGGAGATATTGATAAAAAACCCGTCAGAAACGCTAATTTTTGCTCTCCGCAATTCCGCGATTGTAACTCCTGTTGTGAGAAATAAGCATCGAGGTTGCCATGTTTGGCGAATTTATTAAATGATTTAGACTCTTGAATTAACAATAAAAGAATAATCATTTTCTATCTGTTTAGAATATTTGCTAGGTTATTTTTTAATTAAAATATCGTCTGTGTGGGAAATCAGAGCAGGAATGCAATATTTTTTATACGTAAAAGAATAAGGCCTTGGAGATTTCGAGACTAATATGTATAATTTTTGAAGTAAAACTTCTTTAGGCGCAACTAGGGAGTAACTCAGATTTTTTTTTCTGACGGAAGTAACGCTCAGTAAAGGAAGTGACGTATATTTTCCCCCTTTGCTACCTTCATTTGCGGAACAGCTCTCGGGCGTTCGTTCCTACGAACGTCGACTGTGCTCCCTGCGCGTAGACATTACTTCCTACCTGTTTTGAAGCAAGATCTTGTCTGATGACTCTGTTCAGTGGATAAGTGGGCCGGCTCTCGTCAGAGCCACCGTGGGAAGCCTTTCGCTGAACAGGCGGCTATCCTGCTGACTGTCTCTCACTGTTGTTACAGGCGGCGACCCAATCCGTCATTTCCGATGAACAAGGCCTACGCACCGAATACAGAAATTGGCACAATGGTGCATTCCGTGGTCCAAGCTCCGTTGCTTTACTCACATGTTTTCAATGGCATTATTGCAATATTTAATGGAATTATGAGTTAAAACTTGGGACGATTGGTTGCCAAGATACATAAGTATTGCTTGTCTGTACTTAAATAGTATGTAATCTTTTAATATTACTCATGTGTTTTTGAGTTATTTATAATAATGAGCCAAATGTAAATTTTTAAACAGAAGAATACTTCGAGCAAAACCAGCAGAGGAAAACAAAGGTTTAAGGACACTGCCATAGAAAAACGCAATAATGGACCCTACGTGCATTCGATACCAACCGACAGAAGAAAACACCAGTTTAGGAACACATTCAAAGAAAAATACCAACACATAGATAGTCTCTCGATTCAAACACCACGGGAAAACGTTTTAAGAAAACAGTGAAAGAATAATAGTTCAACACGGACACTTCCTGGATGTTCACCCGATATCCAGACGGAACAACGGTTTAAGAACACGGGTATGAAACACCACAAAGAAACAAACACTGGCTGCAAAGGGTTTAAGAACAAAATAAAAGAATAACAAATGGACACTCCGTGGATTCTAACCCAACTTCAAGACGTAGTAACGCTATAACACGGGGATGGAACACCACAAAGAAACGGACCCTGGCTGCAATCAATCCCAAACAATAGACGGAACCTGCAGTTTAAAAACACGGGTACAGAATAATAATTCTAAACCTGCCAGTAGACGAAATCAACGCTTAAGAACACTGTGGTAGAAAAAAAAAAAAAATTACACTACGTGCATTCGAACCCAACAAACAGAGGAAAACATCAGTTAAAGAACACAGTTAAAGTATAATACTAGACTATGGACATTCCCCCATTCAAACCCAAACTCCAGACGGAACAATGGTATAAGAAAACAGTTAAAGAATAATACAATAACATGAACACTTCCTGGATTCTAAATAATTATCATGAATTACCGATGATTCTTACTGGAGATTTTAATGTTAATTTTCGGTAAAGAATCTCAGCCGTCAGTTGATTTTTTAATAGAAAAATTTAATCTAACTATGAATACTTCTCGACTTCAATCAGCAACGCGTTTCGGTACAACGATAGATGCTGTATTTTCAAGAAAATTAGCAAATTTAGAGACTAAAATTTATGTTTCACATTATAGTTATCACAAACCTATCATTTCATACATAAAAAATTATGATGACATTCAAGTACCTATTTCCAATGAATAATATGAATATAACATTTATATAATCTTTGTAAAGTACATGAATAATAAATATAATTAAATTATAATATGATATTTGTTTTAAGTTAAAGTTTAATCATTTCAGTGATATGTGCCATAAACGTCAAAGACGTTTTACTTCAATCACGCGTAAAGATTACATGCACACACTTTTTTATTTTAGTTTAGCGAAAAATAAAATGGCTGATATGGCGATTTTGGTTCTACGGATTAAATGGTTCTACGGAAGTAAATGGTTCTACGGATTTGCACAGTTTTAGGCTTTGCGAATTTACTGCGAGCGAACCGAAATAGTATTTTTAAAAGCAAGTGTACACGGTAAGAAAAATTCGGAAACGTTACCCCAAAAAATGGGGCAGCTCTTGTAGTTCAAAATTGCGGAAACGTTTCCGAACCATGCGGGTAAAGTATTTAGAAACGTTTCTGCATATGTCGGAAACATATTTACCTATTTTCCTGCATTTTAGGTAAGGTTTCTGGAAAAGATGGGTAACGTTTCTGTATATTTTGGTAAAATATTGAGTAACCTCTCCGTGTATTTCGGAAAGGTTTCCGAGTATTTCGGAAAGGTTTCCGAATTAACGAGTAACCTTTCCGAGTTTTTCAGAAAAAAGTATCATGCACTAGATGAAGCATTTCGGGTATCTTAATCTAGATGGCAGCACCAAACTCTGTCGGAAGGAGCGGTGTAGGACTAGCGACCAGAGCCAAAGTCGAACGCTGGACCCACGCATTCGGAAGAAAGCACGGTACCACGACGCTGCGGTTTTCTTGCTGAAATTTGCTTTAAAAGTAAACTGACTGCTGCAAAAGTTATTTGTGGTACGGCTTGTTTTGGAAACTTAAAATTTTTTTGAAGTATTTTGTAAATGGAGAGAAAATACCATAATTAATAAATATAAATTAAAATTCTTAAATCTTTTTTCTTACCACATAAATTATTTTCAGGAGATAATGTGCTGTTTTATTTAAGTATTCATCCGGCGACGTCACCTGGTGACTGGTCACAAATAAACTTCACAGTGACCACACAGTGAAGTTACATCACTCACAAGTTACCAGACCCTTATTATCGCATGGGCAAATCGGGACTTTACCCAGGGCCCCCAGTTTCAAATGTTGTTCTGAAATATTCTTTTATATGTCAAAATATTATGAAAAAGAAAACAAATTTTATAGATGGGGACCCCAAATTCATCAATGCCCGGGGCCCCTGTTGGTCATAATCGGGCTGTGCAAGAAGTTACAATGTGACAGTCCTGTAACAATTGTGACCCTCTGTGACGTCACAGCGACTCTTTTGTGACCATCTGTGCTATTAGGGAAAACGCGTTCACTCTTATCCGTCTCTTGGCACTTGGCGCATGCGCGCGAAGTCCCAAATAAAGATTTCCTCTCCCCCGTATTTACTTTACCCCGAAATATGGGTTATGTTTCCGAAATCGTGAGTTCGAGTAGAGCATCGGTAGGTTACGCTATACTTTCGGAAACCTTTCCGCTATAAGTATGTAACGTTTCTGAATTTTTTTACTGTGTAGGTTTTATTAGAATACGGCGTTAAACTTTCCCTGCAGAATTGGTGCAATTATTAAGGCGATTTTAAGCGATCGAATGATTCTCTGAAAAAAAAAAATCTCGCAAAATGGTGTATGTTGTCATTTTGGCGATCGAAGTACTATATGTGTAATAAATAATTGATTCATATTTGTTAAAGCAGAGATACGGAAGTTCCTTTTACTGGACTAGGGGCCAAGGCCCCTAGACTCGCTACGCTCGCATTTCGTATGAGGCATTTGGCCCCTAAAATGACTTATTCGTAAAAAAGACATAATTTCAACAAAAATACCCAAACGTTGGATAAGATAGAATGTTACCGAGCTACACATTGCTTAGTTCTTGCATGTTGCTTGGAATATAAAAATTTAAACCTCGTACTATTTGTAATTATGTGAAACCCATGGTACGCCTTGCGTATTAGCCAATTATGGAGAATTTTCATAATTTGACGACTTGCGTATATATATAGTTAATAATTTGCTCTAAGAAAACAGTAATTCATGTGTTTTCTTTGATGAAAACTACGGAACAGGTAGGATAGCTTGTCAGCAATGGCGACTTTTCATTATTTGGCGATTTACACATGCTCGCAACCTATAATTACTGTTCATTTAAGGTTCCCGGAAAACCGTTCTCCATATTTTCATTTACATAATTCTTTCCAGAGGGTGTACATGGTAATATGTTGTGTCCTCCAATAAGTCCCCAAAAATATTTCGTAGTGTCCCCAAGTTTCCTTGGATTCGAGGACAATGCTTGATTTTTCCCCAAAATACTGTGTAGAAATATGGTCGACTTAATCTCTAATAGCTCTTTATATCAATTGTGTATTCTTATTTCTAATAAATTAATGGAAGTATTTCATTCATTTATAAATATTTATTTAAATCAGAAATATAAAAGGAACATCATGTTGAAATACTGCAATTTATTCAAAATTTCACTCTTGGAATAGTATTTGTATTTTTCAGAAAACATTGCTTTTTACAATGGATCATTTTGTGATAATTTTTCATGAAATTTCGTACACTCTCTGAATAAAGTATTCGAGTGCAAGAAAATTTTCGTACGTCAATTTCATATTTAAAGCAAGGTTCTTCATGAAAATCATGGTTCTTCATTAATCATTAACAAAACTGAAATGGGAAATTTGGCTCATAGTGGGATACTTTATTGAATGTCTGTATAGGCTACACACACAACACAATGACAACAAACGTTTTCAGAGATCGAATTTCATTGTTTCTCTGAGTAGATGGCGCTTTTAGTTGGTTTATTTTTCTTATTTCTTCAGTTTTTTCTAAAAGAAATAAACTAAACCAAACTTTCAGGGGGGAAAAAGTACAATCTTTAAATTTGGGGACATTTGAGGACAAAGTATTTTTGGGGACAAAATGAAAAAAAGATCTATATTTGGGGACTATCCTCGAATTTCGAGGACGTATGGTCACCTTAAACAAACCTCATAGTTTCCGTTTTTGATATTCTCGTAACGCAATTAAACTTCAGTGCGTTAATAGGTGGTTTTGACTTGCATTTCGTAATCTCGATTTACAAATATATTCCGAACAGGATTGCGAGCAGAAGATATTGTCCAAGGCATCTACGTATTTGGCATTTCGCGGCTTCTATCCATAAAGATGCAGGGAAATTTTTCATCTCTTCCCGATTTGCTAAGGGATTTTCTGGTCGTTTTTTTAATTGTCATTTGTTCGATTTTTCCATAATTTTCCCTTTCGGGAATTTTTCGAGAATGTTGTTATGTTGTTCCCTTTCAATTGTAAATAATTTCAAGGTAATGGAAATCATGTCTTACGCACTCCTTTTAAAACACTTCCTCAGTTTTCCGTTTTATTATCGTGCCCACCTGCGTCTAATGGATGCTTCTCTTTTTAAAAAAAAAACTTTTATTTAAGGGACATCTTTATGTAAGTTGCACCTCTGTATAACGAACGGAACTGTATATAGCATTTTTTTCTACTATAAGATAAAATTGATATGAATTCTTTTAACAAGAACATCTACTTATGATAAATTCACAGACGTTGAGACACTCTGATATAACACAGTTTTAACGTTAATCCCCATATTACGTAAACCTCTCTTTAAAGTACCCTTATATTTTATGACATTATGGCTGTCGAACAAAACCTCCATTTAATGAGAAAATTTATACAGCGGACCGATTTGCTTAAGGGAATTTAAACCTGACCTAAAAGGAGACATTTGTAATCTAGAGAAACTGATTTTAACGCTTCACGACAAAGTTGTAAAGTGTTTATGATTTCGGTTTGTATGTCTGTTCGTCTGTATTCTAACTTCCTTCAAAATGTCTCGATTGCAACGAAATTTATATAGGTTATTTTTATGCGTTCTTCCATTTAACCGTTTGAAAATGGTACATCTAGCATTTATAGCTTTTTACAAGAACATTCGAAAAAATTCCAAGGCAATCATTCTTTAATGCATATTTTAGCGATATTCTCAATTTAAAACACACTTAAGGATCACATACTTAAGGATCACAAATGAAGAATCACATAACAACGCTCTCCGTTGAAAATAGTATCTGTAGCACTTTCAGTTCTACTACAGGAGCGCTCAAAGGAATTCCGATATTTGACGATTTGTGGCAGATAAGACATTCTCCATCATACATAATAAGACATTCCTCCATTTCAAGCTCAATAAAATAAGTATATGAAGGTTTATAACACTTTAACCTTCAGTCAGAAGATGTAAATAGCTTTTAAATTTATTTTACAGGGTGTCGCAGAATTATGTTAATAGTAATTATGTGTGTGAAAAATAAGTCTTTATGATTTCGGTTTGTCCGGCTGTTACTCCTATGCACAGTGCCATGTACCTTATTCAAAATGGTGCATGTAATGGTTTGTATTTCTGCCACAGGAGCGACTAGAGTCATTCCAAAACAGACGCTTTACGGGTAGTCCTGCTTTAAAGTTTAGTTTGGTATTTCAAGCAAGAAGAAAAAAATGGATGTATGTTATTAACTATTTCAAAATAATGATCTCCATCGAAATCAGTGTATGCAGCATAAACAGTCTTTTCCTGACAACACTCAAAAGAATTCTAATACATTGCGGTCCATTGCAATTCAGGTACGTTCGTCCATTTCAAGCAAAATAGAAGATATACATCTGTAGATGTTTATAACAGACTAGCTGGAGGCCCCGTTCTTCGCACGGGAATGAATAATTTTTTTTATGTTAGGGTTTGTTGTAATTACTATTTATCATAATAAATAGGTATAGAAAAATGGATATCGCATAAATATTATCCGTGTTCAATAATCATGCTTATAGAATTTCATGGCGGTCGTGTGAGGGGTAAGAAGATGATTCGGAATAGCGCCATCTACTTTCAAAGTTATTGCAAAATGGAAGCATCAAAATATTCTCATGCTCAAATGTATGTGTGTACCAATTTTCATAGCAAACAATTTAACGGTCAAGATACGCTGCAGCGCCATCTAGTGCCGAATTAAAATATTAATACGCTAGAGC
Source organism: Cheiracanthium punctorium (assembly GCA_038373885.1). Taxonomy (NCBI): domain Eukaryota; kingdom Metazoa; phylum Arthropoda; class Arachnida; order Araneae; family Cheiracanthiidae; genus Cheiracanthium; species Cheiracanthium punctorium. The sequence goes on along the minus strand of JAWZYV010013598.1, from coordinate 146,929 downwards.
GCCATCAATAGGCGAGTTATAGCAAAATGGATAACGCGAAAATATTCTCCATATTCAAATATGTATGTATACCAACTTTCAGAGCGGTCAATTGACCGATCTGGAAGTTGATTGCTGCAGTGCCATCTAGTGCGAGTTAAAGTAATAATGTGGTGCAGTGCCATCTAGCGGTGAGCTACAGCCAAATGAATACGAAAAAAAAAATTCTCTCTGCTCATATGTGTAAGTATACCAATTTTTAAGGCGATCAATTTTTAAGGTCGAACGGTTTTGAAGTTGTTGCACTGCATCGCCATGTAGCGGCAAGTCATAGCAAAATGGATAGCGTAAAAGTATTCTCCGTGCTCAAATATCCGTGTGTACCAATTTTCATCGAAATCAGTTAAACGGTATTTTCATAGCAAACGGGTTGAACGAGCAAAACGGATGCGGCGAAAATATTCTTCCCGTTCAAACATCTATGTATACGACTTTCCATGGCGATCAGTTGAATGGTCCTGAAGTTATTGGTTTGAAGTAACATCTAATGGCAGCAAAATGGAGAACACCAAAATATTCTCCGTGTTCAAGTATCTATCTATACCAGTTTTCATGGCGATCACTTGAACAATCTTTATATGCTGCGAGTTATAGCAAAATGGATAACACGAAAATATTCTCCATGTTCAAGTATCTGTATATCAATTTTCATAGAGATCAATAGTGCGGTCAAGAAATTGGCACGCTGCATTGCCATATAATGGCGAATTAAAGTAATAATGCGCTGCAGTGCCATATAGAAGTAAGTAACAACTAAATGAATAAACAGAGTATATTCTCCATGCTCAAATGTGTAAGTATAAAATTTTTATAGCGATCGGTCGAACGGTATAGAAGTTGATGCACTGCAGCGCCATCTAGCGGCAAGTCATAGCAAAATCTATGGTGTAAAAATATTCTCCATGTTCAAATGTCCATGTGTACCAATTTTCATCAAAATCGCTTGAACGGTATTTTCATAGCACGCGGTTAAGCGGAATATAATTCGACGTTCTGCAGCGCCATCTATCGGCCCGTTAGAGCTAACGGATAATGTAAAAGTATTCTACGTCCTCAAATATCCATGTGTACTAATTTTCATCAAAAACGGTTTAATGGTATTTTCATAGCAAGTGGTCCAACGGAATAGAATTTGACGCTCTGCAACGCCACCTAGCGGCAAGTTCTGGCAAAATGGATTGTGTAAAAATATTCTCCGTGTTCAAATATCCATACTTAAAAATTTTCGTCAAGATAGGTCAAACGGTATTTTCATAGCAGGCGGTCGAGCAGAATTCGACATTCTGCACCGCCACCTATCGGCGAGCTAGAGGAAAATGGATAGTGTAAAAATATTCTCTATGTTCAAATATCCTTGTGTACCAGTTTTCATCAAAATCGCTATAACGGTATTTTCATAGCACGCAGTTAAACGGAATAAAAATCGACGTTATGCAGCGCCATCTAGCGTCAAGTTACAGCAAAACGGATAATGTAAAAGTATTCTACGTCCTCAAATATCCATGTGTCCTAATTTTCATAAAAAAACAGTTTAACGATATTTTCATAGCAAGCGGTCCAACGGAACAGAATTCGACGCTCTGCAGCGCCACCTAGCGGCAAGTTCTGGCAAAATGGATTGTGTAAAAATATTCTCCGTGTTCAAATATCTATACGTACCAATTTTCGTCAAGATATGTCAACGGTATTTTCATAGCAAGTGGTTGAATAGAATTTGACATTCTGCAGCGCCACCTAACGGCGAGCTAGAGAAAAATGCATAGCATAACACCTTCTCCGTGACAAAAGACTAAGGTGTACCAAATTTCATGATGATCGGTAAAACGGTTTTGGAGTTTTTCAACGTCATACACACCCATATACATACACACACTCACACATACCCACAAACATTCATTTTTATATAGCTGATAGACTAGTTGAATGCTTTGTTCTTCGCACAGGAATGAATGGATTCTTTTTTTATATTACGGCTTGTTGTAATTACTATTTATCATAATAAATAGATATACCAAAATTGATATCGCATAAATATTATCTGTGTTCAATAATTATGCATAAAGAATTTCATGGCGATCGTTTGAACGGGGAAGAAGATGATTCGGCGCAGCGCGATCAACTGCCTAAGTTTCAGGATGCTCTCCTGGAAATCAGCCCCTGGCTGCAGTGCCATCCAGATGTGAGTACAGCCAAATGAATCCTAAAAATATATTCTCTCTGCTCAAATGTGTATGTATACCAATTTTTAAGGTGAACCGTCGAACGGCTTTGAAGTTGGTGCGCTGCATCGGCATCTAGAGGCAAGTCATAGCAAAATAGATAGCGTAGAGGTATTCTCTATGCTCAAATATCTGTGTGTACCGATTTTCATAAATCAGCTGAACGGTGTTTTCAAAGCAAACGGTTGAACGGTACAGAAGGCGAGTTATAGCTAAACGGATGGGGCGAAAATCTTTTCGTTCAAAAATCTATGTTTACGAATTTCCATGGCGATTAGTTGAACGGTCCTGAAGTTATTGGTTTGATGTGACATCTAGTGGCAAAATGGTATAAGTTATAGCAAAATGGATAACGCCAAAATATTCTCCGTGTTCGAATATCTATCTATACCAGTTTTCATAGCGATCAGTTGAACAGTCTTTATAAGCTGCAGCGCCATCAAGCGACGAATTAAAGTAAGAAGTTGATACGTTGCAGCGCTATCCATTGCCGAGTTAAAGTAATGATGTGCTACAGCACAATGAAGTAGCTATTTATAGCCAAATAGATAACACGAAAATATTCTCCGTGTTCAAGTATCTATATATATATATGAATTTTCATAGAGATCAATTGTCCTGTCATGAAGTTGGTGCGCTGCATTGCCATTTAATGGCGAGTTAAAGTAATAATGCGCTGCAGTGCCATCTAGTAGTGAGTAACAGATAAATGAATAGTTAGAATATATTCTCCGTGCTCAAATGTGTAAGCATAAAAATTTTTATGGCGATTGGTCGAACGGTATAGAAGTTGATCTGCTGCAGCGACATCTTGTGGCAAGTTATAGCCAAACGGATAGCGTAAAAGTATTCCCAATGTTCATATATCAATGTGTACCAATTGTCATCAAAATCGGTTGACTGGTATTTTCACAGCAAGAGCTTAAACGAAATAGAATACGACGTTCTGCAGCGCAATCTAGCGGCAAGTTACAGCAAAATGGATAGTGTAAAAATACTCTACGTCTTCAAATATCTGTGTGTACAAATTTTCTTCACAATTAGTTGAACGGTATTTTCATAGCAAGTGGTCGAAAGGAATAGAATTCGTTATCTAGCGGCAAGTTATAGCAAAATTGATAGTGTAAAAATGTTTTCCGTGTTCAAATATCTAAACGTACCAATTTTCGTCAGAGTAAGCTAAACGGCATTTTCATAGCAAGCGGTTGAATAGAATTCGAAGTTATAGCCAAACGGATAGCGTAAAAGTATTCTCCATGTTCATATATCCATGTGTACCAATTGTCATCAAAATCGGTTGACTGGTATTTTCACAGCAAGCGCTTAAACGAAATAGAATTCGAAGTTCTGCAGCACCATCTAGCGGCAAATTACAGCAAAATGGATAGTGTAAAAACACTCTACGGCTTCAAATATCCTTGTGTAGCAATTTTCATAAAAATCTGTTGAATGGTATTTTCATAGCAAGCGGTCGAGCGGAATAGAAATCGACGTTCTGCTGCGCCACCTAGCGGCAAGTTACAGGAAATGGATAGTGTAAAAATATTCTCTGTGTTCAAATATCCATGTGTACCAATTTTCATCAAAATTAATTGAACGGTACTTTCATAGCAAGCGCTCGAACGGAATAGAATTCGACGCTCTGCAGCACCATTTAGCAGCAAGTCATGGCAAAACGAATAAAGAAAAAATATTCTCCGTGTTCAAATATTCATACTTACCAATTTTCGTCAAGATAGGTCAAACGGTATTTTCATAGGAGGCGGTCGAACAGAATTCGACCTTCTGCAGCTCCACCTAGCGGCGAGCAAGAGTAAAATAGAGGTATAACTGAGCATAATGAGAAAAAAAAATTGGTTATTTTGGATGAAACCTTTTCAAACAATTTCTTTGTGCGTGAAAACATAAAAATACTTCACACTTCTCATGCATTTTGATTGCATTCATACATTCATAAAGATTCATTTAAGTTTTAGCTTTTAAATCGCTTGACACGTCCATTATCTTCTCTACTGAAGATTTTCTGCCATGTACAGAGAAAAATGATAACGTTCCGCTTTTATTGCATGAATTAGTAGTAGGACACTAAATTTTGGTGTTAAAATTCTTGAAAAGAAAGACTGTAGAGTAATGATATGATGTATTCTAATATTAGGATGTCCATGCCGAATTGGTTAATATATGAAGGGGTACTAAAATATTAACAGTTTATACGAAACATACACTGATTTCCCTAAATACTCTATCAGCCCGTTACGAAGTGTCTTTGGGGACATATTTACATCGCGTTACAACTTAACAGCGATGAAGTGAAAATTTAATTTTCATTAGATTTATTGAAACTGTTATTTACTACCAGCTTATTGCATTCGATGCTTATTAATTTTGTACTTTTTAAGTGATTTTTACTGAAGTGACATTATGCTGAAAGGCAATACCTCTTCAGGTACTTATATTTTCAGATTTAATGTGTCCCATGCTTCTTAAATTTGGGGAAAATTAAATCTAAAATCTTCGTAAATTAGTTGGTACTAAAGAGATTGGGAATGGTGTTACAAGCTATATGATTAAATCCATCACATCCGGAAGCACGATATAGCAGAGTTCACTATTGTGTAAGTTAAAAACCTACTTTGTGCGATCCAGAACCCCTGAACTATTTCCACGCACACGTTTAGGAATCTAGAAATGATTTTCTTTTTCCAAAGGGCGAGTTAACACTGGACAGAAATTTTTTTCTATAGTTTGCATATTAAACAATTAGATTGTTGTCTCTGCCAACACTGTTAATAGTAGTAGTTCAGCATTTCACCATACAATAGACATAAATTAGTGACAACCTTTCAATGGAGAAACATTGAACCATGATTTGATTCTTTGATCAGCTTAAGTACCAAATCATGGTTCAACGTTTCTCCATACAAATGTTTCAGCTAATTTACTGTAAATTAGCTGCAACATTTCTATGGAGAAACATTGAACCATGATTTGGTGTTTAAACTGATCAAAGAAGATATAATGCTACAACAAAACCGAATGATGGTTCAACGTTCTTCCATTGAAAGGTTGCAGCTAATTTAGCTCTATTGTATGGTGAAACGTTGAACTACTTCTATTAACAGTGAATTTCAGTAATTCTAAAAGGTGTAATTATAAAAAAAAAAAAACTAGATCATGTTATGGATGTTGCGTGCTACTCATGAGGCAGATGTTATTGCAAAGCGATTGCGAAAGGAATTGACGTCATTCCCAAGAACGCAGGAATTCTCTATACAATCACACGTGTGAAGCTGAGGGTCAAAAATAGAGAAGTTGTGTTGACAAAGCTGCGAGTAAGACACGAAAAATTCTGTATAAAAGCGGAAATCTCAGAGGCAAGAAGCACACAGGATCAAGGCATCCTAACAACAAGCAACATGGGTTGGTCGAGTCAACTTGCCCTACCATTACTGCTACTCTTAGCGACTTTTCTTCCTCAGAATGCTTTCGGACAGAGTACGCCATGGTCATCGGCAGCATCTTCGGAAATCTTCATCATGAATTTCTTAGATGCTCTTGGGTATTCCCGTGCTTTCTCCGGTCAACAGTTGGCTGACATGGGCGAAATTTCGGACACTATCAAGAGCTCGGTAGAGAGAATGTCCTCATCAGGCACAGTTTCCAAGAATAAGCTGCAAGCGCTGAACATGGCATTTGCATCGTCCGTCGCTGAAATTGCAGTGGCTGAGGAGGGCGGCGCCAGCTTAGACGTCAAAGCAAATGCAATCGGAGATGCTCTAGCCTCTGCTTATCAGCAGACCACAGGTGTCGTCAACTATGCATTCGTGAATGAAATAAAAGAGCTCGTCAGAATGTTTGCCCAAGTCTCCTCCAACGAAGTAGGCTCAGCTTCAGCCGCATCAGCATCTGCCTCAGGTGACTATTTTTTATTTATTATTAAAAATTAATCCTCTTCAATAAATCTTAACTGTAATATACTCTGGACAGACCATATTCGGAAAAAAAAATCATTTTAAGAATCCACATTTGTACAATTCAGATGAGCAAGCATGTATATTACGGTCATATGTAATTATGGAAACTTACTTTTTTACACATACCATGATGCTTAAATAGCCATACACTTTCTATTCATATAAAACGAATTTTTTTCTCCTTTACTCGGTGTTGTATTTATTAAAAACCTTACTAACGAACAGAACATCCCTTGATCATGTAGTTTGATTTTTCCGCGTTGTGGACAACTTTAACACTCAATTTTTAATGAAAGTTTTGTATTGTAACCCAATTTTTTGTATACAGGGAGTCCCAGAAACAGTCACTTCGAGTTTAATTAATTAAATCTTGATCATAGAGATAAATAATAAATTAGTAAAAGATACAGAAATTTATGTGATCAATTAAAATTTTCAGTACATAAAATTTGGTTGAACACAAACGTTAAATTTTTATACAGCCCCCGTACAAAAAAGTTTCCAATCAGTGATATGGGCCCCACGCACAAATGAGCTGATGCGTAATATTTGAGAATTTTAACCTATAATCTATCCTAAGAAGTGTTGAAAAAATATTTCCTGCCTAAGCAATTTTCAATGGTCCTCGAAGGGAAAAATCCACTTCACATGATCGCATTTCAATTTTCTTCAGGGGTGTTCCACTTCAAGAGCGATGAATGTCACACTTTTCAACAGCTTTAAATACAAACCGAGGATGTTAAACACGGGAAAAAACTAATATTGCTTCTTTACTCAATGTTAGTTGTTTGTAACCGTTCACAGTACAACTTAGAAAGAGACATTTCAAATTTTTCTGCGTCTTTACCGCAATTAAATTTTTTGAAAAGCTATTCAAAAGTTGCATGATTTCCAAAAAGAACAACCGTAACTTTTTTTCTGTCAATTGTTGCGAACATTCGGAGCTAGATTCTTTAGAACGCGTTATCGACCAGACTTGCACGACTATTTGTATGCTCAAAAGAAGACGCTCCAAATTGGAGTATTTTTGCTGTCCTCGGTTGGAGGTATATATTTAGAAAATTTTGATTTTCTTTCCGGCATATTATTGTTGAATTTACCTAAGTAGGATTACATCCGTTGTGATCATGTATGTTTAGGCTCCTCCTCTAGGCAGATAATGGTTGTTGAGCAAGGGGAGGTTTTTGACGCTTCGATGCGACGGAATCTCTTGGATCTAGTGTAGACTTTCCTACACCAGGAAGATGAGTAACAACAGGGACAACATGATCATATATAATTATAATATGTCTCAGTAAAGATTATATAAGATTTGTATCATGACATAACTCAAAATTAAAATATAAAATTCGAAAATTTTATTTTTTTATCCAAACATCATAGTAAAAGACGTTCCCTGAATTTGTCATCCTTTAGACTTACGTTATTTCAAAAATTGAAGGTATCCGAACACAATCGGATCACTTTTTTTGAAAAACGTTGTATAAATATATTATGACATATTTTATTCAATTTCAGTAAACATTAATATTGGACTAAAAATATGTAGTATATTTGAGTATTATTTTTCAAAAATCTAAAATAGATGTAGAAATTTAATTATTTTTTTAATTAAAAAAAAGAACAAAAAGATAAAATATTTAATCTATTCGAATAAAAGTAACACCAAAATGAACTACATGCTTTTATTTAGGGAATGACCTATAATCTCGAGTATTTTGTACTAAATAAGAATTTTAGAGAGAGAGAGAGAGAGAGAGAGAGAGAGAGAGAGAGAGGGAGAGTGAGAGATGGTCGAAGATTTATTATGGAATTTTTGATGAAAATATACTGTTATTTTTATATGACTAGCCATAATTCAGAAAATATTATTACAATAAAATTCTGACAGTTCATACCCTAGATAACATTATATAGATAAACCCCACAAAATAGCATAAATATCTGAAGACAATATTTCATGTTAAATCCTTTTTGAAATGAGTACATTTTGTGCAAAAATCAGTTTTGAGAAAAACGTATTTAAAGTATAAAGTGTTGTATTTTTGTAACAAAATATTCAACCAGAAAGTTAGAGTTCGCCACATTTATAAGTGACACCCTCTTTTTACTCAACTTTAGTTAATGTTTTTCTTTTACTTTCTTTTTTTTATTTTATTTGCATAACGTTTTATCTCTTTCTGGGAAGTTTTGCATAAGGTAGTGAGTAACGTATCGATTCACCAACTCTTTCATCGAGCTCACAAAACTTTTCCACATTACATGATCAATGTTGTACTAGTACAATCTTCAATAAGCCTAACAGACCTTGAAACCCTTTGTTACACATTATTACACCCATGTATGCTCCCAGTTTAAGAGTCTGTAGCTCAAAAAACATTTCTTTGGGGATAAATTTCCACAAAACGCCATTGAAACTCTCATTGGCGTTCTGAGTTTTGCCATCCAAACATTTACTTAGTAATTTCTGATCGCACAGTTTCATATACAGGCTTGACAATATTCATAATGTTTTATGGGAGACCTTGGGATTTGTCCTTATAAATTTTATCATTTGATGCCGCTTGTTGGAACTTCTCGGGTTTCCGAAAATCCTTAATAACTGGGTTTCTATAAAACGTAGAGTCAAAAACGAATATGTTTCGGAAAGCTAAATAAATTATCTATCTACTGAAAAAAGAAAAAAAATGCCTCTTTTCTCCGAAATTCGTCTTTTAATTTTAGTCGTGTACCTTAAAGCGAAATTCGTTCTATTTTAAGTACTGAAGGGCTATTTCGATCGGGCCGGTATTTTCTGTCGGGAGAATTTGTGGACAGATTTGGGTCGACACGTTTCCGTCGTACCTTTCAGCTGGGTAACAGAGCATTCGATTTAGCCCATATTTGGTATGTATATTATGGACAGCCGACGCATGGCAGGTATTGATTTTGGTGTATGTAGGACTTACAGCTTTTTTTACCGGGCTACAAAAAGTATTTCTTACTGTAAGCCCGATGGAGAGAAATACTTAAAAGTTCGCTAGATCCTAAAAAGTGCATTTGATTGAGCTTAAGTTTGGTATGTATATTACAGACTACCGTCGTACAATCTTTATTGATTTTGGTGTGTATAGGACTTATAGTTTTTCACAGGGCTACAAAAAATATTTCTCAAACATTACGGCCCATGGAGAGAAATACATAAAAGTGCTAGATGGCGCGGGGGGAGGGGCTGAAAAAAATGTTGAAAGGTGTCATTGATGGTAATTAAAAAAAAAAAGTCCTCAAAATTGAACCAAGCTTGACGATATCTTCCAAATTTGGCTAGAAACTGGTGAACGCGACAGTTTATTACGAAGGAAAGTACTGTTAGAATACGCCCGACGAAGATTGTTAAATAGCTTTGGCAGGCGATTTTAAAATAGATTTAACTTATTAGGAAGTGCTTTGTGAAACGAGAAAGACAAACACGGCACACTCATGGATTGTGCTGCACATTCCAAGTAGTATTTATGAAGGTGAAGTATGGTTAGAATATACTTGGCGAAGACTGTAAAACAGTTTTAGGAGGTAATTTTAACATTGGTTTTGAATCCAAAGAAACGTTTTATTCAACAACTAGCTGCGTACCCGTTCTTCGCACGGCAGGAAACGAAAATTTTCCTTACATGTGTAATTCCAATTTATTCCGGTGATGGAAAATCTAAAATAAAAGCAAAATTATTTGACTTATGATGTGAAGTTTGCGTCATGAGTACTAACCTGGCACCATTGCAATATAATGACTCAAAAAAACTACGCCAGTGTCATTCGCGATCAGAAAAGTGAAAAGCTTAGCGGTTTGCAGAGAACTGACTTTCAAAATGTGTTATTTCTACATCATACTGTTTTTTAGCTTCGAGTTGTAGCATTAAATACCTCAGACACTACATGAAATGGACAACCCGTTATTTTAAAATAGCTACGCACCCGCTCTTCATACGGGAAGAAGCGAATATTTTACTAAAATCATATCTGCATGTGGCAAAACAGAATTTCATTTTTTTAAAAGTTCAAGTAATCTCCTCTGTTGCAATTACTGCGGGATATATCAACGCAAATTAGAATTACTTATCGTTCAGTTGGTTGTAAAACAACCCTTGAAAAAAGAATAAACAGAACACTTTTAATTTCATGAAATATTTATTAACGTGGTATATTGTGATTTATTCATATTATCCTTACAAATCTCCTAATACTACCTATTATGCATATTAATACTATCTATCTTCGCTTCACCCTCTTTATTGCTCAATTTAACGAAACAGCTTACATTATTTCGCACAAATGGGACCTTTTTATTCTATAGCGATTCTTTGCAATTTACGAATTACCATAAACATTATTCATTTCATATAATAGTTGCTATTAAGGAAGCTCTCCATACATATTTAATGTATGCACAGTTTTGTAAGATTGGCGTATTTAGCACCGCAAAACATTTAATTTCACCGTGGTGAAAAATATTCAAGCGGTGCCAACTTAAATATCCATGTATCCAATATAAATCCTCCATAATTCTGTCTACTGAAAACATCAAAATTTGTAATCTCGAGGAGCTATTTAGAATCGCTATAACTGTGACAGGACGTTAGAGTTGCAGAGTTTACAAATTTCACGCATTTTTTAAAATTTATGACGCCACTTTTTAACTACTGTAAAAGATACTCAGTTGGTTAAGGGAGTTAATTTGGATATATTGCTCAATAGCTTTCAAACGGTATCATATTAAAATTTACAACGAAGTTGAAAATTAGAATAGGACACTATGGAGGAACGTAATCCAACGTTAAAATAAAACTGTACTCGCACCATGCATATGTTAGGAAACATATGAATCGGTGAGTGCAGAAACCACCTCAGTCACAAAAAGGAAATTTTTTTCATGAGAGAGAAAAAACTTCATAACTCCTCCAAATTTTCAAATACTTAAACTTATTTTTTTCCTCTGTTATAACACGCATTTATGTTTCTGTCATGCAAATATTACCTAATTTATGATGTTTTATGAAGTTTTTTCTCTCTCCTGAAAAAAATTTCCTTTTTGTGACTGAGGCGTTTCTGCACTCACCGATTCATATATGCCTGCGACATAATTAAATGCGAAAAATAAAACAATAAATAGAAAATTTTTAATATATCCCGCTTTAAAATGAATTTATAGCTTTAAAAATAAAGAACATTTTCAGTCGCATTAAAATATTTCAATATTTAAATAAGCAACGGATTAAAATGCCACTTATAATAATAATAATCACGAATTTCTCGGTTTATTTCTAAAGTTTTAATCAAATTATCTCCTCCTACTGTTAAAAAAAAGAGCAGGGATAAATGCGTTAAAATTGTGGCGTAATTTTTACGTATTTTAAAGCATTTGACGTCATAGATCCTCACTTGCGAATTGAAATTCCGATATCCCATTTAAAAACTCGATAAGTTGAAAAAAACCTTTTTCCTAATCCTTTTTGTGGCAACGCAACAAAATTATCACGTGCCATGACCAATTAATGTAATCCCGTAAGCTCTCCGTGTTGATGCTATTAAATTCTAAACATTTGGTTACATTAAAATTCGTAAAATTCACCTAATTTACATAATGATTTTTTAATTTTAAAAGAGGGAGAAAGGAATGTCCCACGATCTGTCAAAATATCAAAAAGTTATGATGGATAGAATTCAAGATGCGACAGTTTTAAAATTATTTTACGAAAAAATTTGCCGAAACAGATGCTTAGTAATTACAGTTGCTTAGTATTTCCTTAACAGATGCTTAGTATTTCCTAAAAATCGGTAAATCATGTTACGTATTCAAAACAAATTGCTTTTAACAGAAAAGTTTCTCCTCTATCCGATGATACAAATGCCGTTTTGCTGCGAGCGTAATTTCCGACGTTATTACGAATTAGGTGAGAAAAAATGCCAAAAATCGCATAAAACATAAAACTAAAAAAAAAATCAAAAATCTACGTCGAATTTTGAAAAAATCACTTGGAGGTGCTCAACTACATGTTTAGATCTTCCCGAGTACCAAATTTGGTGTTTCTAGGTGTAGCCGTTTGTCCGTAACGCAGCCGACAGACGACACACAGACTTCTTCTTTCATAATAAGTAGAGATTAAAATATACGACACACTCATGAGTAATGATGCACTTTCCTACTTAATTGGATAAGGAATCAAAATAGGGACGACGCATGTGTTAAGATACACTTTTAATATATAGAACTTTAGTGCGTATTAGTGAGTTTTACGCATTTTAGTAACTTTAGTGAGTATTTCAGATTTTTATTTTACTATTTATCCCTGTTCCTTTTTAAACACGACAAAACATCTTTATACAACTATCGAGTGTCCAGTCTTTTCGTAATTAAAACAAATGTTGACTTTCATATATATTCACATATTCTAAATGAACGGACTGTCTAACCCAAAAACATTTCTTTCGAATTGTACTGGTAATTCTAGAGCAAAACACATATCTAAGGTGACTTTATATTTGGTTGCAGCGTTAATCCATCGATGAGTTGTCATGTGATTGTCACGTGAAAACTTTATAAATAAATGTTTAGTAAAACAATTATAAATAAATGTTTTATAGCATAAAAGGAAGCCGCCTATACTACAATTATTTTCAGGTCGCGTGATTTAAGCTGAACTAATTGAAGCAATACAGCGCTGGTCGCTTAATTTTTGTGAAGGCGAAAATATTATAATATTCTTTATTCCTTGATACACGTGAATATTATTAACGTGGCGTGATGTCGTACAGCTTATGTTTGTCAGGGATAATGTAGCTTTCTATGTGTGAAAGAATTTTTGGAATTGGTTCAGTAGCTCCAGAGACCACCTCCTGCATGTAAACCTACATTATATTAGTGTAGATTATGCTGCCGTAAATCTGCAGAAGTGTTTGGAATGGGGAAAGATTAAGTTTTTTTAGAAAAGTCTGTTTAAAAAAAACCCATTAGGTTGGAAAAATGGTTTATGCATAAAATTGTCGAAATTTACATTTTCTTGTAAATTTCTTCTACAAATCACGTTTTACCGATTTTTCAATTTCAACTAAATGGCACGGAGAAAAATATAGTTTTGCGCAAATTGGCGAAATATAATGTCAAATTAAAAACCCTGGAAATCATTTAATTTGGTCAAAGTTTATATAGAAGTTACATCCTATCATGACGCCTAAGTGTAATTCATTTTTTGAATCATTTTTAGCCTGGCGTGCAAACAAATATTTACAGTTTGTGTACAATTCCAAAATCGAAAACTGAAAATATTTTTTCAGTGACTTATTTACAATTGTATTATTCATGAAACTATAGAAATTGATCAGATGAAATACATTAATGAAAGCAGTTGCCACTTTCTTAACACACGACAGCAATCACATGTCTTTTACACTGTATTTACCTTTTCCCAGCAGGCTCCTTTAGTTACTTTACCTCTTGTAGACTGAATACAGATATTCTCTAAGCAGCATTGTTCAGTGTCCTTAAATCATATTGACGTTCCCCCCATCCTGTTATTTGCACTTCATCTCCTTGATTTCTAGTTGAAATCTTTCTTCCTGTTCTTTAGTAAGCAAAGTTTTCAGGATAGTTGTCTAACTACGAATTTAAGTAATGAATTTTCAAATTCATTTAGCAGCCGAAGTACATCAATTTCATTCATGTTATCTTCACGAAGTATTTAATTTGAGGTCCTTAGAGTTTGCAAAGACTATTACCAAAAAAGCTCCTAAAGCCTTATTTTCAAAAGTTTTAGAAATGGTTTTAAATGTTACACCACATTTTAAGGTGAAACATTTGTTCTTCAAGAAGTGTCTGAAAAGCTGGATTTTCGAAGATAACCTTAATTTGCTTTTTCTTCTTGGTAACACGTAACTCAGGTATTTAAACCAATCTCCTCTTTCTGATAAAGATTTAACAAATTGTTTCACCAAGGAAAGTTTGATGTGAAAATTGATTAAACAGAACTTTCTATTGGCATAAGCCAAACTTTTGATTACTTCATGTTTGTTTCAAAACTTGAATGCTCTTCTGGGTAGCAACTCTTTTTTAATTCACTGATTACACTTATCATGACTGCCCTAATTAACAAGAGCACTTTATGTACAATAAAAGCACAGAAAGATCATTTTGGATAGTTCAACGAATCCGCTTTTTTATTTCAAAAGAGTTCCAAATTACCAAACACAGAAACTGAGAAATTTCTTTCAAATGTCATTGTTAATTTACTTTTGCTTACTCAAAGCTCAAATTTTCTTAAAACTGACGATAAAAGGTTACACAAAAAGTCTAAACCAAAAGAAAAATTCATGAAAACAGGCAAGCATTTAAACTACTTTAAAAAAGATTTCGAAGAAAAAACGTAAATAAACTTAACCAAATTATGGCTAGTGTTCCTTTTTTGGGACGGCAGTATCGCTATCAGTCGAAAGCGTTATTTATTTTTCCTTGCCTTTATTCACGTGTATTGAACCATAATTCCACAAAATATTTGAACATGACCAAGTAGGATGTTAGCATTTCAATTTTTACACATAATGATTTTTTAAGAAATCATCCATTGTTTTAGAAGTTGACATCCTTGTTGACATCACTTGTTCAGAAGTTGACATTACTTGCTCAAGAAGTTGACTATTATTCCTTATATAAGCAAAAATCAAAGACATTCCCAAAAATATCTGGGAACAAATAAGTTAAATTCAAAGCGAATTCTTGCAATATTTTGAAATTTAAGTACTTACTCTTAAATTAAAGAACAGGTGTTTATTTCTATCAAAGACAAAAAACTGTATCCTCTGACATGCTTCCAGATTCTGTAGCTTAAGCAAAATTATAATTTTCTCTTTGAAATAGATAATTGCATCATTTGATTTCATGGAATAAAAAAAGACCCATAAAAAGGCATTCATTAGTTTTAATAATTGCATAGTTTCATAATTACTCTACGTTAAGTCATACAATAAATTAATAGTTAGTCTAGCTTTATTAGCTGCAAAAAATATTTATCATTTTAAGAAACAAATTTCTTTTTTACAAAATAATACTCCGAACGCTCATACATCCTTTACATTAACAGCAGGATATGGAGCAGCAGCTGGACCAGGAAACTATGGGCAGGGTCCTGCAAGACAGGGAGGATACGGACAAGGACCATCTGGTGCAAGTTCAGTAGCTGCAGCTTCATCGGCTTCTGCAGGTTACGGACCAAGCGGACCAGCACAAGGACCCCTAGGGCCAGCTCAAGGACCAGGAGGATACGCACCCCAAGGGCCAGCAATAGGACCTTCCGGACCAGGACCCTCTGGTCCAGGCTCAGCAGCCGCAGCTGCAGCAGCTTCTGCTGGTTATGGACCAAGCGGACCAGCACAAGGACCCCGAGGACCAGGAGCAGGACCCAAGGACAGGAGCAGGACCCAGGACAAGGACCAGGACACAAGGACCTGCCGGACCATATGGATATGGACCCTCTGGCCCAGGCTCAGCATCCGCAGCTGCAGCAGCTTCTGCCGGCTATGGACCAAGCGGACCAGCACAAGGACCCCGAGGACCAGGCGCAGGACCCCAAGGACAAGGAGCAGGACCCCAAGGACAGGAGTAGGACCCCAAGGACAAGGAGCAGGACCCCAAGGACCTGCCGGACCATATGGATATGGACCCTCTGGCCCAGGCTCAGCAGCCGCAGCTGCAGCAGCTTCTGCCGGTTATGGACCAAGCGGACCAGCACAAGGACCCGAGGACAGGCGCAGGACCCAAGGACAGGCAGGACCCAAGGACAGGAGTAGGACCCCAAGGACAAGGAGCAGGACCCCAAGGACCTGCCGGACCATATGGATATGGACCCTCTGGCCCAGGCTCAGCAGCCGCAGCTGCAGCAGCTTCTGCCGGTTATGGACCAAGCGGACCAGCACAAGGACCCCGAGGACCAGGCGCAGGACCCAAGGACAGGAGTAGGACCCAAGGACAAGGAGCAGGACCCAAGGACCTGCCGGACCATATGGATATGGACCCTCTGGCCCAGGCTCAGCAGCCGCAGCTGCAGCAGCTTCTGCCGGTTATGGACCAAGCGGACCAGCACAAGGACCCCGAGGACCAGGCGCAGGACCCCAAGGTCCAACACAAGGACCTGCCGGACCATATGGATAGGACCCTCTGGTCCAGGCTCAGCAGCCGCAGCTGCAGCAGCTTCTGCTGGTTATGGACCAAGCGGACCAGCACAAGGACCCCGAGGTCCAGGAGCAGGACCCCAAGGGCAACCACAAGGACCTGCCGGACCATATGGATATGGACCCTCTGGCCCAGGCTCAGCAGCCGCAGCTGCAGCAGCTTCTGCCGGTTATGGACCAAGCGGACCAGCACAAGGACCCCGAGGACCAGGCGCAGGACCCCAAGGACCAGGAGCAGGACCCCAAGGACAAGGAGCAGGACCCCAAGGACCTGCCGGACCATATGGATATGGACCCTCTGGCCCAGGCTCAGCAGCCGCAGCTGCAGCAGCTTCTGCCGGTTATGGACCAAGCGGACCAGCACAAGGACCCCGAGGACCAGGCGCAGGACCCCAAGGACCAGGAGCAGGACCCCAAGGACAAGGAGCAGGACCACAAGGACCTGCCGGACCATATGGATATGGACCCTCTGGCCCAGGCTCAGCAGCCGCAGCTGCAGCAGCTTCTGCCGGTTATGGACCAAGCGGACCAGCACAAGGACCCCGAGGACCAGGCGCAGGACCCCAAGGACCAGACCACAAGGACCTGCCGG
Organism: Cheiracanthium punctorium; assembly: GCA_038373885.1. NCBI lineage: Eukaryota > Metazoa > Arthropoda > Arachnida > Araneae > Cheiracanthiidae > Cheiracanthium > Cheiracanthium punctorium. The sequence continues at coordinate 129,914 of JAWZYV010013598.1, read as the reverse complement.
ACCATATGGATCAGGACCCTCTGGCCCAGGCTCAGCAGCCGCAGCTGCAGCAGCTTCTGCTGGTTATGGACCAAGCGGACCAGCACAAGGACCCCGAGGACCAGGAGCAGGACCCCAAGGTCCAACACAAGGACCTGCCGGACCATATGGATCAGGACCCTCTGGCCCAGGCTCAGCAGCCGCAGCTGCAGCAGCTTCTGCTGGTTATGGACCAAGCGGACCAGCACAAGGACCCGGAGGTCCAGGAGCAGGACCCCAAGGGCAACCACAAGGACCTGCCGGACCATATGGATATGGACCCTCTGGCCCCGGCTCAGCAGCCGCAGCTGCAGCAGCTTCTGCTGGTTATGGACCAAGCGGACCAGCACAAGGACCCCGAGGACCAGGAGCAGGACCCCAAGGACCAGGAGCAGGACCCCAAGGGCCATCACAAGGACCTGCAGGACCATATGGATATGGACCGTCTGGCCCAGGCTCAGCAGTCTCAGCTGCAGCAGCTTCTGCTGGTTATGGACCAAGCGGAGCAGGACCTCAGGGGCCTGGACAAGGACTCCAAGGACCAGGAGCAGGACCTCAAGGGCCAACACAAGGACCTGCCGGACCATATGGATATGGACCTTCTGGCCCCGGCTCATCAGCCGCAGCTGCAGCAGCTTCTGCTGGTTATGGACCAAGCGGACCAGGACAAAGACCCCAAGGACCAGCACAAGGACCAGGAGGATATGGACCAAGTGGACCAGGTCAAGGTCAAAGAGGTAATCAGTGTGCCCTGCTTTAAATGCTTTTTGAATAGAACGAATAAGAGGTTTTATTTTAATTTTCTCTCTTTTACTACTATAAATCTAAAATTACTGTTAACATGTCTTTAATTTTTACAGACAAACATATTATTAAACAAAGGTGAAGATGTGTGTAGGTGAATTTGAATGTGAAGTTTAGTGCCAGAATACGATTTTTTTTCCTTTAGTTACTCCCACACGACCCCTAACATGCGATCATGTAGTATTTTTTCTTCCTTTCGACAGCTATTACTGCTTATGTTTTTCTTAATATCGGTGATATCTTTTTGCATTTAATTGTTAAATTTTAGATCACTTAGTTAGTGTGTGGGATACATTTTTCTAACTGGGAATGTTTTTGTAGGGGGGGGGGTCAGATAGATTAAACTTTTTTCCTGTTTGCAATCGCAAGTTATCATTTTACAGTTTGCTATACAGGGTGTCGCAAAAAAGCGGTAACGCATATTAATTATTTCTCTATTACAGATGAAAAAAAAAGAAAGTCAACTTTAAAGATCAAAACGAACGTAAAAAGTTTTTTTCCGAACAGATCTATTCACTTTCAAAGTACTTCTACAGGATAAAATTTTATCTTTTTTAAGTTTTAAAATATAGTCACACAGTGTGCACAGCTGTTCTGTTTTGCCTTCTAAAAGCGTGAACAGTGAGCAATCGCAGTCATTGCGTTTCCGTTACCATTCTGTTCATAGTGAAACTTTAGCATAGGAAAAATATTGTTGATATAACAGACATAGAAATATCTAGATGAGACAATCCTCTTATCGCCAACTTTTTGCCAGCATTGTATCGAAGTAAAGTAACTCTAGTGAAGTAATTTTCCCAGAAAGCGCTTTACCATCACAAAGTTTCTGATGCATTTTAAAATTCATGACACCAATATGATGTCAAATTTATTTACGATTGGAATTTAATATCAATAACTAATTTTATGGTTTACTAGCCGACTCCGGCGACCAGTTGGTTCGCCATCTTAATAAATCCTGTTCGGAGAGAATCCTGTTCCTCACAGGCTTCCTTGGCACTGAAATCTCTCAGATTCTGAATGGAATTTAAAATAAAGATGGTTAAAAACAGGAGCGGCCGTAGGGTAAGGCCCCCTGCTAATATAAAAAGACGCCCCCTTTTATGCTCTACTTAGTTTTTGTGTTCGAAATAACGCCCCTTCGAAGCCGGGTCCCAGATGCGATGCTTATACTGTTTCGGGCCGTCCCTGGTTGCAAAAATAACATGGTTAAATGATAAAAACCTACAAATGAACAAATTATTAATGAACAAATTATTTTCGTCCTATATTAATTCTGAAGAGCTTCTGGATATATTGGCCTTTATAAAAAATGGAAAGAAAAACACTAAGAAAATCTGAAACACTTTCAGATTTTAAATACGCACTAAAGTGCTATGTATTAAAAGCCGTGGGTCTTCCCTATTTTCTTTCCTTATTCCATTAAGTTGGAAAGTATATCATCCTGAGTGTGATTAAACACAATTAAAATTGATATTTCTAACACTTTTCTTTCTGGATGTAATATATTAGAAACAGATGAGATAAAGCTGCGTAGGAAAATGCACAATTCGAACTGAAATAAAGTTTAAAAACTCATTCAGGTGTATTCATATTTCAAGTAGTAGAAGCAGACGCAGAGAAACAGACAGAGCAGACAGTAGCAGAAGCAGATAATTTCAAGTAGCACATTTTAGTCTCGGAAAATGTGCAAATTCTATTTTTCTTCTGAGTATAAATCATTTCATTCCTGCTCTGATTTCACATGCACACGATATTTTAATTAAGAAATAACCTTACAAATAATCCTAATTTAAAAAAAGTTATTCTTTTATTTTTACTTCAAGAGTCTGAATAATTTAATAAACTTGCCAAACATGGCAACCTAGATATGCTCAAACCTCGCTCTTTCCACTGCGGGGTTACAATTGTGAAATGGCGAGAACAAAAATGATCCTTTTTGCAACACGTTTTTATCGATATCTCCTAAAATAATTCGAATTTTGAAAAAATCGCTTCGAGGTGTGTCGGGACCCGTCCTGGAAAATTTCCGTACAAAATTTGGTAGGTCTGCGAGCTACGCGAGACACAGACAAACTAACTAACTAACTAACTAACGGACAGTTTACACATTGCTTTATTTATATAGATGTTCAAATTCCTCATTAGCGTATATTCCGCTCTTTCTCGCTGCACGCCACACAGTTTGGCTCAAGTAAAGGGTATCTTCATGTATAGTTCAAAATTGCATGAAAGGTTTTCTCTCGGAATACGCCAAAACGCATCACTTAGAGCTATCTGTTTCGTTTTATAAATATCTTCTTTTGTGAGACTACAACACGTCAAAATAAAAATAGAATTACGGAGCATGAGCTGCAAGTTATATCATCTCTTTCAAGAATATTAACTTTACCCGTGTAAAGACACACCTGGATGGTACTGCCCGAAGAGATCGTAACGGGCTTTAATTCTTTATCTACTAAAGATAAGTGATGAAGTGAAGTGTGAATTGAAAAATATTTAAAATAAGATTGGAAATAAAACGTTAATTTTCAAAATGATACACTTTTTAAATTTGTATATGATCCCGTACTAAAACGCTCTTAGTTAGTAAAATGTGACCATACACTAATGAGACGACATACAAAATTTGAGAATTATACCTTAAAAAGTGTTAGAGATATGAAGATAAATAGAACGCAGATTTAAACCACTTTTCAACGGCTCTCCAAGGAGAAAAAATTACGTGGAATAATCGCATTTCAGCAACGCCCCTTAGAGTGGAAAGCCGCGGCGCTTACTTGAGACGTCACACCGAGTAGGTAAAGCAAAGCGTTTCCATTGGGTTTCTCCTCTCTCCCGCGCCGCGGGAGAGAGGAGAAACCCAATGGAAACAGGGGAGGTTGATCTGTCGTCGCACAGAAATTACGAAATAAAATCTTTTTCCTACTGTAGCAAAGCAATAAACGTTTACATTCAAAATCATGTACAGTCTCCGATCATCTTTCTTAAAAGATATCCCTGCGGCGTTTATGATGGAAATTTAAAATTTCGTATATATCCTCATTTGTGTATGGGGCACACTTTACTAATAGGGAATATTTTTGTAAGGGGATCATATACAAATTAAAAAAGTGTAAATTTTTGGTGATTCAACGCGAGGAAATTTTTCTAAACGATGTCTTATTTGTGACCTTACTTTGAACTATTTTTCATTTTGCACTGCCCAGTTATCTGTAACAAGTAATGATTTAAAGCCCTTACCACCTTTTTGGGACTTCCTGCATTATTGAAGTTTCAGTTTCCTTTAAACAGTAATAAGTGATTGATGTTCGTTTGTGCGGACATATATAACAGGTAGTAAATGGAATAGTTTTGGCATGACACTGCTTTCCCCTACTTAGGGGCCATAATGGACATCATAAGGAGGGTGAAAAGGGGTAAACTTGCACATCCTCGAATTTGAAAAAAAATAGAGTTGAAATAAATAAACTGTGCATCTCTCATTTTTTGAAATAACTGAAACATCCGAATTTTTGAGTAATTACGATGCAAACAATTGTAATAATACAAGGGGTGATCAAATGAAAAGGTACGAAACGACACGGTGGGTACAAACCCTAGTAGCACAAATAGTTCAAAAAACGTTAAAATTACGTTGGAAACACGTTTTTTGACTTTAAAAAACGTGTTTTAAACGTCTTTCGAACTAATTGTGCTACTAGTGAATGTAGACTTTATTCAAAATATACATCATAGGCCTGAATGCAACGATCCCACTGATGAACAAGCCGCTGGATTCCTTGTTACCAGAATTCCTGTGGCTGTGACGCGACCCAGTCCGTCATAGCGTCCTTGAGTACGTCGTCCGAGTTGAAGCGCTTCCCTTTCAGGTGTTTCTTCAGTGGACCAAACACATGGAAATGTCAGGGTGACATGTCCGAACTGTAGGGCGGATGGTCCAACGTCTCCCACTTGAATTTGGTCAGTTCTATGTGTGTGACTCTGGAGACGTGTGGACGCGCGTTATCATGGAGCAGAACCACACCCTCCGTGAGCAGCCCATTTTGTTCTTGATGGACCTGCGTAGGCGTCGGAGTGTCTCACAGTACACATCGGAGTTAATGGTTTTTCTGTGCTCCAGGAATTCTACGCCATCGTGTCCACCTACGGACTGCCGCATCATTTGGACGCCGCTTTTGATAAGAGCCTCTGCTCTTGCCAGCGCATGCTCCGATCCCAGTCAGAGACTCCAATCCCATCCCGCGATGTCTCGCTACGTTCTCTCATGGTGGAATATGCAAATATTTATCTGTTACGTTTTTACGTCGTTTCGTACCTTTTCATTTGATCACCCCTTGTATGAACTTTTAATTAGTAAAGTTTCATGTCTGGAATTTTTAACCGACGCGTAGTGGTATTATCGTTTTGAAGAGAAAGAGATTGTTGAATTTCATGGAACTTCGAATACATATCTTGAAAAAACATAAATTTTCATTCACGTCATTCTTGTTCTCATTTATATAAATGTGTGTACATGTAATTATCTTGGTGCGCAGACTTGAATAACTTCCTACGAACGGCCAGCAGCGCTGCATAGAAAATTCAGCATTCACATTAAACTGAGCAAAAGAACCAAATCCTGTAAAACACACTTATGACTAGTTGAACGACGAAAGTATTATATAAAACATCACATACTTCGCTTTGCATGTGGGACAAAGTAAGAGATTCCTTCTGAGACTTTCATTTAAAAAAGGTCAGTTTTAGAGCGAAACAACAATTAATACACCATAGCGAAAGAGAAACATGAAGTCTAAATTTTATTTTAGTGCAAAGTGCAATTCCTTTTAACTATTCCTATTTAAATCTCACATGACACCTAATTCTTTAAAAGTTATATTCTTTACTAATTTCTAACTTTCAGGATACGGACCAGCACAACAAGGTCGAGGTGCTGGAGCCTCAGCCGCTGCAGCAGCAGGTGCTGGTGGTGCAGGACAAGGACAACAAGGACGAGGAGGATATGGTCAAGGCCCAGGTGGACCTGGTTCACAAGGTCCAGGAGGATATGGCACAGGTGCTGCCGCTTCAGCCGCAGCAGCAGCAGGATCTGGTGGTGCAGGCCAAGGACAAGGGCAACAAGGACCAGGAGCATATGGACAAGGACCCTCAGGTGCAAGTTCCGCTGCTGCAGCCGCAGCCGCTGCTGGAGGCTATGGACCACGACAAGGAGCAGGTCAAGGACCCTACGGACCACAAGGACAACAGGGTCCAGGTACTGGTGGTGCAGGCCCAGGACAAGGACAACAAGGTCCAGGAGGATATGGCGCAGGTGCTGCAGCCGCAGCCGCTGCTGGAGGCTATGGACCACGACAAGGAGCAGGTCAAGGACCCTACGGACCACAAGGACAACAGGGTCCAGGTATTGGTGGTGCAGGCGCAGGACAAGGACAACAAGGTCCAGGAGGATATGGCGCAGCCGCAGCAGCAGCCGCAGCAGCAGCAGGTACAGGTGGTGCAGGTCAAGGACAACAAGGACGAGGAGGATATGGTCAAGGGCAAGGTGGACCTGGTTCACAAGGTCCAGGAGGATATGGCGCAGGTGCTGCCGCTTCAGCCGCAGCAGCAGCAGGATCTGGTGGTGCAGGCCAAGGACAAGGGCAACAAGGACCAGGAGCATATGGACAAGGACCCTCAGGTGCAAGTTCCGCTGCTGCAGCCGCAGCCGCTGCTGGAGGCTATGGACCACGACAAGGAGCAGGTCAAGGACCCTACGGACCACAAGGACAACAGGGTCCAGGTACTGGTGGTGCAGGCCCAGGACAAGGACAGCAAGGTCCAGGAGGGAATGGCGCAGGTGCTGCAGCCGCAGCCGCAGCTGGAGGCTATGGACCTCGACAAGGAGCAGGTCAAGGACCCTACGGACCACAAGGACAACAAGGTCCAGGAGGATATGGCGCAGGTGCTGCAGCTTCAGCCGCAGCAGCAGCAGGTACAGGTGGTGCAGGGCAAGGACAAGGACAAGGGCAACAAGGACCAGGAGCATATGGACAAGGACCCTCACGTGCAAGTTCCGCTGCTGCAGCCGCAGCCGCTGCTGGAGGCTATGGACCACGACAAGGAGCAGGTCAAGGACCCTACGGACCACAAGGACAACAGGGTCCAGGTACTGGTGGTGCAGGCCCAGGACAAGGACAACAAGGTCCAGGAGGATATGGCGCAGGTGCTGCAGCTTCAGCCGCAGCAGCAGCAGGTACAGGTGGTGCAGGCCAAGGACAAGGACAAGGGCAACAAGGACCAGGAGCATATGGACAAGGACCCACAGGTGCAAGTTCCGCTGCTGCAGCCGCAGCCGCTGCTGGAGGCTATGGACCACGACAAGGAGCAGGTCAAGGACCCTACGGACCACAAGGACAACAGGGTCCAGGTATTGGTGGTGCAGGCGCAGGACAAGGACAACAAGGTCCAGGAGGATATGGCGCAGGTGCTGCAGCTTCAGCCGCAGCAGCAGCAGGTACAGGTGGTGCAGGTCAAGGACAACAAGGACGAGGAGGATATGGTCAAGGGCAAGGTGGACCTGGTTCACAAGGTCCAGGAGGATATGGCGCAGGTGCTGCCGCTTCAGCCGCAGCAGCAGCAGGATCTGGTGGTGCAGGCCAAGGACAAGGGCAACAAGGACCAGGAGCATATGGTCAAGGACCCTCAGGTGCAAGTTCCGCTGCTACAGCCGCAGCCGCTGCTGGAGGCTATGGACCACGACAAGGAGCAGGTCAAGGACCCTACGGACCACAAGGACAACAGGGTCCAGGTACTGGTGGTGCAGGCCCAGGACAAGGACAGCAAGGTCCAGGAGGATATGGCGCAGGTGCTGCAGCTTCAGCCGCAGCAGCAGCAGGTACAGGTGGTGCAGGCCAAGGACAACAAGGACGAAGAGGATATGGTCAAGGGCAAGGTGGACCTGGTTCACAAGGTCCAGGAGGATATGGCGCAGGTGCTGCCGCTTCAGCCGCAGCAGCAGCAGGATCTGGTGGTGCAGGCCAAGGACAAGGGCAACAAGGACCAGGAGCATATGGACAAGGACCCTCAGGTGCAAGTTCCGCTGCTGCAGCCGCAGCCGCTGCTGGAGGCTATGGACCACGACAAGGAGCAGGTGAAGGACCCTACGGACCACAAGGACAACAGGGTCCAGGTACTGGTGGTGCAGGCCCAGGACAAGGACAACAAGGTCCAGGAGGATATGGCGCAGGTGCTGCAGCTTCAGCCGCAGCAGCAGCAGGTACAGGTGGTGCAGGCCAAGGACAAGGACAAGGGCAACAAGGACCAGGAGCATATGCACAAGGACCCTCAGGTGCAAGTTCCGCTGCTGCAGCCGCAGCCGCTGCTGGAAGCTATGGACCACGACAAGGAGCAGGTCAAGGACCCTACGGACCACAAGGACAACAGGGTCCAGGTACTGGTGGTGCAGGCCCAGGACAAGGACAGCAAGGTCCAGGAGGATATGGCGCCGGTGCTGCAGCCGCAGCCGCAGCTGGAGGCTATGGACCTCGACAAGGAGCAGGTCAAGGACCCTACGGACCACAAGGACAACAGGGTCCAGGTAGTGGTGGTGCAGGCCCAGGACAAGGACAACAAGGTCCAGGAGGATATGGCGCAGGTGCTGCGGCTTCAGCCGCAGCAGCAGCAGGTACAGGTGGTGCAGGCCAAGGACAACAAGGACGAGGAGGATATGGTCAAGGGCAAGGTGGACCTGGTTCACAAGGTCCAGGAGGATATGGCGCAGGTGCTGCCGCCTCAGCCGCAGCAGCAGCAGGATCTGGTGGTCCAGGCCAAGGACAAGGACAAGGGCAACAAGGACCAGGAGCATATGGACAAGGACCCTCAGGTGCAAGTTCCGCTGCTGCAGCCGCAGCCGCTGCTGGAGGCTATGGACCACAAGGAGCAGGTCAAGGACCCTACGGACCACAAGGACAACAGGGTCCAGGTACTGGTGGTGCAGGCCCAGGACAAGGACAACAAGGTCCAGGAGGATATGGTGCAGGTGCTGCAGCTTCAGCCGCATTTGCAGCAGGTACAGGTGGTGCAGGCCAAGGACCACAAGGAAGAGGAGGGTATGGTCAAGGACAAGGTGGACTTGGTTCACAAGGTCCAGGAGGATATGGCGCAGGTGCTGCCGCTTCAGCCGCAGCAGCAGCAGGATCTGGTGGTGCAGGCCAAGGACAAGGGCAACAAGGACCAGGAGCATATGGACAAGGACCCTCAGGTGCAAGTTCCGCTGCTGCAGCCGCAGCCGCTGCTGGAGGCTATGGACCACGACAAGGAGCAGGTCAAGGACCCTACGGACCACAAGGGCAACAGGGTCCAGGTACTGGTGGTGCAGGCCCAGGACAAGGACAACAAGGTCCAGGAGGATATGGCGCAGGTGCTGCCGCTTCAGCCGCAGCAGCAGCAGGATCTGGTGGTGCAGGCCAAGGACAAGGTCAACAAGGACAGGGAGCATATGGACAAGGACCCTCAGGCGCAAGTTCCGCTGCTGCAGCCGCAGCCGCTGCTGGAGGCTATGGACCACGACAAGGAGCAGGTCAAGGACCATACGGACCACAAGGACAACAGGGTCCAGGTACTGGTGGTGCAGGCCCAGGACAAGGACAACAAGGTCCAGGAGGATATGGCGCAGGTGCTGGTAGCGCAGCAGGCAGCAACGGTACAAGGACAAGGTCAACAGGACAGGAGCATATGGCGCAGGCCCTCGCGTTCGCCTGCAGCCGCAGCCGCTGCTGGAGGCTATGGACCACGACAAGGAGCAGGTCAAGGACCCTACGGACCACAAGGACAACAGGGTCCAGGTACTGGTGGTGCAGGCCCAGGACAAGGACAACAAGGTCCAGGAGGATATGGTGCAGGTGCTGCAGCCTCAGCCGTAGCAGCAGGCTAGGCTCACAGGTGGTGCAGGCCAAACACAACAAGGACGAGGCAGGGTACTGGTCAAGGGCAAGGCTGGACCTGGTTCACAAGGTCCAGGAGGATATGGCGCAGGTGCTGCCGCTTCAGCAGCAGCAGCAGCAGGTACTGGTGGTCCAGGCCAAGGACAAGGACCAGGGCAACAAGGACCAGGAGCATATGGACAAGGATCCTCAGGTGCAAGTTCCGCTGCTGCAGCCGCAGCCGCTGCTGGAGGCTATGGACCACAAGGAGCAGGTCAAGGACCCTACGGACCACAAGGACAACAGGGTCCAGGTACTGGTGGTGCAGGCCCAGGACAAGGACAACAAGGTCCAGGAGGATATGGCGCAGGTGCTGCAGCCGCAGCCGCTGCTGGAGGCTATGGACCACAACAAGGAGCAGGTCAAGGACCCTACGGACCACAAGGACAACAGGGTCCAGGTACTGGTGGTGCAGGCCCAGGACAAGGACAACAAGGTCCAGGAGGATATGGTGCAGGTGCTGCAGCTTCAGCCGCAGCAGCAGCAGGATCTGGTGGTGCAGGCCAAGGACAAGGACAAGGGCAACAAGGACCAGGAGCATATGGTCTAGGACCCTCAGGTGCAAGTTCCGTTGCTGCAGCCGCAGCCGCTGCTGGAGGCTATGGACCACGACAAGGAGCAGGTCAAGGACCCTACGGACCACAAGGACAACAGGGTCCAGGTACTGGTGGTGCAGGCCCAGGACAAGGAAAACAAGGTCCAGGAGGATATGGCGCAGGTGCTGCAGCTTCAGCCGCAGCAGCAGCAGGTACAGGTGGTGCAGGCCAAGGACAACAAGGAAGAGGAGGGTATGGTCAAGGGCAAGGTGGACTTGGTTCACAAGGTCCAGGAGGATATGGCGCAGGTGCTGCCGCTTCAGCCGCAGCAGCAGCAGGATCTGGTGGTGCAGGCCAAGGACAAGGGCAACAAGGACCAGGAGCATATGGACAAGGACCCTCAGGTGCAAGTTCCGCTGCTGCAGCCGCAGCCGCTGCTGGAGGCTATGGACCACGACAAGGAGCAGGTCAAGGACCATACGGAGCACAAGGACAACAGGGTCCAGGACAACAGGGTCCAGGTACTGGAGGTGCAGGCCAAGGACAAGGACAACAAGGTCCAGGAGGATATGGCGCAGGTGCTGCAGCTTCAGCCGCAGCAGCAGCAGGTACAGGTGGTGCAGGCCAAGGACAACAAGGACGAGGAGGATATGGTCAAAGGCAAGGTGGACCTGGTTCACAAGGTCCAGGAGGATATGGCGCAGGTGCTGCCGCTTCAGCCGCAGCAGCAGCAGGATCTGGTGGTGCAGGCCAAAGACAAGGGCAACAAGGACCAGGAGCATATGGACAAGGACCCTCAGGTGCAAGTTCCGCTGCTGCAGCCGCAGCCGCTGCTGGAGACTATGGACCAGGACAAGGAGCAGGTCAAGGACCCTACGGACCACAAGGACAACGTGGTCCAGGAGGATATGGCCCAGTTGCTGCAGCTTCAGCCGCAGCAGCAGCAGGTGCTGGTGGTCCAGGCCCAGGACAAGGACAAGAAGGACCAGGAGGTTACGGACCAGGAGGATATGGACAAGGACCCTCTGCTCCAAGTTCTGCAGCTGCAGCCGCAGCCGCTTCTGGAAGTTATGGACTAAGTCAACAAGGTCCAGGAGGCTACAGACCACAAGGTCAACAAGGTCCAGGAGGATATGGCCCAGGTGCATCTGCTGTACCACAAGGACCTGGAGGATCAATCTCTTCAACTGTGTCTAACTCTGTTACAAGACTATCTTCTTCGAGCGCCGTTTCTAGAGTGTCTTCAGCTGTTTCCTCGTTTATTACATATGGAGGTCCTAATATTCAGTCACTGTCGAACGTCATTTCGAATCTGGCTGCTGCAGTCTCTTCTTCTAATCCAGGACTTTCTGGTTGTGAAGTTCTTGTTCAAACGCTTTTGGAAGTCGTTTCAGCACTGGTACATATTTTGAGCTCTTCAAACATTGGATACGTTGATGTTTCTGGTGCTGGACAGTCTTCGTCTGTCGTAGCTCAAGCTATTTCTTCTACTTTGTAATAATTAAATAATGTTTAGCAGACTTATTGAATATGTGTATTTGCGCACTTATTTGCTTTTCCCCTAAAGAAATAAATATTTGATTCAAATGCATTGTTAGATTTTCTTTTAAAATTTTAATTCTTAATTTTCTTATTATTTTCATGTATGCGTTTAAGAAGTTTTTCATTTATTTTACTTAAAAGTGTAGGAATGTAGGAATCCACCAGAGGGGCCGACCCAAGGGTTTACGGCTTTAATCCCTCTGGGGAAACATTTATTTATAATCATGAAAATACAAACTATGCCGCAGGCAGAACTCAGAAGCCTGCGGCAGAACAAACAACAAGAGAACATGAAAAGTCTAAATAATAAAAATAAGAACAAAAAGAGCAACCTCCACAATGGCTTCACCAGCACTGTCAACCATATCTACCATACAATCCAATCAATGTATATTTACAAGTGTGGACTAAACTTGTTTGCCTCACTCTTGTTTTCAGTTACGACCTCAAATTTATGCTATCTATCTTTGTTGTTGCAATATTTTGGTGACAAACTAACGTTTCCAAAGGCTCCAAAAAAGGTTTATTTGGAGCTTGTTGAATGGTGTTTAATTAAAGATAAATATTCTTTCCCTGAGAAAGATCAATATTGCCCCCCCCCTAGGAGACATGTTTTTTTACAATTCTCGAACGCGTTTATTTTGCTAAAATGAAAAATACAAGAAAATCATTACCTTTGAAAAATTATGTACCTTCGTAGTATTTTCTAACGTACGCATTAATTTCCTCCTTGAAATAAATAATATTTGCAGCTTTAGAAAACGTAAAATACTTTTCACAACAACATACTTTTCCATAACATCGGACGCCATTTGTAAACAACAACAACGTGCAGCAAGTGTATCTTCTAAACAACTGACGAAATAGCAAAGATTGGTTTATTTTTTTTGAAACTAATCGCACTCAGTTTTGCATACGAACGCTCTAGTTTAAAAACTGGATGCACTCAGTGTCCTTTACGAACGTCTTAGATGGAAACTCATTGCACGAGTGTAACTCGTTTACGACTCCATGGTTAAATAACCCTATAAGCACAACCGTCCCCTGTGACTGAAATGCAACCACACGATACTGTCACAATAGAATTACAAACAGTCGCCGCGATTCCGCATCAGGGTCACCACACAGTCCCTATGTCCTCTCGCTGTGTATTCACATTGGGACCCTTCAGAGAAGTCCCTTTCGGACAGTTTTGCGGCAGCGAATATATTCGGGGAAAAAGAGCTACCCATAATATGCACTAGATGGCAGCACCAAACTCTCAGGCAAGAAAACGCTCAGTACCAGTATCGAACCCTCGACGCACTGGTTCATAGGCCAGCACGTTACCTCAGCGCTGTGATTATCTTGCCCTGGATGCTTTAAAAGTAAACTCATTGCTGCAAAAGTTAGTTCTGGCATGGCTTGTTTTGGAAATTTAAAATTTTTCTGGAGAATTTTATGAATGGAGGGAAAATACCATAATAATTAAATATAAATTAAAAATCTTGGAAATCTTTTTTTTCCATAAATTATTTTCAGGAGACAATGTGCTGTTTTATTTAACAATAGTCCAGGACCTGGCTGCAGTTCTGTCGGAAAGTTTGAGTATGGAGAATTTTTTTTCAGGAATGTTTAGTAGGTGTCTTAGTAAGCATTTTGGACTTGGGTGGACATCCGTCACCTGGTACATTTTCCAGCTATGACGTCATCAAAGATGGCGGCTGCTCGCATCTCAGAACTGCTCATATCTAAATACTTGTCCGATTTGTACGAAATTGCACTTTTTTATATTAATTTACCCTTATTTTATTAAATAACTAGCTGCGTGCCCGTTCTTCGCACGGTAGGGAACGAAAATTTTCCTTAGTACATGTGTAATTCGAATTTATTCGTGATGTGGAATTTAAAAAAAAAAGAGCAAAATTATTTGATTCTTGATGTAAAGTTTGCGTCATGAGTACTAACATGGCAGCATTGCAGTATAAGGACTCTAAAAACTACGTCAGTGTCATTCACTATCAAAAAAGTGGAAAGCTTAATGGTTTGCAGAGAACTCCAGGCTTTCAAATGTCTTATTTCTACATCATACTGCTTTTTAGGCTCAAGTTGTAGCATTAAATACCTAAGACACTACATGAAATAGACAACCATTTATTTCTTTCCGGACATGTACCATATAAGGAAAGTATTCTAATCATGAAAAAATTCGATTTCGAGATTTTGGTGTATTTACACGTTTTGAGGTCTTCTGAATTCATTTATGCTATTTGCAAGAGATGTTTTTAAAATAGCTGCGCACCCGCTCTTCATACGGGAAGAAGCGAATATTTTACTACTAAAATCATATCTGATGTGACAAAACAGAATTTCATTTTTTAAAAAGTTCAAGTAATTTCCTCTGTTGAAATTACTGCTGGATATATTAACGCAAATTTGAATTACTTTTCGTTAAGTTGGTTGTAAACAACCGTTGAAAAAGGATAAACACTTTTTAATTTCATGAAATATTTATTAACGTGGTATATTGTGATTTATTCACATTATCCTTACAAATCTAATAATACTACCTATTACGCACATTAATACTATCTATCTTCGCTTCTCCCTTTTTAAGGCTGGCTTAAAAAAATAGCTTAGATTAATTGGCCCCAATGGGATCTTTTCATTCTATGGCGATTCTTTGCAATTTACGCATTAGCATAAATAATAATCATTTCACATAATGGTTGCCATTAAGGAAACTCTCCATATATATTTAATTTATACATAGTTTTATAAGATTGGCGTATTTAGCGCCGCAAACCATTTCATCTTACCGTGGGGGGGGGGGAAATATCCAAGTGGTGATATTTTAAATATCCATGTATCTAATATAGCGATATCTTTTATATCCCCCATAGTCCTGTCTCCTGAAAAACATCAAACTGTGTAATCTCGAGGAGCTACTTATTCCCGCTTTAATTGTGACAGGGCGTTAGAGTTGCAGAGTTTACAAATTTCACTCATTTTTTTAATTTATGACGTCACTGTTTGACTGCCGTAAAGGATACCCCGGTTGGTTGAGGGAGTTAATTTCGATATTTCGCATAGTAGTTTTCAAACGGTATCATTAAAACTTTGCGTTATGTAGGACCTTTATGGAGGAACGTAATTGAACGTTAAAATAAAACTATACTCGCAACCTGCATGCATATGTTAGGCAACGCCTGCGCCATGATTAAATGCCAAAAATATAAATAGTAAATAGAAAAATTTTAATATATCGCGCTTTAAAACGAATTTTGTTAACTTTTAAAATGAACATTTTCAGCACCGTGAAGACATTTCAATTTTTAAATAAGCACCGGATTAAAATACCACTTAATAATAATAATAATAATCGTGAATTTCTTATTTTATTTCTACAGTTAATTTTAATCAAAATATCGTTTCCCTGTGTTGAAAATAGAGCTGGAATAAATGAGTTAAAATTATGGCGTAATTTTTACGTATCTTAAAGCATTTGACGTCATAGATCCTCACTTGCGAATTGAAATTCCGATATCCCATTTAAAAACTCGATTGGTTGAAAAAACTTTTTTTCTAATCCTTTCTGTGGCAACAACCGAACATAAATTCTCGTGCCGTGATCCCAATGTAATGAATGGCGTAAGATCGCGTTGATGCTATTAAATTCTAAACATTAGGCTGGATTAAAATTTGTAAAAAATCATCTAATTTACATAATGTTTTCGTTTTTATTTTTAAAGAGGGAGAAAAGAATGTTTCACGATTTGTCAAAATATCAAAAAGTTATGACGAATAGAATTCAAGATGCGACATTTTAAAAATTATTTTACGAAAAAATTCACCGAAGCAGATGCTTAGAAAAAAAATTCCTAAAAATCGGTAAATCATGTTACGTATTCAGAACAAACTGTTTTTAAAAGAAAATTTTCTCCTCTTTCCGATGATATAAATGACGTTTTGCTGCGAACGTAATTTCCGCCGTTATTACGAATTAGGTGAGAAAAAATGCCGAAAATCGCATTAAACATAAAATAAAAAAAATTCTAGGTGGAATTTTGAAAAAATCGCTTCGAGGTGCACAAATACATATTTACATCTTCCCGAGTACCAAATTTGGTGTTTGTAGGTGTAGCCGTAACGCTGCCGACAGACAGACACACACACAGACACCTTTTATAATAAGTAGAGACGTAT
Organism: Cheiracanthium punctorium; assembly: GCA_038373885.1. Taxonomy (NCBI): domain Eukaryota; kingdom Metazoa; phylum Arthropoda; class Arachnida; order Araneae; family Cheiracanthiidae; genus Cheiracanthium; species Cheiracanthium punctorium. The sequence goes on along the minus strand of JAWZYV010013598.1, from coordinate 113,866 downwards.
GTAATAGTGTGTAATGCAGATGGTGTGTAGTTTTCAGGGATTAACCAGTTGACAGTTTTATTCAAACGTCGTTCGGGTAGCTTAGTTTTCTACTCGTATAAACTGATTTGTCTGTATCTCTTGTTCGTTTAGTTTGTAATTTTTTTAACAAATGGCTCTAGTAGTCCTCTAAAGATAAGATTGCAAAACCAGTATAAGCCGCTTTTAGGGTTAGGTTTTAATGCTTGCAGAAAAGGCGCAAATTTCGTATGAATTTTTCTTTTCTTTTCTTTTTTTTTGTAGATTGTAGAGTTTAAATGTAAGTGTGGAAGTCATAAAATTGTCCAGAGCATTGCAAGACCATGTAATAGACTTTAATCCAGACGAAAAACATGCATTATTTGTAAAAAATGTGATAATAGTATGATAAGTACAGAAAATGGTCGAGAAAATATATATGGGCGCTGCACAAGTGCGGAACGACATTGTTGCCAAGCGTTTGAGCTTATTAAGTGAAGAAGTAGTGTTTGTCTATCATATGAATAATGCATGCTACAAACAGTACTGCTACAAGAAATCCCTTTTAAAACTTCAAAGTCAGAAAGAGAACATGTAAAATGAAGGCAATGCCAACACTTCTCAACCGACTATACTTGAAAGTCTTAGGAAGTCTGGAAGAAAGCGTGCACGCTACCATACTCCTCAAGCTGGAGGTATTCCTATTGTATCTGTAACCAAAAGTGGTAGGTATCTGTGGTAGGTATCTAAAGTGGAGGTATCTGTAACCTAAAATTGCATAATCGCATTTACAAGAAATATAGAATAAGAGAGTATCCTAGAGCTCAAGAGTTTTTAAAAGCTACGTTATATTTACAAGATGATATTTTCACTCGTGCTTGTGACTTGGAGGATATGCCAGGTTTTTTTTTGGTGCTGATTTATTATGTTACGAAAATTGTACTTCTGGGTACTTACTGAGGTATAAACGAAAACTTGAAGCAAGCGAAGAGAGTACCCCTCAGATTTCAAAAAGAATTACAGCATTTTCTCTTATAGTTGTGATATCAAATATGCACTACATAAAGGTTATGGATGCACCCTTAGTTACATTACAGGCAAATTTAATATACAAAATGAAGACAACAAAGTTCGTAACAAGGAGCTGAAACTAATGTTATGTGATTATTTTGGAAATGAGATAACGTTTGCTAAACCTAAAGAGGCAAATAAACCAGACATGTTTTTTTCTGCGTCTCTTCAAACAGAAGAAGTAGCAAATATCCAAAGAAGTTGCAATCCTCTAACAGAATGTGCTATTCTATTGAGAGATTCATTGCAGAAGCTAGACTTTAGGCTCAGTGGTAAATTTGGTGATACTCAGGACCTTAGAAGCTCTTGGACTAAGTGTAAAATACCAAAAGTTTTCATGAAATTTTACAGTACGTTATTTGGTATAGATCCAAATTCCATCAAGGAAGCTTATATCATTCAAAGAGAAAAGGATGGAAGACTTGGAAAAAAAGATGCATTCACTGAAATGGTATCTTAAGGCACGAGTGTTATTGGAAATCATATACTACAACATAGATCGCGGAGCGAAAAAAACGCCATTACATATGATGATGGGGAACACATTGCATGAGACGTCTAAAAACGAAGCATTGATAACAAGCTAAATCATCTAGGTATTGGTATGAGCTACAGTGAAGCGATTCGTCTCCATCATAATCTTGCACAATATGCTCTTAAGCAGTCTCCTAATGAAGTATCGATTCCCAGTCATTTCAAGATTCATTCATAGACAATTGTAGCCTTCGGTAATTTTGATCATGAAGAATGTACTTTATCTGGTATAGGAGGTTCTCATAACATGTGTGATCTTTTTCAAGACAAACCGCTGGATATAACATTTAAACCATGTTTATCGAAGACTGGTATCATACGAGGTTTGAAACCAATTCAAGAACTTCTTCCATGCGAAAAGTTACAATCGTATAACAAACTTGAAAACGTTCTAATCTCCCAAGCGATTATGAAGTTAACTCAGATTTATTTACAATGGATAAGGATAAAAAAAAGCAATACGAAAATTTAGACATCTTATGTCAGTTTTTAAGAATTGCAGAACCTATTTCCCACAGTTCTGATGTTATTATTGATTACGACCTTTCCACTCCAGAAGAAAACCTTGAACATCTTTTAGGAGTTCTTTCCAAGTTTTTTCTTTCAAAGAAGATTTATAGCAACAGAAAGTTGGATTTTTTCCAGGAATTGCGAACCCAGTAAATCAGCATGCGAATGTTTACACAATTCTGTTAAATTTCAATAATGTCTTTGACTAGTTAAACCAACGGTACTTAGCAGTAACTTGTGATGAAAGTGTATACAGTGTTGCACGTGAAGTCCTGTTAATCAATCCAAATAAATTTACAAATATTGTATCGATGTTGTGGGCATTCCACATGGCTAAAATTGTGCCTAGTTGTACAGGTAAATATCTTTGGGGAAGTGGAATAAACATTGTGCTTATTGAATTCTCAGTGTTTGAAGTAAATGTGGTACACACTGTTTTACATGGTTAAAAACTGTATGAGGGGAATCAAAGGGATTGTGGCGGAAGTCAGTCCGTACAGTTCATGTTATCGTGGCGGTTCAGTGTGGCATAAATTCTATTTTTCAATAATAATCCAATTCAGGTCTAATATAATTATGTACAATTTATTTACAAATTACTATGGTATAGTTTAAACGTTCAAAAATACATATTCAATATCATGCCCTTTTTGGGCCCCCAAGCAGAAATCGGTCTACTCCTCTGGCGAATCTGTTTGAAGTGAGTGTTGGGTTTTTCATGGTCACCCAGAGGGGAAAGAAGCGCGTGACGTCATAGCACAAGTTGCGCTATATGGGAAGCAAATTGCGTCACACTCCCCACCTGAACTTCTTCAGGAGTTCACATCAATTACACAAATTATCAACCCTACTAGCAATTTTGCTCGGGCTACCACCGGCCACGCAACCAGCCGATGACGACCCGAGCAAAATTGCTAGTAATTTTAGAATTAGTTAGTTTTAACTAATTCTAAAATTATATCAAAAATCTACAAAATTGCCAAATTACAATCACAAATTATCTCAACACAATACAAGATACAAATTAAGCTTAAGAATGCACAAGAATAATACAACTAAAATTTAAGAAAAAGTAAATATAAATGGCAAGAAAATATGAGATTTTAGAGTTATAGGTTATCAATTTTGCAAAATTTAGCTTTCAGAGTTTAAAAGGATACAAATGCTGTACTGTCCGTTTCATTAGTCCACTGCTAGTTTTCAGTTCATAGCAGCGAATTTTGTTGTCGCGTCCAGGTAGGGCCTTTTCTATCCTGCCAAGCTTCCACAGAAGCTTGTTTTTAGCATCACCTTCGATCAGTACGACATCACCTACTTTGAATTCAGAGTGTGATCTTGGATTCTTCACAGAATGTGCTGTTCTGAGGTCTAACAGGTATTGTCGTTTCCATCGCTGCCACAGTTGCTTCAAAAGCAACATCTGATATTTTCTCCTCTTCAGGATAGAAGACTTATCGGCTCCACTTTCGATGATCTGGGCAAATGTAACTGGATAGGTCGGTTGGTTTTGACCGAAATTCAAAAAGTGCATGGGCGTGAGAGGGCCTGGCTCATCCTTCTCACCATACACATAACTCAATGGACGAAGATTGAGCACCGCTTCTACCTCAGCAAGCACAGTCGACATTTCCTCAAAGTTCAGGAGTGCTTTCCCGAGAACCTTGCGTAGACACTCTTTGACGGATTTAACTAAACGCTCATAAAATCCTCCCCACCATGGGGATCTTTCTACTATATTCTTCCATAAAATTCTTTCTTTAGCGACATAGTCTTGAACTGAGCTGTTGGATAAGATAGCCGTCAAAGTTTCAATTTCCTTTTTCCCTTTTTTGAATGTTTTGGCATTGTCGCTATATATTATTCTGCAGTTTCCTCTTCTTGCTAGGAATCTCCGAAAGGCAAGCAGGAAGGAATCGGTTGTCATATCAGTAACTAATTCTAAGTGCAGCGCTCTCGAGACAGCGCATGCAAACAAAACAATGTATGATTTTTTCAATTCTGCAGAATGTTTCACATAAAGGGGACCTGCGAAGTCAAGTCCACAAACAGAGAATACAGGAGTCTGGTGGATTCGATCACCTGGTAATGGAGCTGTAAGTTGATCACCAGGTTTGGAAAGATATTTTTGACAGACAATGCAACTCTTGATAATCGTTTTGATAAACTGTCGTCCTTTGGGTATCCAGTAATTTGATCGAACTTTTGTTAGAGTACTGGCTACTCCTCCATGCATGACTTTATTGTGTTCTTGGCGCACTGTCAAAGTTGTCAACCAAGAATTTCTGGGCAAAATAATTGGATGTTTTTCATTAATGGACAAATCACAAAATTCAAGCCTGCCTCCTAATCGAAGCAGTTCGTTTTCGTCTAGATAAGGCATGTAATTAAATATAGAGGAACTTCGTTTTATGGAATTTGCTCTTAAGTGTTTCATACTCTTCTTTGAAAAAGTGTCTCTGTTCATTTTGGATCCAAAATTTTTCCGCATCAATAATTTCCTCAGCAGCTAAAGGATCACGATTTTTCACAGGACATTTAAGGTTCATAACGAATCTTCTCACCCATGCTGTAATCCTTATTACTTTCATGAGACTGCTATATTTGGAAATATCGAATAATTCGTCTTTTTCTTTTACGACACATTCATATTGTTGAAAATGAGCAAATTTCTTTTTGTACTCCAAATTTTCTTCTTTTATAACGTCGACTTTGCCAGAGGGCCAAAATTCAGAAGACTGCAAAAGCCAAGGTGGTCCGTGCCACCAAAGTTGGCAATTCCTCAAATTACTAACTGTAGTTCCTCGTGATATAAGGTCAGCGGGGTTATCTTTCCCAGGACAATAATGCCAGTTGCTGCTTTCAGTTAGTTTCTGTACTTCTTCAACTCTACTTTTGACAAAAGGTTTGAATCTTTCGGAATTTCCACTAACCCAAAAATAGGTTATTTGTGAATCCGTCCAATAAAAGGGGGTTACTTTATATTTCAAACATTTTACAATCTTGATACTCAATCTAGCGGCCAAGAGTGCTCCTAAAAGCCCCAGCAAGCGCACACACGTTTAAATTACGTATTCCCGATGTCGAAATGTCGAAAATAGGTCGAGGAAAAATTACAGCAAAAAATAGCGTTTAAAAGAGATCAAACATACATTGTGTTGTCGACGTCATAAAGAGCCGTTCGATTTTGGTCAGGGAGGCGGCTATCTTCGACTGTTAATGTTGGTCGCCCTCAGGAGGTCTATGATCCGTCAATACATCGCCGATTTTCCGCTCATGGCTTCGGCGGTCTGAGAGACCCCCCCCCAGCCAGCCAAGAAGAAACACGCGATGGCGCATCGAGAAATTTTTTCAGCTTAGTTAATAGTCAGTTGAACGTCGAATAAACAGTGCAGGGGATACAGAATTTACGGGGTCCTTTCGCACGACCTTTGACATGTCCACCCCAACCGTTTTCTCAGAAAACAGATGCATTTTTTTTCTTTTGTGTGTGTGTATTCGTTCATGGTTCGCGTGGCTCGTACTTCGCAGTTTTTTATGCAAGGGCAGAACTCGCTCCAGCGTGTAGTCAATGGCTGAGCTCAGCTGAGCTACACAGAACAGTAAAATTTCCATAGTTTTAACTATAAAAGTGCATATTTTTCAAGTATCTCTTGGAATATTTTTCAAGTTCAATGCTAACACGATTTATCGTTAGCTTGGCATATTAATAAGTTTGTCTGGCTCTCTTTAAATTGTGTTGGCCGGTGATGTTATTAAAGTTTATCGGGGTAACTACAAATTTTAATTCCAGCCATCAAAATTTTAGAGGTGAGTTAAGTAATTATTTAACTAATAATTATGTGCTTTGTTTCTTTTATTCATTTTCTTTTTAATTGCTAATTATAAGTCTTCTTATTTGTATTATAGAGTGAAATATAAAGGTACAATTGGCCTAAAATCAACTGTTTACCTTAAGCATATGAAATATTTTTTCTCATTATAAGCACAAATTTACTTAATGTAAATTTACTATAACAAAAGTCAACTTATTATTGCATTATGGCATAACTTACAATGAAACAGATTAAAGCACTTTATGCAAAGTTTTTTTTTTCTTTTTAAATTGTATACTAATATGTGTGCATTTAGTATGTAATTTAAACCTATTTGGAGTAGTAAAATTGAACAAATCAAAGAATTAAGAGAGATAAATAAAAAACTGTTTGTGTAATGAAGTAGACAAAATTTTTCTCGTGGGAGGGAGAGAGGAGGGGATTTGTAGATAGAAAACTTCTTCATATTTTATTACAGGAAAACTATAATAAACTATGGAGATAAAAAAGCAGGCTTATTCGTCTAATAGAAGTGGTTCCTTGACGATTTCGTCGAATCCTGACAGTTTATAAACGTAGTAATTATGCCGGAATTCCAGACATTTAGAGAATATGTCAGTCACACACCATTTACATACGTCGTGAAAGCATGGAAATTCAAACTTCTTGTCGGGTGCACATGCCGTTTAAAAGGAAACACTTTATATTTCTAAATATAATACATTATACTACTAGTTATTAGCTAATGAAAAGCAATTTTGAATTAAATGATTAGAAATAACAAGTTTTAAATTAACTTCTAATCGTTTAGATAAAGTTATAAAATTTATATTCATAAAAGTTTGAACATATACAAAAATATAATAAAGTTAAAATATAATCTTGATTTTTAATTTAACAGATAAGTAACTCGCACGAACAACTTATGGCACTAATTTACATTTTAAAGGGTTTCCATTTTTTCCCCCGGTACATTTTATTAATCGTTTTGGCTGTATTAGGTATTTTTAATAAAAGGGTGCAAAAAATTATTTAATCTACTCTTATAAACTATCTAAATATTTTCATATATCGTTAAAAAGTAATCTTTTTTATATAAAATAAGTAAATTATATTTACTGTTAGTAAAATTGAATTTTAAACTGTATTCCTTACTTAACTAAATTTACTAATATTTTATTTAATTTTTAAGTTACTTTTTCACCATCTTTCACCAATATATGAAGATATTTAGATTGTTTATAACATTGAATTAAACAGCGTACCCCTCCCCCTTTTATTAAATATACCTACAGTAAAAACAATTCATAAAATGTACCGGGGGGAAAAAGTAAACCCTTTAAAATGTAAAATAGAGACATAAGCTATTTATGCAAGTTACTGATCAATTAAATTCAAAAAATCAAGATTATATTTTTCTTTAATGTATTTTCTCTGTGTTCAAATTTTTATGAATGTATATTTTACAACTTCATCTAAACGACTAGAAGTTAATTTAAAACTTGTAATTTCTGCGCATTTAATTAAAAATAACTTTTTATTAGCTAACAAACTAATATTAAAATGTATTATATAGAAATATAAAATGTTTCCTTTTTAAACGGCAAAAGTTCAAAAGATCAGAACAGTTTGAATTTCCATTCCTTCACGACGTATGTAAATGGTATTTGTCTATTCTCTGAATGTCTGGAATTGCGGCATAATTACTACGTTTATAAATGGGCAGAATTCGACAAATTCTGCGAAGTCTTTAAAGAACGACTTCTATTAGACGAATATAAGCCGGTTTTCTCTGTCCTGTTGGAGCGATTCGACAAGGTATAACGTAAAATCAACCACTATGAGCTGAATTTTATAAACGAATTCCGAGAATCTGTCTCCCTTTGCCGTTATAGCGACGAGTGTTCGACCAATATCGGGGATTTTCTCTTCCTGGCGGTCACCCTTTTCCATTCTTACGCCGTAGTTAAGCGAGATTGTTATCTCTCACGGTCACCCCTCGCGGGTAATACGCCGTCGAGAAGTTCAGCGCTCGACGGGCAAACAGGTGGACATATCCAAGGATTTTTAACGTCGATGATTACGTCGAAACTACGTCGACGTCGACGTTAATTCGATGTATCGTGTCTGGGTGGGGCTCCAATCTTGTAAGAGTAAGAGATTTTAGAGGGGCAACTCTACTCTTGGAGGCAACAAATACTGTTTGGAAAGTGTCATTCTTCAAAATAATTCTCAAATATACTACACAGCCGTAAGCTTTTAAGCTAGAATCTGAAAAGCTATGAAGCTCTATTTCTTTTACATCAGCTTCTGTGATTCCTCCTAAATAATAACGGGGGATTCTGAGATGATTCAGTTCATCAATTTCTTCATACCAAGCTTTCCATTTAAAACTCAGATCAGACGGTAGCTCATCATCCCAGTCGATTTTAGAAGACCAAATCTCTTGCATTATACATTTTGCTCTCAAAATGAAAGGTCCCAAGAAACCCACGGGATCGAAAATTCTGCCAATAACTTGTAGAAGGAAACGTTTGGTGTTTTTCCTTTTAGACAGAAATGTCACCAAGTTGTCAATGTCGAAGTACAAGACGTCTTCTCCACTACCCCAAGCGATTCCTAATACCTTGAAGGGAGGCTTCACTTCCTCAAAATCCTTTGGAGTTTCATTCGTAGTGATACCTTCCTTAACCCACAAATTTTCAAGTGTTTTCGAATTTGTTTGCCATTTATGCAAAGTCATTCCCGCATCTTTGAAAATGCTAATGCAATCAAGTGATGTTTTGAACGCGCGTTCTACGTCCGGTTGACCACTAATGACGTCGTCTACATAAACACTGTTGCTCAGGATTTCGAATGTTTCTGGATGGGTTTCTGTGTACCTCTTAAGGTGGTGTTTTTAATAGTAGCGGCGAGTAAAAATGGACTTTACTTTACCCCGAATAAAACTCTTGTGAATCGGAACATTTTTAAATTTTCATCATTATCAAAATGATTATCTTTCCAATAGAATCGTATAACGTCCCTGTCTTCTTCATTTAGTTCGATCTGTAAAAATGCTTGCTTAATGTCAGCCGTAAAGGCTATTAAATTTTGCCTAAATTTTATCAGTAATTCAAATATATCTGGATATAAGTTTGGACCTGTGTACAAGCAATTGTTAAGAGAAAGCGTATTTCGTTTATGAGCCGAAGCATCAAAAACTATTCTCAATTTGCTAGTTGTTCTATCGCTTCTAATTACGGCCCTGTGAGGCAAATAAAATGTGGTGCTATTATTTTGTTCATTTTCTGGAGCAGGCTCTATAATATTCTTCAGCTCATAGTCTTTTAAAACTTCTTTATACTGGTCAAATAAAGTGTTATCAATCTTAAATGTGTTGTTTAATTTCTGAAATCTTTTTAGAGCAACATCTTTGTTACTTTCTAAAAGATGCTTTTTGTTTGGTTTCCAGGGTAATTTAAACTTATATCGAGAATTTTCATATTTAATTTCCGATTCAAATTTGTGTAAAACATTATCGTCCGAAGAATCAACGATTTCGTTTTCTGGATGGATCCCCAATCCTTCAAGAGTCCAAAATTTTTGTATCTGGTCCGAAATAATTTTTTCTTCAACCATTACGTTTAACGCAACCGTAGATCCTGGAGTGTTATCAGTTTTTCCCTGTATACACCAGCCAGACATTGTTTCTGTCGCTACGAGATTTTCGTTTATTCTTTTCAAATTTCAAGAGACTATATTGTAATAATAATCACTGCCAATCAAGAGGTCAATACCCCCTTCAGCTTCAAAGGAATCGGCCAGTTTTAAGTTTTTTAATTTCGAGAGTATAATTTCCGATTTCAAGTCAGCGGGTGGAATTTCCGTACCCGTTACGCGGTCTGTTACGAGGGCTTCAATTTCGATATTAGATTCATTGTCTCGCCTATTTTCTAATTTTACCTTTACAACATCAAACGTGTTTTGAATGGGCTGTTCATTGCCAAAACTGTAGACTGATAAAGTCTCTTTTCTAATTACTGGAAGATTTAATTTGCGCGAAATTTCTTTGTTTACAAAGGATCTCATTGAGCCGCAATCGAGTAAAATTCTTCCCTGCATTGAACGACGTTTTCCGTTAATTACAACACTGCACGTGTGAAGCAAAATAGGTGCCTAACTAGTGTGTGAAACACCTGTAAAGATTTGCGTATTTTCATTCCCGCTTGAACTATCAGCAACTGCATTCCTCTTACTTGCCTCTTCGCCCGAGCTTGAGTTATTATTTTTCTCTCTGCCATTTTTCTCTAAGTCAAAACAGATCTCTAAATTATGTCTTTTTTTGCAACGAGGACAGGATTGTTGTTTTGATCTGCAGTCATATTTTCTATGTTTTTGCTTTAAACAGAGCATACATCTACCTTCTCGAAATATAATATTTCGTTTTTCCTGAACCGAGAGAGATTCGCAAATTCCAGTATGTTTTGATTTTTTACAGAACACGCAGAGATTATCGTTAGCGGGCTGCGAATTGTATCCACTTGAAGGTGCCAAAAGCTGCACCGCGGAACTTAAATTATGACTTTGTTTTGACGCCAGTCGCCCGTGATTTTCTCTCTGGACTGAAGAGGGGGGAACCAGTAAGGCGTTCATTTCTCTAGATAAAACTTCAGTATGAAGGAATTTTAACAGTGCTTCCACACTATACATCGTAGAAAAGTTAGGGTTTTGTCTGTTAAATTCAAGCGTTACATCTCATGGAAGTGTTTTAAATAGAACTGGGATAAACATATTACTGTATGATTCCGGTTTTACATTTAAAGAATTTAAGCTGCGTACATGTCTTTCGATACCGTCGTATAGTTTTCTAAGTTTCGATACATCACTCGATTTGTAAACTGGACTCAAATTCAATAATTTATTCATATGCGTGTTGATGATTATTTCTCGCTTACCAAATCTGTTTTCTAACAATTTAATCACTTCATCATAATTGTTGTCTGAAATATAGAAACCTTCAATTGCGCTTAAAGCCGCTCCTCCAAGGAACGAACGCAAATATTGAAATTTTTCAGTTTCACTTAAAGAGTCATTGTCATCAATTAATACTTTAAATGAATTATAAAATTCATTCCATTTTAAGTAATCACCATAAAATTTTGGAATGGTTAATTCTGGCAGGCGAACTCGTTTCTGTTCAGGTTTTATTTCTGAATCGTCATTTTTAGTTACGTTAACCTCAACTTTTTTGCTTTTGTTCAACTTTCTATTTAATTTAAATTTCCATAATAAAACGTTTTCATTGTATTCTTCACTAACTGTAATTTCAGCTTCAAAATCTTTAGATTCTAAGAGCGGTTCAATTGGCGCATCAATGGTTTTTAACTCATCCGATTTACTAGTTAATAGTTCTAAATATTCTTCAAGAAGTAAAGAATCGGCAGCCTCTTTTTCAAATTCAGTTTCAATATTCTTAAGATGTTTCGAAACTGCCGTTCTTAATACTTTTCGTTTCGCTTTTAGTTTAGATAGTTCGTCAGCCATTTTTCATAAAAATAAAGGAAAAATCCTACCTTGAGCAGTCTTCGCACACTGGATTGTGCTAATTCCAAAATATTAAGTATTTCAATATTCACCTTATCCATTCAAGGCCCGTGGCACACTTTGTCGGCCGTGCACCATTGTGGCGGAAGTCAGTCCGTTCAGTTTATGTTATCGTGGCGGTTCAGTGTGGCATAAATTCTATTTTTCAATAATAATCCAAATCAGGTCTAATATGATTATGTACAATTTATTTACAAATTACTATGGTATAGTTTACACGTTCAAAAATACAGATTCAATATCATGCCCTTTTTGGGCCCCCAAGCAGAAATCGGTCTGCTCCTCTGGCGAATCTGTTCGAAGTGAGTGTTGGGTTTTTCATGGTCACCCAGGGGGGAAAGAAGCGCGTGACGTCATAGCACAAGTTGCGCTATATGGGAAGCAAATTGCGTCAGGATGTTTAGGTTGGAGAAACGATGATTAGATTGCAAGTGAAGTCCTTTTTGGAAGAACATTCCATTGAGTCCTATGAATCTAACTTTGAAAAGTTAGATTCATAAGAATTGCCACCAGCAGAATAATTTTTCGGCCTGGGGAAAAACAAAACAAATTATATAGATGTATATGTCAAAGTGGAGAAACTGTTCACAGATTTTTTGAAATTTGTTGAACAAGGACGAGAAACATCAGAATAGTTTTTGTACTGGGATAATTTCCTGAAATTGCTCCAGCTTCTAAAAAAATTTCATTCGTTCCGATAGACGAGGTCTATAGGAATTGATCTAGACACAGTACAAAAATTTCTACCAGTATTTTCTGTCTTTGAATGTGTTAAACTATCAACAATGGGCTTCTTTATATTTGGAAGACATGAGAAGGCTACCCAAGACAGCCTCGGAGATGCATGAAATGTTCATGGGTAAAGAATGTTGTGAAACGGTATGAACATAAATTTTCAGCTGTTGCAGCGGACGTTGCATCACAAAAAACCATTAATAGATCCAAAAAAAGCTCATCTGGTATCGTAGGGCGTACTAAGCAAAAGCAGTTTTTACCAGAATGGGAGATAAAACATCATGAGCGTCTGATGATATCAAATCTATTTCGGGAAATGGCAGGCTCCATTGCTCTTGTCGTCGGTTTGGACATCCAGCATGAGTTTTCTAAGAAGCAAACCCAGAGCCTAGATGCAAAGGTGACCTCCATGTTTAAATACATTTTACAAAAAGGTAACGCGTTTGTTATACTTCCTAATCCATTATACAATCTGCTAGAAAAAGCACTGGTTTCACAATATGCAAAGGAAAATATATTAAATGTGTTTAAGATCGGCGATGATTTGCATTCTTCATTGGGCAAAACACGATATGAAAACAAAACAATAAGGATTTCAAGTACCATCCACAAAATCGTGCTACTAGCATTTCACAGTAATAGATGATTTAGTGCCAGAAAAGAATTTACGGAAATATCAAACTGATTTTATTGGGGCATGTAATTGCTTAAAATGTTCCAAATCCTCTTGTATTTGTAGGGCAAATGAAGAAACTTGTTGTTCTTTCCGTAAGTGTGGTAGTAAGCGGTTAGATTAAATATGTAACAATCCTTTCAGTTTCATTGTAATCATTTTTTTAATTCACGGTAATATATGTCTATGTTGTAATCGAAAATAGTATAACAAATTAACTTGTTGTTTATTAATTTATGTCAACAGTTAAAAACCATTGATATTTTCATCTTACAAATAGTAATTACAGTATATTGATATAATTTTTATGCTAATCGGTCCAGTATTAACTTGGATATGAGCAATTTTGTGATCGAGCGGCCGCCATCTTTGATGACGTCATAGCCAGAAAACGTACCAGGTGGCGAATGTCCACCCAAGCCGAAAGTACTTTCAAAGGCACCTATTAAACATTTCTGAAAAAAATATTCTCCATACTCAAACTTTCCCACAGAACTGTAGCTAGGTACAGGACTACTATTCATCCGAATAAACTAATGATTTATTGAAATTTTTTATTCGGTTATGAAATAAATTTGTAATGTGCGACATGTGGGGTTTGATATATATCAAGGTATGAGGGATAAGATTTATATTTTTGCTATATTTTGCTTAAAAGGTATTTCATATAAAAATAAATAAAATTAATTGGAAAAACATGCATTAGATAAAATAAATAAAGTATTTTTGACTTAGACCCATAGTTTTACCTCAAATTTTTCCTAGCGGAACTCTCAAACATACCAGGGTGGTATTTAAAGGGGGGGGGGATCTCGGTTCCCATCCGAAAATTTCAAGCAATTATTAAAAAACAGCAATTTTGAACATTTATATTTACTCTAGTAGTGGTAATTACTCTAGTAGTAGGTTACTATAATAAGGTTTAAAACACCTGATAGACCCTCCCCCCCAATCCGAAATTTAAACCTACATACGCTATCGAAACATATATACCATGGGATATGAAAGAAATTGTTAATTTTACTCACAGATACATAGTTTTCACCATTGTGATTAGAACTCTCAACTCTAATAAAGAATAATATTTTTTTATAAATAATATTGTCTTGTTTAAACGAAATAATTTAAAAATTAATAAATTAAACTAAATTGCATTACTTCATAACTGCGAGATTTTATTGAATTACTCATTATCATTTTCGAATTTATTTATTAAATGTTTCACGGAAAAAATTCCACAAAATATTAGAAAAAATGAGTCTGTTTCCAAAGTCGCAAAAGCGGCTAGTGTGACGTCATTTTGAAGTCCAAAAAAATCAGTAGTCACAAAACAGTCACACAGTGACTTCACAGTGGAGTCACTGAGCGACTGATCACATACTAGTCACATGGTGACTTCACGGCGACGTCAGTGACTGGTCACAAATAAACTTCGCAGTGATCACACAGTAAAGTCACATCACTCATAAGTCACAATGTGAAAAGTATGTGACAGTCCTGTGACAATTGTGACCCTCTGTGACAGTGACTCTTTTGTGCCCATCTGTGCTATTAGAGAAGAATTGAAAATTTATTAGAAAAAATCTAAGTAACCAGATTTCAGTTTATTGCTTCCACATATGGGGAGTCTCCAGCCCGCGGGCCGGATGGGGCCTGCCATGGCTTTTGGACCGGCCTCCGAACAATTCAAAACCCCGTATAAAATATATATAAACCATTCAAACTCCCATATAAATCCCAATTATAGAGCCCGCAATTTCGCTAATATCCTTAATTTAGGCCCATCAATTCGCTAACATCGCAAATTTCTGCCTGCAACTTTTGAAAGGTTGTCCATACAATCTATATAAATAAAACGAACTGTAAAATGTCAGTTAGTTTGTCTGTGTCTCGCGTAGCTTCGAGACGGATGATCGCTACCTACCAAAGTTTGTATGGAAATTCTCCAGGACGGGTCTCGACATACCTCGAAGCGATTTTTCGAAATTCGGATTATTTTAGGAGATAGCGATTAAAAAACGTGTCGCAAAAGGCTAATATTTGCTTCCGCCATTTCGCAATTGTAACTCCGCAGTGGAAAGAGTGAGGATTAAGCATATCTAGGTTGCCGTATTTGGCAAGTTTATTAAATGATTCAGACGTCACGCTATCAAAAAAGGCAAGTAAAATTTACGTAAATATTTAGTTAGTGTCATAGTAACCAAACCAAGTGAAATGTATATGAAAATTTTGCTTGCCCTTTTGGATAGCGTGACGCAAAAGATAAATTACATTATTGAAATAAATTCATTTGAATACATTATACAGACTCAGTGAAAGTGTGATACATTTGACAGTGTATTTCATAATTAAAAGCATTGCTTAAATGCGTAAATCTTCTTTAGGAAATAAAACGAAAGTAACTGTAATGCAATTTAAAAATAAATCTTTAAAAATCCCAGCAGGGCGTCACTCAAAATTTGATATCATTATTTTTAAGACCCATATTTAAAATTCATAGAGCTATAAAGTAAAATGCTGCTTCAAGAATTTTTAACTAGTTAAGGGTTTTTGCATGGGAATATCATTACTTTTTAGGGGTATGGTCAGAAGATAATAAATTCGTTTCACAGGCGAATTTCAGAAGTTTGCTTGACACTAAGTTATGTAAATAAATATACAAACCTGTTTTCATGTAGTATCAGAGTATTTGATTAAAAAAAGTCACGCAAGTTCTTTTGTAACATGTAACAGAAAATTGACATGTTTTTGTTAGAATTTTATAATAAGAGGCATAATACTGATTATAAACAATAATTTTTTGAGTAATTTTCTATTTATAATTTGGGTCGAGTACAGATTAGTATCCCCGCCGCCATCTTTGATTTTATTTCATAAATTTCCATTCAGTTTAATGCTAAACGTAAGTTACCTTTTTTACTATAATTATATAACTATTGGGCCCCAGGTTGCGCCCGCCCACCTAATCGTTCGGAGTTTTCCGTGGTTTCCTCCAAAACTTAGCGTAAATACGGGTTAGGACCCCTTAGAAAGACCCTCCTCTCGGCTTAAAGCCTATGTGTAACTAATCGGCCGTAATTCTATAACTACAACAACAATATATAACTATTGGTTCTATTGTTTTAATGCATTGTGATTCATTAATTTGCATTCAGTTTAACGATAACCGTAAGTTAAGTTTCGTTAAAATTAGGAATTTAATAATCTCGTTCTTAATTAATGATAATCTAGTTACTCGTTCTATTATTTTAATGCAATGTAATCTATTAATGCAATGTCTAATGAGGAATTTCTCTGATTATAACGGTTTTTTATAAAGATTTATAACGATTATAACGATTTTTTTTAATAATACTACAGGATTTTTATGATCTGGAATTTTGTGTTATGCAGAATCGGTAAAGTCCGGTCGATTTTGAATTTGAAAAATTCTACTGTATTTATTTAAGATACTTTCTTAGTTAGCACATATTATACTGATTTTAGGATGATTAAAAAAAACCTTGGTGTCAATGATTCCCATAAATTAGAGGCTTTAAAATACTAAGTTAATTGAGCTGTTTTGATAGATTTAAAAGGCAGCCACATTTTTGATAAATTTACGTACTGCATGCTGTCTTTCACCAAGTAAGTAATTAATAGAATATTGATATCTGCTTTTTGTGTGTTTTATAAATTTAAGAAATACATTATGTTATTAATTTAATTTCAGTTTTTTTCTAATATATACTAAAAGCATATAACTATTTCTGAAAAGGTTATATTGTATTGTGTTATGGTAAACCTACACGAGGAGAATTTCGTATTGCTTATGTAAGGGGGGGGGTCTTGCGTGGTTGACTTTCTTAGTGCTTCTGAAGCGTATTTACGTTACATCGTGAGAAAAAACGTCCAAAACTCCGAATTTTTAGATTATCAGCCATCCGGTAGACCAGAATCCTGGACATTTATACTTCAGTTATCTACCATCTTCAGTATCTTATCAAATCGGCTCAGTGGGCACAACATCTTGTTTTAGATGCCATCTCCGGCCTTTAATTGACTAATACAAAATATAGTGCATGTATAAATTTATATTAATTAATCGAATTTCTATCTGAAAAGTATTGAACAAAATTTTAAATCTGGTATTTAAAGGAATACAAAATAAAAGTGAGAAAACCTAAGATTTGGAAAAAATATTGGTCTTAAAATTATAATTCAATAATTTCAGTAAATTTTATATATACATGAAGAGTAAAAGAATTATTATTAAAACTAGTTAGTATGTAAAACTACTATTCATTTTTCTTTGAATACTAAATAATTATTATTAATTAATTACGTGAGCTTTCTGAAGAGAAAAAAAATTCATTGAAATATTAATTACATATTGAATTTTCCAAATTGAGTTAAGAGGCATTGCAGGGGCAAATCGGGCAGGGCTTTCCCATCACCATCTCAGAACTTCATGATTTTATTTTATTGTGTTGCCTTACACAAGGAAAGAACTGAAATATTTTTGATTTACCTCATTTAGTTTTGGAGTTATGGGGGGTCAAAGTACCCCAGAGAAGCAACGTCGAATTAATTTAGGGCCATTTTTGCCACTTTATTGTCTCGACTGTGACTGGCTCAGAGGTGGCTCAGAGGTGCTTCAGAGAATTTTTTCATTTTATCCTATAATATACCTTGTATATTAACATCTCAAATTGAAAATTCATTCGAAAATTGTCAGAGCCCCAAATTAGGGCCCCCAAAAATACCGCCAAGTTCATAAAACACACACTTTTAAGAATGCTTTAAATCTTGGCTCTGACGCGCTACAGAAAAAAATTTTGCACAGTGCAGTTATATATATTCATATAAAGTGAGTCCAATGTTAAAAAATTTTGAAGGCCCCCAGGGCCCCCCGGTACGGGGCCCCAAACATGGTCCTTTCCGATAATTTACGCAATTTCGAAGCATTGGTACAGCTGAAGCCGACTTCCCACAGGAGAACTATTGACATGGCGATGTAGTATAAACATAGTAGTTTCATATTATGAAAAAACTTTTTTTAAAGGTACAGCTGTTTCCAAGAAAAATCCCAAGAAGTACCTCCCTATTTGGGACATTCCACTGGCACGCATGGGGGCATTTCATCCTTACTTTTAGAAGTTTAATTGACAGTGGCAATATTGAAAGTTAACTTATTCTTCATATATCTCAAATATATCCTCCATATATCACAAATAGTTATTTTACAGGGGCACTCATAAGAATTACATTACGCTGTATGGGGATCTCTGTAACTACTGAACCGATCCGAAAATTTTTTTCACTGATGGAAATCTACACTATTCCTGAGTAATATAGGCTACCTTTCAGCATGCAGCATAACTAGTTCTTTTACAGGGACACTAAAAAATTCTAGCACATGACGCTATATGGACATCTCTGTAACTACTGAATCGATTTTGTTGGAGAGCGAGCGAACTTTTTTCTCCACTCCTGGAGCACAAGAATACAGTCATCAGATTTCGCCGCGCTCTTCTTCCAAGACGTATCAGTTAGTTAAAGTTTTTTTTCTACTGCTGTGTGCTGAAGAAGCGAGGTGCTTTTTATAGTATTCTGTGTGTTATTAATGATAGCAAACTACTTATGTTACATACCATTGCTGTGTGCCTAATAAACTATATTCATTATCCACGGCCGTAGTCGTTATTTGATGCTACGAACAACAGAAGTGGTAGCAGAGGTCCGTGGTTGAGAACTTCAGTAAATAAACATGGACAAGTTGAACTTAAACCTTCCTGAATTAAATAGTGTAAACTACTTCACCTGGTCATTGAAAATGAAATCTGCCCTCTCACTGAAAAGACTGAGTCATGTATTAGCGGAAGTAAAGCCTGAATCTTTGGATGCAAAGGCCGGCGAGAAGTGGGACCAAGATAACGCTGATGCGGTGGTCTATATCAAGCTATCCTTGTCCGACGAACAAGCGTTACAATTCGCACTGGAAGAAAACGCAAAAATTCTCTGGGACAATATAAGGTCTGTGTTTACAGGTCAAGTAGAAGACAGAAAAATAGACGCGGCTAATGAATTAAAAAACATAGAAATGAAGTTTAGTGAATCTCCAAATGATTATATTGCTAGAGCTAGAGGAATAGCGACTAAGTGTCACTCACTAGGATTAGAAGTCTCACCTCGAGAATTAGTTTTTTATACTGTACGAGGACTGAGGGGGAAATTTGCTAAAGTGCGTGAGATTTTGAAGACCCAGCGCGAGAAATCTGTGGAGGACATCTTGGAAATATTACGAGAAGAAGAACTTAGTAGCGAAAAAAATACAGAAGGAAGCAAAGTCGAGGTGTTTGTCTCACGAAAGAGTAAATCGTCAAACGTAAAACTTTGCTATTACTGCCGACGGCCTGGTCACTACGCTAAAGACTGCTTTTATAGGAATCAAAACCAAAGGCCCTGTGCTTCCACAAATAGACAAAAACAAAAACAGAAGCGTGAGCGCTATTCGACAGACCAGCGTCACCCTCGCCCCGAATCTGCACTGCAAACTGTGTCTGGAGAGGAGGGAGAGTTGAGTTACGACAGTGTATGGATCCTGGACAGTGGAGCTACTAAACATATGACCAAGGACTCATTCTGGTTCATTGACGACAGTACACCTAAAGTAAGAGAAATATACTTAGCAGGTAAAGACTCTAAAATTTTTTCAGAAAGTATAGGTACTGTTAAAGCTACTACTACTCATTACAAAGATTGTAATTCAGTTGATTTAACAATTAGTGATGTTTACTATGTGCCTGATTTAAGAAATAATTTATTGTCACTAACTGCCTTGATGGATAAGGGTTGTGAAATTGTATCTGATAATAACTGTGTATTCATTTATGATAAGTACCTCAATTTAATCACCAAAGCAATTAAAAACAATGATAGGTTAGAAGTGTATTTAAAACCTTTTAATATTCCCGACTGTTATATTGCTAATTACTGCTCTGATAATTATGAACTTTGGCACAATAGATTATGCCACTTAAATTCAAAATATATGTTAAAAATGAAAAAGTATATTGATATTGGTAAAGTAACGGATTTTGAATGTGAGACTTGTACCATAAGTAAAATAACACGTACGCGCCATCCAGTTGTTAACGTTGATCAAAGTTCTGAAGTTTTAGAACTAATTCATGCTGATTTATGCGGCCCAATACAAATGGAGTCATTAGGTGGATCAAAATATTTCATGATTTTAGTAGATGATTATTCTGGAATGTATTTCACTTATTTTTTAAAACGTAAAACTGAAGTTTTTGACATATTTTCTAAATTTAAATCTAAATATGAAAATCTCATGGGTAAAAGAATTAAAAGAATTAGGACCGACAATGGTCTTGAATTTGTAAATAAGGAGTTTGATAACTATCTTGCTAACTCAGGTATTTTTCATGAAAAGACTATCCCATATAACAGTGAAAGTAATGGGAAAGCAGAACGCGCAAACAGAGTTCTTTTGGAAAGAGCTAGAGCCCTTTTATTTGAGAGTAAACTTTCCTTAAAATTCTGGGCAGAGGCCATTAATTGTAGTACACTAATTTCTAATGTAACCCCTCGTAAAGGAAAGGAAAAAATCCCTCTCGAAATATGGACTGGTAAAACACCCAATCTAAATTGGGTGTGTAGCTTACTTTCACGTACCAAAAGTAATGCGAAAGAAATTTGTCGTCCCTGGAAAGCGTGGTATAATGCTAGGATATGCACGAGAAAGACGTGGATATCGCATTTATGATTTGGAAACTAATAAAGTGATTGAGGAAAGGTCAGTTAAATTCAACGAATCATTAAGGGGAAGTGATTATTTAGAAAAACATAAAGATGAAACCCCTAAAGATAGATACAGAGCTCTTGATTTTGGAGTTTATATGGATCTGGATAATCTCCTCACAAATGAAAATGACTGCTCAACACCCTTGAATAGTGAGAACAGAGAGTTTGATAGGCTAGAAGAAATCAAAGGAGAGGGGGTTAAAACACTAAATAACGAGATAGATAATCCTGCAATAAATAGCGAAAAGAAAGATGAGGTTCAACTTAGACGTTCAGAAAGATTAAAAGCAAAACAGTTAGCAGCGAATTTAACTTGTAACATACCAAACAACATTTCAGAGGCTAAGAGTAGTCCTGAATGGTTTAAGTGGAAGATAGCAATGCAAAATGAATTAGATTCCCTGAATAAGCATAAAGTATGGGAAATAGTGGAAATGCCAGAAGAAACAAAATTAGTAACAAGTAAATGGGTTTATGCGAAAAAAGAAAGTGATTCGGGTGAAACAAAATATAAAGCGCGACTGGTAGCGGCTGGATTTAATCAGATAAAAAACAAAGATTACACAGAATCTTATTCACCAGTTGTGAATATAGAATCATTTAGGTTATTAATTGCATTAGCGGCTAAGCTAAATTTGTGTATCAAGTTTTTTGATGTAAAAACTGCATATTTATACAGTGATTTAGACGAATATGTTTATTTGACACCACCACCTGGTTTTGAAGATTTAATTGGACGTGGGAAAGTTTGTAAATTGAAAAAAAGTTTATACGGTCTACCCCAGTCAGGTAGAAGTTGGTATATGAAAATAAGGGATGAATTAAATAATCTAGGATTAGTGCAGCTTGCTTCTGACAATTGTTTATTTATTAAAACTGACGGTGAAAATGCTTTTATATTATGTATGTACGTTGATGATATTGCTATTTTTTATAATAATGATGCATTATATGAAGATATTGTTTCTAGAATTAAAAATATATTTGAGTTGCATGAAAAGAACAGTTGCATGTTCCTAGGTATGGAAATTGAAAAACATGAAAACGGTATTAGCCTCTCACAAACTAAATATATTGAGTTACTGCTCAATAAGCATAATTTAGAGAATTCTAAAGCTGTTAAAACTCCAATTGTTAAAGGGGAGGATAAAAGTTTCTCTTCAACTGACGAGTTAGTTAATGTAACTCTCTACCAAGAGTTAATTGGTGAACTTTTGTACCTAGCTAACAAAACACGTCCTGATATTTCATTTGCAACAACATATTTATCACAATTTAATCAAAAGCCAGAAAAAAGGCATTATCGTTTGGTGAAAAAGGTACTAATATATCTAATCGGTACTAAAAATAAAAGACTATTTTATAGTAATAGTTTTGGAACTTTAACAGCTAGTTCCGATTCAAGTTGGGGTAACGCAGAGAACGGCAAGTCATTCTCTGGGGGAATAATTTTGTTAGGTGATTCAATAATTTCTTGGAAGTGTAGAAAGCAAAAAAGTGTTAGTTTATCTACATGTGAAGCAGAATTATTCGCTATATCTGAAATTTGTAAAGATATTATTTGGACTGTAAATTTATTATCAGAATTGCACTGTAAACAATTTATAAATAATTCAGTGATTTTAAAGTCTGATAGCCAAGCAGCTATACAGTTAATTAAGGGTACTAGATCATCCATGAAAACTAGACATATGAGTCCCGCAGTGGACTGGGCGCTAAACTCCGTTCCCATAAGAACACGGCAAGTGAAGCAGCATCTGGCTTGGCCAGTGCTTGGGAGGGACTTCCCCCCTCGGCCCGTCCGCTGTGGAACCGTGTACGCTAATGGGAGCTGGTGCACGTAAAATCCGTCGTGGCTCCAAAGTCCTCCAAGTTGTTAAACGATACCTCTGGGGGTGCCGATTTCAGGGGGTTGGTCCCTCCTCTGGAATTGGTTCAAAATTACGGGACCCCGAGCTAAGACGGACTTCTTCCCACTGGGGCTCATTGAAATGGAAGCCGCTCCTTCGGCCCATCGCCTGCCTATATAGGGGGATCTGTCACCGCAACGCGGTTGCCAGAGGGCATTAGCAACAACAACAACAACAAGACATATGAACTTAAGGTTTCATTTTGTAAAGGATATTCTGGAAGATAAGGTTATTGCACTTGAATTTGTGCAGAGTGAGTATTGTGTTGCAGACTTTCTGACGAAGGCTGTCAGTGAAGATAGACTAATGTACATGTTAAAATCTATTTCATTTATTTAATTTTTGCTTATATATATATGTATATGTATTTTCATTGTGTATTGTTAATTATCAAGGTAAAAAGGGGAAAGAAAAAAATTCCCTCGCAGGAGGGGTGTGTTGGAGAGCGAGCGAACTTTTTTCTCCTCTCCAGGAGCGCAAGAATACAGTCATCAGATTTCGCCGCGCTCTTCTTCCAAGACGTTTCAGTTAGTTAAAGTTTTTTTTTCTATTGCTGTGGTGCTTCTTATAGTATTCTGTGTGTTATTAATGATAGCAAACTACTTATGTTACATACTATTGCTGTGTGCCTAATAAACTATATTCATTATCCACGGTCGTAGTCGTTATTTGATGCTACGAACAACAGATTCTAAAGATCTTTTCACTGAAAGCTACACTATTCTTGAATAACGTAGGCTAAAATCTATGCATGCGGCATAATTTACAGGAACACTGAAAATAATTTGTAAACATTGTCGTAACTGTCTGTTCGCCACTCAAATTTATTCAAATTTTATTCTACTCTTTAAATTTTTAAACAGTGATTCTAAAGATCTTTTCCCTGAAAGCTACACTATTCCTTAGTAACATAGGCTAAAATTCATGCATGTAGCATAATTTACAGGAACACTCAAAATAATTTGTAAACATTGTCGTAACTGTCTCCATTCGCCACTCAAATTTATTCAAATTTTATTCTACTCTTCAAATTTTTAAACAGTGATTCTAAAGATCTTTACACTGAAAGCTACACTATTCCTTAGTAACATAGGCTAAAATTCATGCATGCAGCATAATTTACAGGAACACTCAAAATAATTTGTACAACATATTCTACTCTTCAATTTTTAAACAGTGATCTAAAGATCTTTTCACTGAAAGCTACACTATTCCTTAGTAACATAGGCTAAAATTCATGCATGTAGCATAATTTACAGGAACACTCAAAATAATTTGTAAACATTGTCGTAACTGTCTCCATTCGCCACTCAAATTTATTCAAATTTTATTCTACTCTTCAAATTTTTAAACAGTGATTCTAAAGATCTTTTCACTGAAAGCTACACTATTCCTTAGTAACATAGGCTAAAATTCATGCATGCAGCATAATTTACAGGAACACTCAAAATAATTTGTAAACATTGTCGTAACTGTCTCCATTCGCCACTCAAATTTATTCAAATTTTATTCTACTTTTCAAATTTTTAAACAGTGATTCTAAAGATCTTTTCACTGAAAGCTACACTATTCCTTAGTAACATAGGCTAAAATTCATGCATGTAGCATAATTTACAGGAACACTCAAAATAATTTGTAAACATTGTCGTAACTGTCTCCATTCGCCACTCAAATTTATTCAAATTTTATTCTACTCTTCAAATTTTTAAACAGTGATTCTAAAGATCTTTTCACTGAAAGCTACACTATTCCTTAGTAACATAGGCTAAAATTCATGCATGTAGCATAATTTACAGGAACACTCAAAATAATTTGTAAACATTGTCGTAACTGTCTCCATTCGCCACTCAAATTTATTCAAATTTTATTCTACTCTTCAAATTTTTAAACAGTGATTCTAAAGATCTTTTCACTGAAAGCTACACTATTCCTTAGTAACATAGGCTAAAATTCATGCATGTAGCATAATTTACAGGAACACTCAAAATAATTTGTAAACATTGTCGTAACTGTCTCCATTCGCCACTCAAA
The DNA here is from genome assembly GCA_038373885.1 of Cheiracanthium punctorium. Taxonomy (NCBI): domain Eukaryota; kingdom Metazoa; phylum Arthropoda; class Arachnida; order Araneae; family Cheiracanthiidae; genus Cheiracanthium; species Cheiracanthium punctorium. Next base: position 89,198 of record JAWZYV010013598.1, on the reverse strand, counting down.
TTTATTCAAATTTTATTCTACTCTTCAAATTTTTAAACAGTGATTCTAAAGATCTTTTCACTGAAAGCTACACTATTCCTTAGTAACATAGGCTAAAATTCATGCATGTAGCATAATTTACAGGAACACTCAAAATAATTTGTAAACATTGTCGTAACTGTCTCCATTCGCCACTCAAATTTATTCAAATTTTATTCTACTCTTCAAATTTTTAAACAGTGATTCTAAAGATCTTTTCACTGAAAGCTACACTATTCCTTAGTAACATAGGCTAAAATTCATGCATGTAGCATAATTTACAGGAACACTCAAAATAATTTGTAAACATTGTCGTAACTGTCTCCATTCGCCACTCAAATTTATTCAAATTTTATTCTACTCTTCAAATTTTTAAACAGTGATTCTAAAGATCTTTTCACTGAAAGCTACACTATTCCTTAGTAACATAGGCTAAAATTCATGCATGCAGCATAATTTACAGGAACACTCAAAATAATTTGTAAACATTGTCGTAACTGTCTCCATTCGCCACTCAAATTTATTCAAATTTTATTCTACTCTTCAAATTTTTAAACAGTGATTCTAAAGATCTTTTCACTGAAAGCTACAGTATTCCTTAGTAACATAGGCTTAAATTCATGCATGCAGCATAATTTACAGGAACACTCAAAATAATTTGTAAACATTGTCGTAACTGTCTCCATTCGCCACTCAAATTTATTCAAATTTTATTCTACTCTTCAAATTTTTAAACAGTGATTCTAAAGATCTTTTCACTGAAAGCTACACTATTCCTTAGTAACATAGGCTAAAATTCATGCATGTAGCATAATTTACAGGAACACTCAAAATAATTTGTAAACATTGTCGTAACTGTCTCCATTCGCCACTCAAATTTATTCAAATTTTATTCTACTCTTCAAATTTTTAAACAGTGATTCTAAAGATCTTTTCACTGAAAGCTACACTATTCCTTAGTAACATAGGCTAAAATTGGTAAACATAGGCATAGGCAACACAGGCAACTGCCAGTTCCCTGTGTTGCTTGCGACGAAGGGCTTGGACTGATGAAGGTCAAAACAATTTTTGGCTGAAACGTGCATATCCTCTTACCTATAACATCTTATGTGTGTTTTTTACAAAGTTTTTTATTTACTTTAATAACTCTTTATTTTTGCGATCTACTAATCTTTAAACTATTATTATTGTTATTAATTTAATCACAAAAATACGCTTGTGAATCACATCTATGCTATATTCTAGACTTTTTAAAAGTTTTCTCGAAACTCCAAAAGATGACGCTGCAATCAAAGTGGCTATTTTTGGCTAATTTTAAGAAGCCATTTGGCTATTTTCAAGAATTTTGATCTGGCAACCCTGGCTAAATTGGCGAGTTTCATTAAAGCGGAAGTGGCGAGTTTTCGTGTCATAGTAACCCTCTTTTCTTTTGATGTTTCATTTCGTTTCGCAAATCGTGAACCGTTGAGCGGGAGGCCAGTTTACATCTGGAAATACGTATGAAGTACGCGTTTTAGAATACAAAGTTTTTCCGGTCGTAATTTTAGAACTTTCGAGAAGGTTTATTTGTGTTAGACTAGTGAGATTTCTCTGTTAGGAGCGATAATAATTATAATTGCTTCGACAGTGAAGTCTCGTTAGTTAAGGATATACAGCAAGTGGATTTACAATTTTCCAGTTTTTGAACAGTCGGGAAAATATTACAGGTAAATTTTTACTTCCACTGCTTTTAATGTACACATTTTGTACACCGTTAACTTTTGCAACTAATTTAAAGATTACGCGTCTTTTTGAACAAAAAAACGTCATTTTCATACTGTTTTCAAGTTTTGGCTACTTGTACCTTACTCCAGGCGACTAATTTGAAAATCTGGTGTTGGTTTTTGTCAACTCCCTTTTTTCTAAAAGTTGCTATTGAGCTTTCAGCAAACATTCTAATCTGTTTTTTTAATCGTGCTATAAAAATAAATGTATTATATGTTCTGATATATATATAACGCATGAAGTTTTTTAATTTATCATTTTATTCAACCCTTCTTAAATGAAGCTAAATTAAGCATGTTTATTTCTTAACTACAAAATCTTTAAAAAATTTTAAAAATGTTAAAATGTTACTATTTTGGGAACTAAAATTGAGAAAATGGCTACTAAACTGGTGTCATTTTTTAAGTCGGTGAGGTTACTAATGATACTTATTTTAGTGGATAAAAGTACTTTCCTCCATAAAATTTGAATCATGTAGTATACAACAGGTATAGATACAGAATATTTCTTTTCAGAATAGCTAACATTTAAAAAATAATTTTATCTAAACAAAATGTGCAATAAAGCAAAATGTTACCCTACAGATATGTGTTCCCATAGTACAATTTTATTTATTATTACTTCCTGTAAGATTTTGTTTAGTGCATACACACATATATATATATATATCAACCATAAAGTATTATAGCTCATTTATAAAATCTCTAACTCTGAAATATTGAAATTAAACGGTTTATAGAGGATTTTATGTTGGTTCTGAAATGTGTTACCGCCTCTCTCATAAAAAAATTTTTTGCGACTACAAATTTGTAAGAAAATTGCAGTTTATGAAAACTGCACACAATTCACTAATGATAGGTGCACATAATTTGCAAACGATTGACCAACGTATTTTGCTGTTTATCTTTCATTTATGTTATTTTTTATCTTTCAAAATGTTACCCTTAAGGAATGTTTTTATTTATTTATATATTTATTTATTGCGGGGTGGGGGTGGGGGTTGATGAATAAGCCCCTACCCCGAATCCGCCACTGGCGCGTATTTTAATTATGGCAGCATTACTGTAAATAGGCACTAATCCGGTACCGTGCCATTACCTTGTAGTCACTGTTAAGGTACCAGGCCAGTGTCTTTATTTTTAATAATAGCCGGCACCCGGCCGTTTCATTTTGGGCATTATAAACTTAATGGGCCAGTGCCTTTATTGTGAGTAACGGCCGGCACATGCAGTATGCCAGCAGAGTGCCGTTGCCTTCCCGGGCTTCTGGCAAGGTACTTCTCGGGCGACCACTTTTGGTACGATTCAGTTACTTTTTGCAGTGCAGGGCTGGTTCTGGACGTAAAGGCAGAAAGGCACTGGCAAGGTACTCCGCCAGCAGGTGTGTGTTTGCTGGGAACTGTCTCCATTCGCCACTCAAATTTATTCAAATTTTATTCAGATTTTATTAAACTCCATTCAAATTTTTGAACAGTGCAATTATATATCTTCATATAAAGTGAATCCAATGTTAAAAATTTTTGAAGGGCCCCCCGGTTTATTTTTTGAAAGCATCCCCGTTATCAAGGAAAATTTAACACAGTAATAAAAAAATATATATTTTCATAATTGAAAATACTATGTTAAAACTACAACTCCATGTCAATAGTTCTCATCTGCGAAGTCAGAGCCAGCTAAACCTTTGCTTCGAAATTGCATAAATTAGCGCTAAGGACTATGTTTGGGGGCCCCGTATGCCCGGGAATCTTTTTTTTCTGTATCACGTCAGAGCCAAGATTTAAAGAATTCTTTAAAACTGTATTTTTTAAGAAATTGGGGATATTGGGTGGTGGTGGTGGGGGGGGGCGCTTATTTGGGGGATCTGCCTATTTTCAAATGAATTTCCAGTTTTGGATGTTAATATTAAAGGTATATTATCAGATTTAAAAAAAAATTCTCTGAAGCATCTCAGAGCAAATCACAGTCGAGAGAGTAAAATGGCAAAAACGGCCCTAAATTCGTCACTCTTCTGGGGTACTTTGACCCCCCCATAACTCCAAAACTAAAAGAGCTAAATCAAAAATATTTCAGATGTGTTCTTTCCTTGGGTAAGGCAACACAAGAAAAAAAAATTCATGAGATTCTGAGATGGTGATTGAAACTTTCTTCTTTTTTTTACCTGATTTGCTCTTGCGATGCCTCTTAAAATGACTGGAAGGTAGAGGCCGCAAAGCTGGGAGCTTTCAAAAATATTTAACATTGGATTCACTTTATATGAAGATATATAATTGCACTGTTCAAAAAATTGAATAAATTTGAATGGCGAATGGAGACAGTTACTGCAATGTTTAAATTATTTTGAGTGTTCCTGTAAATTATGCTGCATGCATGAATTTTAGCCTATGTTACTCAGGAATAGTGTAGCTTTCAGTGAAAAGATCTTTAGAATCACTGTTCAAAAATTTGAATGGACTTTAATAATAAAATTTGAATAAATTTGAGTGACGAATGGGGACAGTTACGGCAATGTTTACGAATTATTTTGAGTGTTCCTGTAAATTGTACTGCATGCATGAATTTTAGCCTATGTTATTCAGGAATAGTGTAGATTTCAGTGAAAAGATCTAGAACGATGTAGATTTCTGTAACTACTAGAATGGATTCAGTAGTTACAGAGATGCCCATATAGCGTTATGTGCTAGAATTTGGAGTGTCCATGTAAAAGATCTAGTTATGCTGCATGCTGAAAGGTAGCCTATATTACTCAGGAAAAGTGTAGCTTTCCATCAGTGAAAAAATTTTTCGAATCGGTTCAGTAGTTACAGAGATCCCCATACAGCGTAATGTAATTCTTATGAGTGCCCCTGTAAAATAACTATTTGTGATATATGGAGGATATATTTGAGATATATGAAGTTAATTTTCAATATTACCACTGTCGATTAAACTTCTAAAAGTAAGGCCGAAATGCCCCCATGCGTGCCAGTGGAATGTCCCAAATAGGGAGGTACTTTTTGGGATTTTTCTTGGAAACAGTTGTACCTTCAAGAAATGTTTTTTCATAATATTAAACTACTATGTTTATACTACATCTCCATGTCAGTAGTTCTCCTGCGGGAAGTCGGCTTCAGCTGTACCAATGCTTCGAAATTGCGTAAATTAGAGGAAAGGACCATGTTTGGGGCCCTGGGGGCCTTCAAAAATTTTTAACATTGGATTCACTTTATATGAGTATATATAACTGCACTGTGCAAATTTTTTTTCTGTATCGCTTCAGAACCAAGATTTAAAGCATTCTTAAAACTGCATTTTTTAAGAAATTGGGGGTATTTTGGGGGGCCCTAATTTGGGGCTCTCACAATTTTCGAATGAATTTTCAATTTGCGATGTTAATATACAAGGTATATTATAGGATAAAATGAAAAAATTCTCTGAAGCACCTCTGAGTCAGTCACAGTCGAGACAATAAAGTGGCAAAAATAGCCCTAAATTAATTCGACGTTGCTCCTCTGGGGTACTTACCCCCCATAACTCCAAAACTAAAAAAGTAAAATCAGAAATATTTCAGATTTATTCTTTCCTTGGGTAAGGCAACACAATAAAAGAAAATCATGAAATTCTGAGATGGTGATGGGAACATTTTTCCATTGACCTGCCCGATTTGTTTTTGCAACGGCTCTTAATAATATTAGAAAAATAAAGACTTAATTTAATTAGAAATAGCTATCAAAATACTAGAGAAAGTAAATACTTAAAGAAAAAGTTAGGAAGGAGTTTTACCAAAAAATACTTATATTAATTTTTTTTAATTTAAAGTCTTAACTATTTTTAATTATTAATTATAGCAAAATAAATTACAGAAAAAATAAGTAAAGTATATAATAATCTGTTATAAATTTTTAAAATGAAATAAAACAAAAACGACAGTAACACAAAGCTCTTCTCGCAAAAGTGTGATGTCAGGAATAGAACTCATGTAATCTGGTCAGAAAGCGGAAGCGAAACGTATCAGCTGTCTAGGACAAAACTGGTTTATGATATAAGGAAAATTGTACAAATCTTGTCACGGATCTACAGCACTGTATTCATACTGCCTGCCTTGTTTACCACCTTTGAAACAAGATCATTTTCCGTATTTCCTTACGTGGGTTAAATACTTCCCTCTTTGAACTGGATTAAATAAATTAAAAAAAAAAAAAAAAAAAAAAAAAAAAACGAGTTTTCCTAGCTTAACCGGCGACGTCACTCATCGACTTTGGCACCGATTAAAATCATATTTTTAATTGTAAAAAATTCGTTAGAGCGGATTCCGAGATACAGAAGAGAACTTTTAAAAATAAAAAAGCTAGCTGTAAATATAAGTGATGCGAAGTTTTACGGTTGGTTGGTTTAAAGCCTACGTGTAGCTAATCGGCCGTAATTCTAGAACAACAACAACAATATAAAACTATTGATTCTATTGTTTTAATGCATTGTGATTTATTAATTTGCATTCAGTTTAATGATAACCGTAAGTTAAGTTTCGTTAAAATTATGAATTTAATAATCTCGTTCTTAATTAATGATAATCTAGTTACTCGTTCTATTATTTTAATGCAATGTAATCTATTAATGCAATGTTTTCTTTCAGATTAAAGCTATCTCTAAGTTAAATTTTTAACTATATTATGATACACTATAAGTTTTTAACTAAGTTAATGATACATCTCAAAATTGTTGATTAAATTAATTAATGACTATAATCCTTAATAAAATAGAAAATTACTCAAAAAATTATTGTTTATAATTGGTTTTATGTCGCTTTTTAGAAAATTAACTTCATACTATGTTTTTTTTTTTTATCAGTTGATAATTTCATTTTTTAGAGAACGTTTACATGAACTACCAGTTTAAGAATTTGCGCAAAAAATTATTTATTTAAAAAAAAAGTTTTAAAATATGAATTAAAATAGAATTACTCTCGAACCCCCCTGAAAGAAAAAGAAGTTTAAAATAAAATTTCCTTAAGGCTGTCGGTCTAAAATTCGAAACTTACTTCACATCCCTTGAGTAGAAACCAAAATAAACTAATTTAGTAAAGGTCCACCCCCACCCACCCTCGAAAAAGAAAAAAAAGACCAGTGTCAGAAGAAGGCAGTTGTAACTAAATACATATATGTTTTCTCCAGCATCAGAAGAATTTCTTATGTCCGTGAAATCGGTAACGCGCATGCTTGTAGGTGGAAAAGAGACTGGGCGTGCTGACAGAACCCGGGCGTATAAAGCTCGTTTCCACTTGTGTCTTTGCTGTCCCTAATTCTTTACTGACTCAAATGGCGTAACGCTAAAGAAGAATTCCGTTTCCACTTGCTTTCAGAATCGTACGCTTCCTCCAATGGCTATTAGTGATTTCGCGCATGCGTGTTTAAACTTTTAATCTGTGTTTCTCTTTTAAATATATCCCCTTTTGTTATTTTTAAATACAGAAGCATTTCTTAAATTTGGACAGCTAATTTACGGGATTTGACTTATCAAGACGAAATTAGACCTTAAAATAACAATAAATCCGTATTAGAACGAAAATGTTTTAGATTTTATTAAAAATGTTTAAAAGAATAGCATCTTTCTAATGAAGAATTTCTCTGATAATAACGATTTTTCATAGCCATTTATAACGATTATAACGATTTTTTTAATAATACTACAGGATTTTTATGATCTGGAATTTTGTGTTATGCAGAATCGGTAAAGTCCCGTCGATTTTGAATTTGAAAAATTCTACTGTATTTATTTAAGGTACTTTCTTAGTTAGCACATATTATACTGATTTTAGGATGATTAAAAAAAAAAAACCTTGGTGTCAATGATTCCCATAAATTGGAGGCTTTAAAATACTAAGTTAATTGAGCTGTTTTGATAGATTTAAAAGGCAGCCACATTTTTGATAAATTTACGTACTGCATGCTGTCTTTCACCAAGTAAGTAATTGAATATTGATATCTGCTTTTTATGTGTTTTATAAATTTAAGAAATACATTATGTTATTAATTTAATTTCAGTTTTTTCTAACATACACTAAAAACATATAACTATTTCTGTAAAGGTTGTATTGTATTGTGTTATGGTAAACCTACACGAGGAGTATTTCGTATTGCTTATGTAAGGGGGGGGGGTCTTGCATGGTTGACCTTTCTTAGTGCTTCTGAAGCGTATTTACGTTACATCGTGAGAAAAACCGTCCGAAACTCCGAATTTTCAGATTATCAGCCATCCGGTAGACCAGAACCCTGGACCTTTATACTTCAGTTATCTACCATCTTCAGCATCTTATGAACTCGGCTCGGGTGGGCACAACATCTTGTTTTAGATGCCATCTCCGGCCTTTAAATGTCTAATACAGAATATAGTGCATGCATAAATTTAGATTAATTAATCAAATTTCTATCTGAAAAGTATTGAACAAAATTTTAAATCTGGTATTTAAAGGAATACAAGATAAAGTGAGAAAACCTAAGATTTGGAAAAAATATTGGTCTTAAGATTATAATTCAATAATTACAATAAATTTTATATATACATGAAGAGTAAAAGAATTATTATTAAAACTAGTTAGTATGTAAAGCTACTATTTATTTTCCTTTGAATACTAAATAATTATTATTAATTAATTATGTGAGCTTTCTGAAGAGAAAAAAAATTCATTGAAATATTAATTAAATACTGAATTTTCCAAATACAGTTAATAATATTAGAAAAATAAAGAATTAATTTAATTAGAAATAGCTATCAAAATACTAGAGAAACGAAATACTTAAAGAAAAAGTTAGGAAGGAGTTTTACCAAAAAATACTCAAATTAATTATTTTTTAATTCAAAGTCTTAACTATTTTTAATTATTAATTATAGCAAAATAAATTACAGAAAAAAATACGTAAAGTATATAATAATCTGTTATTAATTTTCAAAATTAAATAAAACAAAAACGACAGTAACACAAAGCTCATCTCGCAAAAGTGCGACGGCGGGGACCGAACCTAAGTCATCTGGTCAGAAACCGAAAGCGAATCGCACTAGCTGTCTAAGACCAAACTGGTTTACGATATAAGGTAACTTGTACAAATCTTGTCACGGATCTACAGCACTGTATTCATACTCCCTGCCTTGTTTACCGCCTTTGAAACAAGATCATTTTCCGTATTTCCTTACGCGGGTTAAATAGTTCCCTCTTTGAACTGGATTAAATAAAAAAAAACGAGTTTTCCTAGCTTAACCGGCGACGTCACTCATCGAATTTGGCACCGATTAAAATCATATATTAATTGTAAAAAATTCGTTAGAGCGGATTCCGAGATCGAGAAGAGAACTTTTAAAAATAGAAAAGCTAGCTGTAAATATAAGTGCCGCGAAGTTTTACGGTTGGTTGGTTGGGGCTGGCTGCGTCACTCGTAGAACTGTCGTTCTAAGTGATTTGGAAATTTTCTGAGGCTGAGAGTGCAAATTTTTAATTTGGCGAAAAATAAAATGGTTGATATGAGATTTTGGGAAGATGATACTAGCGCTTGGCACAATTTAATGAGAGCATATTCTTAATTCTACTAATATTATAAATGTCAATGTTTGAATGTATGTTTGTTACTCCTTCACGCTGAAACGGTTTGACGGATTTGGATGAAATTTGGAATAAAGACAGTTAAAGTCCTGGATTAACAAGCAGGCTACTTTTTATCGCCCGAAAAAAACACTGTTCCTATAATATACAAAAAAACCTATTTTTTATGTGTTCTAGTTTACACTTCCCCAGCTTTCATTAAGCGACGATACACGAGATTTATTAAGATGGCGAAGAAACTTGTCGAAGGAGGCGGCAAGTCAATATAAATAAAACGAACTGAAAAATGTTAGTTGGTTAGTTAGTTAGATTGTCTGTGTCTCGCGTAGCTTCCAGACGGATGGTCGTAGACCTACCAAAGTTTGTATGGAAATTCTCCAGGACGGGTCTCGACATACCTTGAAGCGATTTTTTCGAAATTCGATTTATTTTAGGAGATATTGAACAAAAACACGTGTCGCACAAGGCTAATTTTTGCTTCCGCCATTTCGCAATTGTAACTCCGCAGTGGAAAGAGTGAGGATTAAGCATATCTAGGTTGCCATATACGGCAAGTTTTTTAAATGATTCAGACTTTTAAAGTAAAATAAAAGAATAACAAATTTCTTTTGTTTAGACTACTTGTAAGGTTATTTCTTAAATAAAATATCGTGTGCATGTGAAATCAGAGCAGGAATGAAATTTTTTATATTCAATAAGATTTGGAAATTTGCCGAGACTAAAATGTGCAACTTTTTAATTTGGCGAAAAATAAAATGGTTGATATGAGATTTTGAGAAGATCATTCTAGTGCTTGGCGCAATTTAATGAGAGCGCATTTTTAATCCTACTAATATTATAAATGTCAATGTTTGTATGTATGTTTGTTACTCTTTCACGCTGAAACGGTTTGACGGATTTGGGTGAAATTTGGAATAAAGTCAGTTTAAGTCCTGGATTAGAAAACAGGCTACATTTTATAGCGCGAAAAAACACTGTTCCTAAATATACATATAGTTTTTGGATTAAATATACAAAAAAATATATTTAATCCAAAAGAAAAAGAAGACAATTGAGCTTTTTTTACAAAGTCGTCGCTAGGTGGCGCATACTTATAGAATACGCAGTTCTTAATAAATAAAATCGCCTGAATAAGCTTTTCCTTCTGATGTGGATTTATAAACGAGCTACGGGCCAAGTACACAAATCCGAAATACATGCTATTCAAATAAACAAACTAAAAATAAGTTTTGAAACTTTCATTCAGTTCGAATTATGCATTTTTCTGCGCGTCGTTTTCCACTTCTATACCTAATGTATTACATCCAGAAAAAGGATGTTAGAAATAACAATTTTAATTTTTTTAAATCACACTCGTCATGAAAAATGATAAACTTTCCAACTTAATGGAAGAAGGAAAGAAAATAGGGAAGACAAATAGATTATGATACGCTTTTAATACGTAGCACTTTTTTTTTATATTCTGAAAGCACGGACAATGTATCCAGAATCTATACCACTAAAATTCCTTTAACACTCCTTTGAAGACTGTATTACTTAAAAAAACGCAGTTACTTGATTTGCCCTTGATACCGAACACTTAAAATTTCATGGCCAACAAGTCGAAAGAGGATGCGCGTAGTACTATTATTGTTATTGCATATGATTAAAATTCTGTAAACTTTTATTTTTGAAATCTTCGCTTTTGTATTTTCAAATAATTTAGAAATAAATCTTTCAGTTATAGATAGTACATGTGAGCGACCATACCTACGGGCAGAGAGGGGCCATGCCCTTTCCTTTCTACCTATATAGAAAAAGAATATTTTGAAGACCATATTACTTAAAAGAACGCAATTACTTGATTTGCCCTTCATACCGTACGTTTAAATTTTCGAGACCGACAAGCTGAAAGAAGATGCGCGTAGTACTATTATTGTTATTGCATATGATTAAAATTCTGTAAACTTTTATATTTGAAATCTTCGCTTTTGTATTTTCAATCTATTTAGAAATAAATCTTTCAGTTATAGATAGTACATGTGGGCAACCATACCTACGGGCAGAGAGGGGCCATGCCCTTTCCTTTCTACCTACATAAAAAAAAGAATATTTTGAAGACCATATTACTTAAAAGAACGCAATTACTTGATTTGCCCTTGATACCGAACACTTAAAATTTCATGGCCAACAAGTCGAAAGAGGATGCGCGTAGTACTATTATTGTTATTGCATATGATTAAAATTCTGTAAACTTTTATTTTTGAAATCTTCGCTTTTGTATTTTCAAATAATTTAGAAATAAATCTTTCAGTTATAGATAGTACATGTGGGCGACCATACCTACGGGCAGAGAGGGGCCATGCCCTTTCCTTTCTACCTATATAGAAAAAGAATATCTTGAAGACCATATTACTTAAAAGAACGCAATTACTTGATTTGCCCTTCATACCGTACGTTTAAATTTTCGAGACCGACAAGCTGAAAGAAGATGCGCGTAGTACTATTATTGTTATTGCATATGATTAAAATTCTGTAAACTTTTATATTTGAAATCTTCGCTTTTGTATTTTCAATCTATTTAGAAATAAATCTTTCAGTTATAGATAGTACATGTGGGCAACCATACCTATGGGCAGAGAGGGGCCATGCCCTTCCCGTTCTACCTATATAGAAAAAGAATATTTTGAAGACCATATTCTTAAAAGAACGCAATTACTTGATTTGGCCTTGATGCCGAACACTTAAAATTTCATGGCCAACAAGTTGAAAGAGGATGCGCGTAGTACTATTATTGTTATTGCATGTGATTAAAATTCTGTAAACTTTTATTTTTAAATCTTCGCTTTTGCATTTGCAAATCATTTAGAAATACATCTTATTTATTTCTAAATGATTTGCATATATGTGCATTATATATAGCATATATGGGTGACCATACCTATGGGGGGAGGGGCCATGCACTCCCCTTTCTACTTTCCAGAAAAAATATATGTAGGGTGGCCATAATGAAATTATAGGTATTTAGATGTTTAACGATTGTAATAAATCTCTTGGTGCAAACTGAACCAAATTTGCAGTAAATACTAATTAGACCATTGGGTTTTGATAAAAAAATGTTTTTAAAAAATCGGACGTTCGCTACTAGGGGCCGAAGTGATCCAAGAGTTAAGATCCATTTTTGGAGTAAAATATGCATAAAAATTTACAGAAAGTTAACCAGGCCATAAACCTCCTCCTGGTAGCACATGCAAAGTTCCAGAATTTTCAAAAAGATTATCATTTTTCGCGCACCTGCAATAGTCATTGAAGCTTTCCTTAGTCACTTAAACCCCCAATATTCTCCAAGGGCAGCGGAAGAGTTTCACTTTCTTGGTAGTTAAGTTTTAGTAGCAAGATACGATCACGTAAAGTTAGCATAGCGAACTTTTGACAGCAAAGCACTATCGTGAAATTTGACGCATCATTGATTCCGACACATTCTGTTCGTTTCCTTACATCTTCAGATCCTCAAATCTTGTACTACGAAACAGTGCCGTCTTCGTCAGCTGAATAAACTTGCATAAGTTTTGAATTATCGCTTCTTTTCGCTGGAAATTTGCATAGTCTCTTCAACGCGTTACTGAGTATGAGAGTCATTGTTCAATGTTTGATAAAATAAAATGCAAAGATAATCGTAAAATGTGGTGTCAGTATCGAAATACTTGTAAAATGCGTTAACTTTCTGCACTTTTCATATGCCCATTTTACTCCAAAAATAAAACTTAGCGCGTCAATTTGCCCGTGTACCGAAAATCCGAACTGTTAGTATTATCATTTTTAGTCAAAACTCCATGGTGTAATTAGTATTTACACTATTTGGCTCAGTTTAGCCCAACAGTTTTCTCAAAGTTCTAAAAAAAACTCTACTTTAATTATGGCCACCCTGTGTAAGTTCATATGTGGTACTCAAGATTAAATTTGAATATATTGCTTACATAATTTTTGTAGCTGTGTGTAAATTTACCATATGTCTTTAACGTTATTATTATCACTAGTTGTCTGCCAGTGGTCGAAATTCGACCATAAAGCATTCATTTTTTAAAAAATTTGAGTGTGAATAAAGTTCTTCTGTCAAAGTATATGTCTCACCATTTCATATAAACTCTTACTAAAGTGACCACCTTGGCTAAGAGACTGTCTTTAGTTGACCCCTGTTGTACAATTTCACTTTACAACCACCACACTTTTCTGTGAAGACGGTGCTTTTGTAAAAACTCTATCATATTTTGCTAAATGCAAAGGCAGATCCAGAGAGGGGGTCATAAGGTCATCTCCCTCTACCGACCTTGGATTTCACACATTCAGTTTGCGTTTTGAACAATTTAAGCTAATTTAAAAAGTCTAGTGGCCCCCTTTGAAAATTGAACCTGGACCTATACTCGGCTAAAGACCCATTATGTTTGGAGTTATAAAATCTTAAAAAGTCGAATGATTCAATTCTACTTGCTGAGGCGTACCACTGACCATGTATGAAGCCTTGCTGTCTCAATAAATTTGCCCTTTTTACGAATGATTGTCCTTGAGATTTATTTATCGTCATCGCATATTTGTAAATTCAGTTTTTTGAAAGGATACGGTAAAATAGTACCAGAATATTTTATAAGTGGAATTAAAATTCTTTTATTGCCTGCGGTTCCCGTTCAAACTTCGCAATTAATAGCATTACGATACATAAAGTTGATGTGCATTCCTATTCTATGGACTAATGCTTCCTTTGTATTTAAGTTTCTTATTAGTATAACGATGCAGATGCAATTTACTAACTTATGTGGTGACAAACTCTGTTATTTTTCTGTTAGCCGGGTGCAAATCCTGCCAACTGTTTTTTCTGGGAAACCTTTAAAGGCTACTTCTGAAACACTGTCTTCCCCCCCCCCCCAAAAAAAAAGGTGAAAATTTTAATCCGTATACAAAATAGTATTAAGATACAGAATTAAATAAATACAAAAATATCAATATACTAAAAAGAAGTTTTTATGCTTATTGGTTACATAATAGGGAATTTCTGAAAACGTGTGGAATTGAATAAAAATACGAATTTATATTAAACTTCCAAAATATGGAAAGGGATTAACAACAATGTACTGGGAATCGCTTTAGGTTTGTAAGAATTTCGGGCAGATCACAATTATTTGGCAATTGTTCACTTGCTCCCGGCTAACCGAAAATGAAAAAAAAAAAAAAACCTACTTACAGACAAAGAATTAAAAAACTCGTGTCACCCTACTGGATAATTATTGATTTCACTGTCATCATAGCAAATTATTTTAGCGTAGCTACGGTGATATGTTCTCTATTCATCAGATATTCGATTATGCCAACATTAATAAAAGTTCAATCATCCTTTTTAGGTTCTATTATAACTGACTTAAATATGTTATCTGAGAGTATGTTTTCGGAAATATTTCCATACACTTCATTAAATAATATTATTTTCATTTCCTCTTAATTGCTGAGGTATTTCTTCAATAATATTTTTGGAGAAAATTTGCTTTAGTATACTGCCTGGTGGGAGATTATAAAGAAATTGTCAAATTGGCGCGTTTCTGTGTAGCGTCTCTTGGATTGCGACCTGTCCGGAACGAATAGTTAAATATTATTCTCTCCTCCAAGGTTTTTCTGCCCCTTCTAAACATAGAATTTGCAACACTTCGCTCACTTATCGCTGTCTAAAAAAAGTCGCCAAGCACATTGCTAAAGCACATTTTAGTCATTGGCGTATCACCAAACTGGGGAATAATTCCATTTTATTTTTTTTTTGCAAATTTTGCTGCAATAATATAACCCCATAGTACTGCTGAAACTAAGTGTTGTTATTTGAAAATTGACACAACAATGGAACCATCACTCTACTTGACGCGAAATACTGCGTGCCAAATTACTTTTCTATTTTTTTACGGTGCATTAGCATACTACAATCTTTAACATTCGCTCAAACATCTCCATATGAACTTTAACTGTGCCGAATTTCAAGGCCATCCGTTCTCACAGTGCGCTTCAAAAGGGACAAAAGGTTTTGCTTAGCGTATTTATATATACATAGATTATTTTTTTTTTCTTAAGTAGAATGAATTCCTGAAGTACATATTGCCGGATTGTATCTAAAATGAGTACTGTTAAACCTCGTTAGTACGCCACTTTCTGGGCCTCTTAAAAATGACTTACTAAGCGGAGTCACATCTTAAGCGGAATTTATAATAAATGCAAAGGAAATTCTAAATTCTTACATAATAAGTGTGCCTATAATTAATTTACGTTATAATTTATATAAGTTAGAGGAATAGGAATGTAAATTAATAAAATGGAAAAAAATTACATAAATTAAAAAATTAGATAAATTAAATACATTTGAAACATTACATTTGAAAAAAATTACATAAATTAAAAGTATAGGCGGCACGGGGTTCTTATAATTAAACTGTAAAATCTGTCCTATTTAATCTGCCATCGTACGGAAGTCGAAACGAAGAATAATCCTCGATGAATTCCTAAAATGCGTTGATAAAGCACAACAATCTTACAAGGGGAGGCTCAGACGTTGGGATCACCGATTTTGATGCAATGTTGATGAGTTATAGGGTACCCATAGTATAGCAAAATGCCAAAGAACTAGCCGCCAACTCTCCCTTATTTTCGAGAAAATTCAATTTAAACATTTGATACACTGTTATATACCAATCATTTGATCAATCGTTTACGTTTTCCCTGGCGTCGTAGTTTCGCTTTCGGCTACGGATGAAGAGGTCTCTGGCTCGTATCGAATTGAATCCGCTCAGCTTTTTCATTCTTTTTTCCATCTCTTAAAAATTCATAAAACAGTTCAAGTGATTGTGTAAAAAATATATTGTGACAGTTATAAAGCTCTTTGTTGTGTATATATTTGATAATTTACTAACACTTTTAGGACCAGGGAAGAATGATAAAAATAGATTTGCTTCTTTCTTCATTTTGAATGATGCAATTATTGTTTACAGTTTCCCATTCAGCTGAAACGTGTTACACACATGTAATTACAATTAAAAATTCAATATTCGGTATAAACGATAAGTTAAACCTTTTTATATGTTTAAAACATTTATTATTTGAGGCAGAATGCATATAATTTTACATTCGTCAAGCTTCGCGAATAGTAGATAACGAAAAAAAAGTAATAATAAAATACCAGGAGCTTTAGGCTTCCGAGTTGGAAAAACTATAGAGAATGTAACAAAAGAATATTCCAATGTGAATGTAACTTGTTCAAAGTCCGGGACGCTTTCAACAAGTAACCACTATGCTTCATTCCTTGACCGAATTTTGAAATCATATGCAGGGAACGAGAAGTTTTAGGTAAGGTCAAACAAATCCAGAAATTTATGTTAAATATTTTTATGACGATGAAAGCAATTCATCTTGTCCCCTAGAAGTAATCCCACTTAAATGTACACCACTTTGTCACACCAGTAAAAGTACAGAATAACTTTTCAAAATGTGATTGATAAATAATATTTCGTCGCACATTCGGCCACACCTCTTGATCTCTGGCCGAACACGGTTAACACAATGGATTTTCCAAATAATTGGTATATAAAAGTGCATCAAATGTTTAAATGGAATATGCTTGAAAATAAGGGAGAGTTGGCGGCTAATTCTTTGGCATTTTACTTTACTATGGGTCCCCTATAATCTAGAAACATTTCATCAAAATTGGTGATCCCAACGTCTGAGCCTCCCCCTTGTTAGTAAGAAAAATGCTGCTCTGCGAGTCATGCTCAACAAAAATTAAGAGCTTTTGGCAGATCACTTTGATAACGCAGTGCGGTGTGAGAAAAGGCGCATTAAAGAAGTCTGGACTTCTGAAAGATGATGTAATATGCTTAGTGATGTCTTATACAGATGACTTAATAACGAGGTGTGACCTGCATTTACATTTGGACAGTTTTCGAAAATGTAATGCATAAATATAGTGTTTTTGCAGTGTGTGTTTTAGTTGACCATTTACTTTTAAACATTAAAAAATGTACATTAGTTATCATGTAGTGTAGGTTGTAACCTTGTAGAAGTGTAGTAAGTGGTCAACTACTGGTGCCCTTACCTTAACTGTAATAATTTTACTAAGTAAATAAGCTTTTATATTCAAGCTGCATTTACATGTAATTATTTATCATTCACTGCCACGACTACGCGTAAGTGATCCAGGAGAATGAATTCATCATGAGCTCCCCCCCTCCCAATTTTCGTGTAGTGAACTCTTCTTAGATTATTTATTTGTGTACAAAAATTCTATATTTCCGTCGTATTTTGGACTTCAAACAGGCGTAAGATAACTCATTTATTGTATAATATGTGTGGTAATGCAGCTTTCCCCTCTTTATTAAATAGTGTTATGCATTAGAG
Source organism: Cheiracanthium punctorium (assembly GCA_038373885.1). Taxonomy (NCBI): domain Eukaryota; kingdom Metazoa; phylum Arthropoda; class Arachnida; order Araneae; family Cheiracanthiidae; genus Cheiracanthium; species Cheiracanthium punctorium. The sequence continues at coordinate 71,453 of JAWZYV010013598.1, read as the reverse complement.
GGATCAAAAAGAAATATCTTTTTTTTTTTTCAAAAAAGTCAAACAAATAAATTATTAACAAGTTTTTAGTTACAAATAAGCTGTGCCTAGACAAAGGATTCATATCTTCTACATTTTAAAGTAAGAATTTTATAGATAATATTTCTTTTGTTTTTCTTTCACGAATAATGGCCATATTCACCGTTTTTTTCAAGTCTGTCTTCCTTAAGGTTGATATTCAAAACGTACTGAAATTGATTATAAGGATTAAAATATTGAAAATTGCATCTTACAATTGTTTTATTTTGGCGACACGGAGCCTTGGTTTACAAATGAATCTTGACATTCTGGTGAAAGCGGGATTATGTTAAAAATGAGATTTGAAATTCTGATATTAATTGTAACTCAACAATACATGTTGAAAATTCATAAAATTTTTAACTAAATGAAAACTAATTCTATGTTAACATATACTACAGATCGCCCAGTGGTCGAAATTCAACCTTAATTCATTAAATGTAGAATTTTGAAAGTTACTCAGGTTCTTATGTCAATAAGTATGTTTCTATAATCATTGTTTGTAATATTTTTTAAAAATTTGGTCTATTTCGTCAAATGAGAGAGTGTACAAAAATGCCATTATGTATTAATTTTCGAATTATTTGAAAAATGTGAACGATAGGAAAAATGAAGTATAGCTTGACTAAGACATATTCAAAAAATAATAACACGTTTTTTGACATTTTCTTATTATTATTATCATGACTAGGTTTCGCCAAGTCCATAGAGTTAATTTGCCCATCTTTTTCAAACTGCATAACATTTAAATAATAAATTAGTAAAAAATCTGGAGTTACTCCGCTTGATCTTTACGATTTATTTAAAATTTAATCGAATGCAGTGTTCAGACGCTAGTGTGGTTCAAATAATTTGTATCTAGTCACCATAAGGTATAAAAATTATTTTTTGTAACCTTGCACAAAAAATATATCTCCTACACACACCTAAGTCTATGGAGGTTATGTGACCGTGGCCTATAATATACTTTCTCAATTCGTCCTCAATGGGATGTACCATTTAGACGCTAGCGCAGTTTCAAAAATTTCCTTCCACAGGCCGTAATGTATAAGAATTCCTTTTGCAGCACTATAAAAGTACTATACGTCCTGTATTCGCCAAAACCAATATTGCTCGTGCGAGGGTAATCTATAATATATATACCAAATTTGAGATCAATTGTATTCTCCCTTTAGGAGTGAGCTATCGTGTTCACTCACATACAGATACACATACTTACATATATCACCGTAGAAAAAGCATACATGAATTCAGAAGATCTCAAAATATCAACATCAGAATACCAAAGTCAAATTTTTTCATGATCGCAATAGTTACTGGGAAAGTAAAAAAGAAAAAAGAAGGAATTCGTGTTTTTTATTTTCAACAGATTTTTTATTGAAACAAATAAAAAACAAACAGAAATAAGCCAAAAAAAAAAAAACTTGATTCACTACATTTGACTTTTGAAACACGTGATCATTATCAAGCGTTTCAATAAATTGGATTAATCTCAGTCAGATGAAGGCAGAAACTAGTGCACTTTACGAGTATACAGTCCACAATGTAGAAGAATACTTTTTTTTAGCCATGATAAAATACAGTAATCCCCAAACACACACTCCAAAGTTTATACAGTATGTATGCACTGTGATTTGAGCTCAATCGAAAGCACCATACAGACGCTAGGGCACTTTCAAGAATTTGCGCCTATAGACTATAATGTATAAGAATTATTTTTGTAGGCCTGCACTAAATCTATAAGACCTACACAGACCAAAATCTATGCAGGTTGTGTGACCGTGGCCTATAATATACATACCCAAATTAAATCTATTCAAATGCACATTTTAGACACCAGCACACTCTAAATTAGTTGCGTCCATAGATCGTAATGCATTAAAAATTATTTTTTGCAACCCCGTGAATAAACTCTCTGCTCTACACACACCAAAATCTATGCTGGTCAAGTGACCGTAACCCATATACACATACCCAATTAGTGTTTTCAAAATTTTTCATCCTTATTAATTAGTCTAACGTTGATTTTACGTTATGTGTTTAAAAATGCATTAGTAAGTCAAATGCTAACAAAACTTGACGAAAAAAATTACATTACGATCATAATAATCTTGGAAACATGAAATATGTAACCAGATGCGATGATGTAAACTTAAGTTGGATGATATAAGCAGATAAATAAGTATTTTTTTTCGTTCGTTTTAGTTCTTTTAATAGTCTGCATTCCCATGCAAAGAACGGGTACATCATCTATTAAAGCAATAAATCTATAAAACGCAAATATATATATTGCATAATAAAAACATATAAAACATTATTTAATACGGCGGATTAATTAGTTACAGTTTTTTATTTGGGAATACCTTATTCCCCCGTACATGATATATATTTCGGTTACACACATAACCATCTTCAGTCGTTTCTGTATCTCTCACTAATGGCGGCTTCCTTTTTTATCTCTTCGTTTTTCTTCTTGAAAGTTCGATGAATGACGTCATCCCATGATTGGTCGATTGTATGAAGCGCATCGTTGATGCTGCCATCTGTCGTCATTATTTCTAAGCTCTCACGAATGTAGGCATATATACTATTTTTGAAGTTGGCTATTTTTTTAATATTTTTAAAATCAATGGTAATGGGCTCTTTCAAAGCAAAACGGGCCAGAGCGGTACTTTGTTTCTGGAGGTTAATGTCTTGAAAATGTTCGTTTTTTCGCTCTTTAATTTTCCTTTTTGTAACGCCGATGTTGCAATTTTCTTTATTAGTATTGATTGGGTCTTTTTCCGATCTAATGCGCTGAAAAATTGTTTTATTAGGTTTAATTGGAATACGGAAGTTCTTTTTACTGGCGATATTAGAAAGTTTATTGGCTATCCCTCGGCTAAAGGAGATAGCGGTAGTAAAACGTGGTTTATCTTTTTGACGGTTGTCTATAACATTTAATTTACGTTGCCTAGCTTTGAAAACTTTGTCGAAAATTTCTCGAGGGTAGTTCTAAGCTCTCACGAATGTAGGCATATATACTATTTTTAAAGTTGGCTATTTTTTTAATATTTTTAAAATCAATGGTAATGGGCTCTTTCAAAGCAAAACGGGCCAGAGCGGTACTTTGTTTCTGGAGGTTAATGTCTTGAAAATGTTCGTTTTTTCGCTCTTTAATTTGCCTTTTTGTAACGCCGATGTAGCAATTTTCTTTATCTTACTATACTAATAAAGAAAATTGCTACATCGGCGTTACAAAAAGGAAAATTAAAGAGCAAAAAAACGAACATTTTCAAGACATTAACCTCCAGAAACAAAGTACCGCTCTGGCCCGTTTTGCTTTGAAAGAGCCCATTACCATTGATTTTAAAAATATTAAAAAAATAGCCAACTTTAAAAATAGTATATATGCCTACATTCGTGAGAGCTTAGAAATACTAATAAAGAAAATTGCTACATCGGCGTTACAAAAAGGAAAATTAAAGAGCGAAAAAACGAACATTTTCAAGACATTAACCTCCAGAAACAAAGTACCGCTCTGGCCCGTTTTGCTTTGAAAGAGCCCATTACCATTGATTTTAAAAATATTAAAAAAATAGCCAACTTTAAAAATAGTATATGTGCCTACATTCGTGAGAGCTTAGAAATAATGACGACAGATGGCAGCATCAACGATGCGCTTCATACAATCGACCAATCATGGGATGACGTCATTCATAGAACTTTCAAGAAGAAGAACGAAGAGATAAAAAAGGAAGCCGCCATTAGTGAGAGATCCAGAAACGACTGAAGATGGTTATGTGTGTAACCGAAATATATATCATGTACGGGGGAATAAGGTATTCCCAAATAAAAAACTGTAACTATATATATTGCAATAAACTGGATTTATTCACCGCATTTAATGTGATGAGAATACAACAGTGAAATTGTGGAAGAAGAGCAAACAATGCAGGCGCAGTGGTTTGAACAAGTATTTCGCAAAAACATACCAGTGGTAGCTGTACACACATTTAAGGATTTATTACATTTTTAACACCTTGCTGTCGCCCAGGTTTTTGCAAAAAGCGAGTTTAACAACCAGCTGTTTAACCACGAAGATTTTAAATCCACTTACATTAGACAAACTGTTTGTGTTAGAGATCATAGAATGGTGTATAAATTATAGAGTAATAACATATTTATTGACGTTTGCCTGAAAGAATGAACTGGGAAATGTCATAACATGAGCTTGAAACTCTGATAGTTAATAGGTTCATCAACTTTTGCTCGTTGATGGTCAAGTCATTATTGCTGAAGATGGACAAGACGCCAAATATATGTTTCGAAGGTTATTGTACGTTTAAGTAGTGTACCCTTACACAAAACATGATCTTTGTTTCTGCAAATTTACGCAGATTGCGAATGGCAACAATTGATTAAAAAAAATGTCATTTTTTAGGACAAGGATTCAAGAAGTTTGATCTGTTTTATCAAAAGAAATAAATACTTTTAAAATATTGTTGTTGAAAGATATTTCAAATATAACTAATATTTTGTAATGTAGAAACCACGACAAACACATATCGAATGGGGATTAAAAAACAATATGAGAAATAAGTAAAAATATATAAAACTGCTGAATACATAACATCCAGAACGTTTGCGGATGATGTATTAAAAAATGTTATTTTTCACAAAGAATTCAAAAATGCTGGATCTATCATTATTAAAAAATGATGGCAAAATTCACTTCTTGAGGAATACATTTTTCTTTAATATGGTACATGATGCCTTACATCTTAATTTCATAGCATGTTTCAGAGTCGATCAAGTCTTGTGGAATTACAGGCCAACTCTTCTAAAATTGCACTTTTCAGCTTGACGTTCAGCTGATCGTTCTTGACTGCAGAGCTAAAAGTTGCAGGCTCGAGTAACGTTCTTTCCTCTTTTAATTTTGTTTTTCTTTAAAAGATCATTAATAAAGTTTAAAATGATTAAGAAAATTAATTAGACTTATTAAATAAAATTGTAAAGTGGCTTGTAATGTACATATTTATACACCAGAACTTCTAGATGTAAGGATGGTAAAATTAAATCTCAGCTTCCTCCTTTTGACTATAATACAATTACAGTTTTAAGTTAACATTCTGCTAAATCGCATAACACACGTATAAATCTAATACAAAGAATTGGGGATTTAACTTTCTGTAATAAGCGAAATCATTTTAAACATTTTAAATTTTTTTATATAGGATTTATACTTTAATTTATATTTTTGAATTGTTCTGAGACAGTGAGAGATATAATGAGCATAAATTAGTGCTCTAAATTTAGCTTTCTACTTGTAATTAGAAGTCTGCGCCGCACGGAAATTCGCGGCGGCGGCGGCGTAACGACCTCAGAAATCCGGCGGCGGCATGGAATTTTTTTTTGAGAAAGAGCATAATGAAAATGGGCATACGCGTACAAACACACACACCTATGTATAAATTGACGCAAAATTTTTTTTAAGAATATGAAAACTAGTCTTGAGTATGATTTTCTGTTGTTGTGGGATTACGGCATGTGGGCCGAGGTGTGGAGTGCTCTCCGTGGGGGTCTTTCTAAGGGGTCTTAACAAGCATTTCGGAGGAAACGACGTAAAACTCCGAACGGTTAGGTCGACAGACGCGACCTGCGTTTGAACCAGTCTACACAAATTTTTTTAAGAACATGCGGCCGTTACAATGAAAATAAGTTGACAAACGTTTATTAATAAAATTGCCATTAATATTCGGAAATGGAAATAGAAGTTCAGAATTAAAATAGGAGTAAAAAGTTGCTTTTTCAAGCTAAGAAATAAAAATGAGAATAGTTGTTTTTCTTGGTTGTCCGAAGGGCAACTGACTCTTTTGTTTTACCACCGCCATCTTTGGAATAATGCAATAAGAGAGGTGAAACGATAAGTGGCGCTAATTACGCTGCTTGCTTATCCGGATATAAGAACGATTTAAATTAATATATTTTATAACAAGAACTCCTAACAAATACTGGTGTTAGAATGTAAAATTAATAAAAATTGTATAATAACGCACATTGTTGATAAATACTATTTATGGATGTTTCATATGTTTCCCTCCTCTAGATCATTTTAAAAAAATCTAAAACAACTAATGACTGTATTTTAAAATAGTTTCTTTTCAATTCAAGCCCTCTCCACCTTTTTTTAAAATGAAATATATATACATAAAATAATTTCTCCACTTAAAAGGTTCAACGATTTAGTTGCAGAACTTTGTTTTTAAGTCTTTATAAATTTTAAATAAGAAAACAAAGCTATTAAATTTAGTTAAATCTCATAATAAAATAACAGCTGATTATGAATACATCAGATTATTTTATACTCTTACCATAAAAATATGAACATTAACATTTCCAATATATTTTATTCAAAAAGAAATCATCATTTTAAGTTTTTTATACACCTTTATCATGAGCTCTAAATTTAGTAGACTTGTTTTTTCATTTGAAATGGGCTATTATATGTGTGTGTTATACAAAGTTTTTGTCAATTTTACATTCCAACACAAGTATTTGTTAAGAGTTCTTGTTAGAAAAAATATTAATTAAAATCGTTCGTGTGTTAGGATAGATAGGTACTGTAAGTGGCTCCACATCTCCCATTGCATTCTTCAAAGATGACAAGTACCGTATTTCTAGGGAAAAGTGGTTTTACTCGCCCATTTAAAAATCTGATTGCCGGGGTTAGCTTCAAATTTCGACCCCTGCTCACCACTAATTTTTCCTTGGCAATTTAAACTTAAAATACGTCCATAATTTTATTTTAAAATAAAACTGTTCAAAAATAGTGGTGGAAAATGTTCCGATAAAAACGGAACGGTTGGCATGTATGATATAGTGATGGGTAGCTTAAATCTGTGCTCTACAACCTTTTCATCACCACGAACACGAACCGGCCAACGTTTGATAATTTTACCGCGACCCGCTGAGGGTGGGATGGCGAGGGCGTTGAATGTTTCTAATTTAGATTGGCTTGATTTAATACCTTTAATTTAATTGTATTTAAACATGCCTCCAAAATAAAATACTGTTACACAGTATTTTATTTTGGAGGTACAATTAGACAGTTATAAATAAATGAATATAAAGTAATGCAGCATTTCAACCGGCAGAGTTGTTGTCTGGAATAATTTTAAAGAAAGAACAGTTATTCTCTATTTTATCACTGCAATTTTAATTCATGATCTTGAACTCTTTAATAAACAACAAAAAGAAAAGAGAAATGTTAAAATAATTACAATATTTCTTCTGTTACAAAGGTATAAATCAACACAAACACGACAAAGTCGCAAAAACCCGAGAGAAATACACCAAAGTAAATAAAATCCAAAGAATTTAATGTTCCTTGGCGCCCGGTACTATTTGATCCGAGGACCGGGGGTTGTGGACCAATGGCTTAAATAATAAGTGAAATATTAAGAATTAATGAAAGATTTAGTTTTAAATTTAAATAAAGATATGAATTAAGGGGGGGGGATGAAGATTGCTGTGTAAAAATTATGAAAATGGCTATTTTTATGATTTTTTTTCCAGTTTCCCACTAATGATAGGAATGCAACATGCGTTTCAAACAATCAAGTATTTTTTTAACTTTATCTGCTTTTTTTTCAAGTCAATATTGATAAAATTTAATTTTTCAAAAAAATTTTTTTTGATGTTCTCAATTGGAAACATTAGCCAGTTAAGAATCCAGAAAAAAGTAAGCAGTTGAAAGTTTAGGTACAATTTTTAAAAAAGTTTTGAAGCCGATTGTACACTGCGGCATATAATCGGCGATGCCCGGCGACGGCGGTGCGGCGCGGCGGCGCAGACTTGTACTTGTAATATAGTTTTCATTTGTAAATTTTTAAATAGAGAAGTATATCGCAGATTTACTCAAAATGGTGTGAAAACACAATGCGTTAGACTCTAGTATTGTAACCATATGATCTGCTATGAAATTAGATATCAAATTAATATAATATTGCTGGCTTGAACATAGTGAGTCGAATCTAAATTATTAATAAACAATTCTCTTAATCAAAAGAAGTTTAAAAATTATTCTTGCTTTCTATAAACCAAATTTCTGAAAATTATCCCGAAAAATATTTCTCCATACATTTTTTTTCATTACTCTGTTTCTAAATTTTTCTTTCTCTAACTAAAATATAGTGTAAATGTGTGAATGATTTTGTACTTATTTGAAAAATGCAGTGACTTTATCTGGAATTTTGAGTTTTAAGGGGCATAAGCAAAGAAATGTTACTTCATTTTACACGATTCATAGTCAATAAACATTTAACCTCTTCACACCTGACTAAAATCTCATATCTCAAATAAAAGAAATAAAAGGCCAATCTCATAGTTACTTTTCAAAAACCTATTACACTTAAAAACAACAAATAGAAAGCGCATTTTCAAATAATTTTCCGAATAAAAGCCTAATTCTGTTTGTGCAATAAAAAGTTATCACCCATGAACGAAGACTGTGAAGAGAATTTTAATGGTAAATAATGTCCCACAAGTTCGTTTCAGCTATATGAATTTCCGGAAAAAAAATTAATCAGACTTCGGAAATTTGTATAACATTCAAGGATTCTTTTGTGGAACTGCAAATAAAAATACAATCTGTGCGTCAGTGTGTAGGATTTATCCATTCACATGCTTTAAAATCATTCATCAAGTTATTTTGTATTTGCAGAATCTCTTTAACTTTCAAATATAATACAATAGTTGCCGAAAGATCCAACTGAATTAAAAAAAGAGATATAAAAGTAATACAAAAATTGTATATATACAGGGTGTCCAGTGTTAACGATGCCCGATGGCCATTTCCTAAACCTAAAGCTAAATTTATCTTCTGTATACATTTGGCTTCCAGGAACGGAAAATTCTCCGAAAATCAACGAGGCGAAATTTGGATTCAGTGCTTCAGCTCTGCGGTATCACCTTGATTGTACCAAAGAAGAGAAAGAAGATTATGTCTGCTACTTTTGTAAGCAGATTCGAAGCATAAATGATCTGAATATAATTCTTAAAAATATAGCTTTATACTTAAAAATAACTATGTTTTATGAAGTATAATTAGTTTTTTAACGATTTAAAGCACCTATTCCATATTACCCTACTATTTCATATTAACCTCGATTTGTAACTCTTTTTAGAAATAAATTTTTCTTAAGCAACAAAATAAATAATGTTTTCTTTCACAACTGACATTTCATAGTTTTAGTATGTACTCAGGATGATTTTGCGGATTTTATTCAAAAACATGTAAAGTTTTATTTAGAAATGTAACTGGTACTCCATAATACCCTCCTCTTCTCTATATTTTGAAGAATTTTATTTGTGCAGTTTCACACACAATAAAAAAATCATCTTTCTACAATCAAAATCCCTCAAGTTTCAGCTGCTTAAAGTTAGAGCACTTTTCGAGCTGCAAAATAAGTGTTGCATACAGAATGTACTTGAGAAAAATCTATCTAAATGGTTTTGAGACTTGTAATATTTATTACCAATTTCATTAACTATTTTATGAATGTAGATAGCAATAAAGAAGATTAACGTTTAATATGTGTATCCAATAAGTTAACATAAAAATGTAGCTTATAGGAAAATAACTTTTTTAGAGTTACTTAATGAACTTGTGTTAAATAACTTAAAAAAAAATTGATGTGGACAGCGCATGACTTCCTTGCGCATCTATAAAATCAAAAATATTTTCAGCGCACTTCATCTAAACTTATTTTGTTTGAAAGAGATAAAATATCAGTTATAGTAAGGCTAGCGATTTCTATCCAAATATTTCGATATCGCCAAGCGGAGTTCAATTTGAAAGATTTCCTTCTCACATTTTATTTGGCAATATTTCACCTAAAACCGACCAGCTTGAGATAGTTTGCGAGATTTTGGAGATAGCCAAAGTAGTAATTGACCACAGACTTTCAATGAATTGAATGAATTCACACCTTAATATATTTAAAGTCATTTGGCTAGCGTTGTAAATAAATTACCTAGTCGATTGCAGTCAAAAAGATATCGAAAACAGTTAGATATTACAGTAGTTCTAAAAACAAAAGTTCAAAATTCTACGGGTTAAAGCTTTAGAGTTATACAAAATACGAGATAATTTTTGGCGCCAAGTTTGGCGATGTTTCTGCGAAACTCACCAAGGTCGACGGCATATGGCGAGATTTTAAGCATGTACCAAACAATAACTGACTGTCTCCAAATTTTGCGACATTTCGCCAAGGACGATGACAAATGGCGATATTTTGGGCTTAGACCAAATGACTGACTATCGCCAAATTTGGAGATATTTTGGAAAAATTCGCCGAGGTCGACGACAGACGGCGAGATTTTGGGCATGGACCAAACAATGACTGTCTACAGTTGTATTATTATATTGTAGATGTCCATAGACATTAAAGTATTGAAATTCTTTTCGGTGGTCCTGTAAATAAACTCTGAAGTAGATTGGAACCAAAAATCGAGATACACAACTAGATGTTATAAGAATCCTATATAGGAAATTTCAACATTCTACGACTAATAGTTTTTGAGATTTGAGAGTTAAAAATATGCACACGTACACCAAAAGTCGCCAAGCTTGAAGACTTTTGGCTTAGTTCTTGAGGGAGGCACGTGACCGTGGTCTTTCCATTACCTAACTTATGTGGTAGGACGGTATTGTGCTTGAAATGGATGAATTCCCCTAAAATTGCTGTTGACCGCAATGTATTGGAAATCTTTTGAGTGTTCCTGTAGCTGAACTATAAATGATAAAGACACATCTTTTAATGGAGATATTCATTTTGTAATTCTTAACAGCCTATATACTTCTGAGTCGTATGAAATAGCCCAATACCTCTAAAATACGCTTTAATGACGTTCGGCCCATAGAGTGTAACGTATTTCGAATCTTTTGGGCGATCATGTAGATAAACTATACAGTCGAATGGAACCGAAAGGGGAGGCGCATAACTAGAAGTTACAACAATCCTAAATATGAAGTTTCGACATTCTACGCGTAATAATTTTTGAGATATACGAGTTTGATGAATTTCGGCCTATGGATCTTAATGTATTTCGAATCTTTTGGGCATTCCTGTATATAAACTATCCAGTCGATTGAGACCAAAGGGGGAGGTGCACAACTAGATCGTAGAACAATCCTAAATATAAAATTTCAACATTCTATGACCAATAGTTTTTTAGATATGCGAGTTACATATATATATATACGTACAGACGGCATGAAAAGCCGGCCAAAATAGATTCGCCGCTGGTCAAAATGAGTTACAGACGCGTTTATAGGGTCGTGCATGCTAGCTTACGATGAGATGCATCGAAAAAATCCTTAAAAGTAAATTTAGATGTAGTCAAAATCGTTTTTTTCGTCGAAATTTGGCCCCCGAAATTTTTCAGGCTCACATTACTTCCTTATACTCCGTACAAGGAAGTAAAAAGCAAGGGAAGAAAAAACTTCATCCATTATTAAATGAGAAAATGAAATACTTAAAAATAAGAAAAAAATGTATTTTAGATAATCTGTTATCATGACATTTGCTCAAAGTCGCTTCCTTCGACTGCAATGCAAATATGCATCCGTATTGAAAAGTCTTCCTCTACTTGGCGTAGCACACTCGGTTTTACCATCTACATGCTACACATACACAATTTAGTACATCTGACCCCAGATAGATTTTTATGGAACAGAAAATGAAATTAAAACCTACGATTAAAAATTTCAATATTTATATGGTTATTGATGGCTTACTGTAACGGGACATTTTTAAATACAGAAAAGTGATTCAAGACAAAATTTTTCCTGCTTCATAACACGGTGAATTTTGGTGGTGAAAGGCCGACTTTTTTTTGTGTGTGTGTGTGTGTGTGAAACTATATAAGGAAAATCTTTCTAAACATAACTAACAGGACTGCGGGACCGTAAAAAAATTTAAATCTCGTAATTTTTATAGAATTGATTTATTGAAGAAAAAATAGATTATATAAAGATTATATAAAGATAGATTATATAAAGAAAAAATATTCTAAAGGAAATAATTTTACGTAAGTAAGGCTCCATTCAACATAAAAAACAAACAAACATGAAAAATTACAATTTCCATAAATTTAACTAGTTGAAAATATTCAAATTAAAAAATTGCATCTTTTGCAATACACATTATAATTCCATTAACAAAATTTCTAATAACTTTGGCATTCAAAACTTCTTAAGAGAAAAAAATCTGATGTGTCCAACACATGACTTCCTTGCACGTCCATTAGATCAAAAATATTTTCGACGCACTTCCTCTAAACTTATTTGTTTGAAAGAGATAAAATATCAATAATAGTAAGGTTTAGCGATTTCTAGACAAATATTTCGATATTGCCAAGCTGAGTTCAATTTGAAATATTTCCTTCTGACACTTTATTTGGCGATATTTCACCAAAAGCCGACAAACTTGAGATAGTCTGCGAGATTTTGGGGATAGCCAAAGTAGTCATTGACCACAGACTTTCAATGAATTGAATGCATCCATACACTTCAATGTATTTATAAAGTCATTTGGCTCACCCTGTAAATAAATTCTCAGTCGATTGCTGTGAAAAAAGATATGGAAAACAGTTAGGTATTACAATAGTTCTAAATACAAAAGTTCAAAAATCTACGGGTTAAAGTTTTAGTGTTATACAAAATACGAAATTGGCGCCAAATTTGGCGATATTTCGGCGAAACTCGTCAATGTCGACGAAATTTGTCGAGATTTTAAGCATGAACCAAACAATGACAGATTATCGCCAAATTTGGCGATATTTCGCCAAAACTCGCCAAGAACGATGACAAATGGCGATACTTTGGGCATGGACCAAATGACTGACTATCGCCAAATTTGGCGATATTTCGCCAAAACTCGCCAAGGTCGAGGACAGGCGGCGAGTTTTTGGGCATGTACCAAACAATGACTGTCTACAGTTGTATTATATTGAAGATGTCCATAGACATTAAAGTACTAAAATTCTTTTCGGTGGTCCTGTAAATAAACTCTCCAGTAGATTGGAACCAAAAATCGAGATACACAACTAGATGTTACAACATTCTTATATATGAAATTTCATAATAGTTTTTGAGATTTGAGAGTTAAATATGCACACACGTACACCAAAAGTCGCCAAGCTTGGCGACTTTTGGCATAGTTCTTGAGGGAGGCACGTGACCGTGGTCGGACCATTACCTAACTTATGTGGTAGGACTGTACTGTGCTTGAAATGGATGAATATCCCTAAAATTGCCATTGACCGTAATGTATTGGAAATCTTTTGAGTGTTCCTGTAGCAGAACTACAAATGATAAAGACACTTTTTTTAATGGAGAAATTCATTTTCTAACTCTTTACAGCATACATCACTTCTGAGTCGTTTGAAATAGCCCAATACCTCTAAAAAACGCTTTGATGAATTTCGGCCCATAGAGCGTAATGTATTTCGAATCTTTTGGGCGGTTCTGTAGATAAACTATCCAATCGAATGGAATCGAAAGGGGAGGTGCAAAACTAGATGTTACAGCAATCCTAAATATAAAGTTTCAACATTCTACGCCTAATAGTTTTTGAGATATGCGAGTTTAATGAGTTTCGGCCCATTGAGCGTAATGTATTTCGAATGTTTTGGGCAGTCCTGTAGATAAACTATCCAGTCGAATGGAACCAAAAGGAGAGGTGCACAACTAGATGTTACAACTATCCAAAATATGAAGTTTCGACATTCTACGCCTAATAGCTTTTGAGTTAGGCGAGTTTAATGAATTTCGGCCCATAGAGCGTAATGTATTTCGAATCTTTTGGGCGGTCCTGTACATAAACTATCCATTCGATTGCCACCAAAAGGGGAGGTGCACAACTAGATCATAGAACAATCCTAAATATCAAATCTCAACATTCTACGACCAATAGTTTTTGAGATATGCGAGTTACATACATACGTACGTACGTACGTACGTACAGACGGCATGGAAAAACTGGCCACAGCAGACTCGCCGCTGGTCAAAATGAGTTGCAGACGCGTTAATATGATCGTGCATGCTAGCCTACGATAGGATGCATCGAAAAATTTTTTAAAATTAAATTTAGAGGTAGTCAAAATCTGTTTTTTTGTCGAAATTTGGCCCCCAAAATTTTTCGGGATCACATTACTTCCTTATACTACGTACAAGGAAGTAAAAATCCAGGCATAAATGATTACAAATATAAATGAAGTTACATTTAAATACATAAATTGCTTTTATTCTTTAACAGCATTTTAGTTTCTAATACTACTGTTCGGAATTAAAATGTACAAAAATGGTTGCTGGTTTTCAATAAGAAAATGCAATGCTAAAGAGAAAAAGAAACAGAAAAAAAAGTCATTAACGGGATGAAAGAGAAAATTGCTGAGTTTTTATTTTTGAATAAATAAATTACTATAGATAGCTCGGAAAGATATGAGTTGAAAATATTTCCTTGCTTAAATGAAAAGAAAAACTTACTATTTTTGAATGAATATATTACATTGGATGACTCGGTAGAAAAGATATGAGTATGGAAATTCCATCGTGTCAAATTACATAAAATCAAAATTTGCTAATGAAAAAAAAATAATAATTTAAAGAAAATGAGACTTAAGAAAAGAATAATAAAGCAAACATGAGATATAAGCTTTTAATATAGAAATAGTCTAGTAAGAAGAGGTTCTATTAAAGTAGTTCTACTGCACAACATGTCCGTAACATTAGCGAGCATTTGTCAAACATTTATTTCCAATTAAAACAATAAATAAGTTAAGTATTTATGAACTATGCAATTTTAATTTTCCTAAAAATCGCAAAGTAACATTTATATGACTAACTAAACAAAGGGCATAATTAGTTATACATTTGTATATATATATATATATATATATATATATATATATATATATATATATATATATAACTAACAAGTAAAACACAAAACATACTACAAATAAGACATATCTCGCATAAAAGTAACAGCTATTATCAAGAATTAGAAACCAGATTTTGAATCCAAATAAAGTGCAAGAATTATTGTGATAGTATAATGGAACGGAAATTATAACCACTGTCACCATCTTCAGGGGCCACAAACAGTGGATTATAATTTACAGTAAACCAAATAGTAGGGTTTCGGTTGTGTGGCATATCAGAAGAGATATTAACTCCACACATCTGGGCCCTACCCTACTATATAAAGGAAAGAAGAAATCAAAAAGATAACAAAAATTAGAAATAGGAATATAATTTTACATACCAGACCTTGAGCACATGTAAATTTCATTTGAACAAATGATATGTGTTGCCAATGTTAAGAATTGTAAAAAGTGAAAAATGGTGTTGCCACTAAATAAAAGTGTAAAAGTGGAAAGAAGAAAGTTTAGGAGTTGCCAAATACTAATAGGTAATATTATTAAATTTTAAGAATATCCAGGTATATTAATATAATAAATATATATTGAATAATAATAAATTTAAAAGATTGAATAAAATAAATATTATAGCAAAATTAAATATAACATATTGTTTAAAAAATAATGATTATTATTATTGACTAAGTATGTATAATAAGTTATTGTATGACAGAAGATTAATCTAGTAAATAAGAAAAAAATAATGTTTAGAACAGAATAATCACAATATAGGAACCCCGTTTTTTTTTTTTTTTTTTTTTTTTTTTTTTTTTTTTTTTTAAATTCCTCCAGATATATATATGCATGCATAAACACATCCAAATTGTTTTTAAACATATTACTTTTTTTTTATATAAGAGAAAAACTTCCTCCGCCCGACCCAACCATCCAATTACAACCTTAAAACCAAAACCCCACCCAACCTCCAGTAAATTAACAAAGACATTAGACACATCATTTTCAAGAATTGTATATAATAGATTTTAGGAACTTAGTGGGATAGTTGTATTGTCTAGCTGACAGAAATAGAGATTTAAAATTGGAGACTTTGAAATCATCAGAACATAGAAACTTGATTCTACAGCAGTGATTATAGATGATATTGCGAAATACAGATTTATGTAAGCAGGAGGAAAAATGAGTAAAGCTATTTACTTTAAAGCTAAAATCTTTACGCTTATCATATATATTGAAACTAAGGCTATTTCTAGGAGTGATGGAGATACTTAGATCTAGAAAACTAACAGAATTGTTAAGCATATCATTTTTAATTAATTCCAGAGCAGATGGATATTTTATGGGGAAGATAATGTTATTATTATTAGTAGTGTTTACAAGTAAGATATCATCTATATATCGTTTAAGAATGATGTGTGTATTAGTATATTCTTTTTCATAGTAATATAAGTAAAGATCTGCAAGGTAGCTAGATGCTGAACCACCTTGTAGTATACCATGATTTTGTAGATATATTTTATTGTTATTTAGAATAAAATTATTATAGATAATAAATTTAGATAGACAACTGAAATATGTTACATCAACATGGGAAGGGAGCTGAATATTGTTAACACAAGTTTCAAATAATTCATTAATTACATTGTAAAGGTCGTCAAGAGGAATATTGTTGAATAGATCTTTAAAATCATAGGTATATAAAGAGGTAATATTACTAATAGTACATATTGTATTGCGTAGATCATAACTATTTCCTATAGAGATAGAGTAATCATTACGTTTTATATAATACTCATGCATAACAGACAGCATCTTTAATAGAAGTTTACTTGCTACATTGCTATATGTATTACATCCTATTGTAATAGTTCGAAACTTTAAAGGCGATTTATGAAATTTAGGGATATATATATATATATATATATATAAAGTGTCCTTAAATTATTAAGTAAAAGTAAAACAAGTCCATGTAAGACAGATTCGGGTATTTTAAATCTAAAATAATAATAAGAAGAATTCAAAAATCGCAGAGAAGATGAAAATCTGAAATTTTTATTTTTTGCACATTTAACAGTCAAAATGCTTACAGTTGTTGCGAAGTGAAACTTAACTGTCAGCTTTGAGCAAGTTTCATTGCGTTAATATCTTTGTTAATTTTAATTGATTACAAAAATAGTATTGTTAGAAACGTTAACGAGGAAGAGAAAAAAAATCTCCAAAACTATTGCAATATATTTCATAATCGTTCACTCAGAGAGAAGGAAAGTAATTTTCTGGGAGAAGTCAATTTTTGAAAAACACAAGTTTTTTATATATATGTAGTTCTTAGGACACACTTTTACTAAACATAAGTATAGAAACTAAGACATTATGTAAAAGATTTGACAGAATTATATTTACAAAAATTAATTTGACTAAAACGCTACAGCCTGAACTTTTACCTAATTTAAAACATTTTCATAGCAGGGAACATAGTACATCTGTGTTCAACGAGTAGGGAATAGGAAGAGCTGCTTAAGGACGTGTTAAGGCTTTCTGAGCAATCAGTTGATAAAAGAGAGAAATGAGTGAAGACTTCTGAAGTAAAATACGCAATTAGGGTAAAAGCGGAGAGAGGCAATTTTGACCCCAGGTGTTTTCTAGAACATGAATTTTTTAATTTTGAGTTTTCTTCGGAATACATTAAGCTGCTGTTTTGAACGTTGGCCGGTATTTGCGTGACAAAAAAGTCGAGCCGCCGGGATTTTGAATTATTTCAACTTGACGTCTTAAGAGTTTTCGTGACTTGTTTCTTGGCAAGATAAAAGCATCTCCGAATTTTCCATTAAGCTGACAAACACAGCATGCCTGAAGTAAACAAAAATGCTTTTATCTCGAACGAATTTGAAATTCGTGCAAGGAGAATGATGCGTATAACATCCGCCACCCACGAGCTAGGCACATGATCACCCAGATGGGAATGGATCTAGTTTAGAGCTAAAAATACATTCGACTTTGTCTTGTTATGTAAATAAATTAACTAAATGTTAACTAAAATATCTGATTAAAAATTCGCCCCCAATGGTGGATGGCTCAAGTGCGAAGGTTGCGCGTTCGAATTTATCGTGCAGCTTTCGAACAAAATGTCTGGAGTTTTGGGTGGTTTTCTCCACATGTAACGTGAATGCGCGTTAGAATTCCTTAATACGTCCTCTTCCCAAGGACTCCCCCCTTCTGCAGGTGCCCTTCTTGTAGGCTTGCCGTAATACAAAACAAAATAAATTAATGAAAAATTGTATTTGTATAACACTTGCTTTAATACATAGAATACATGTTTGCATAATATTTATTGTTTTTGATTTACGATGGTCCACAAAATAGTTTTCCTATTTTTTGCCTGTCCGAATATGTAGAAAGCTTGAAAAACACTGATCTGTAACGTGTCGGCGTATTAGTGACTTTCTTAACCCGAGTAATATTACTCTAAAAACCTCCCCAGAACAAAATCCAGCAAATGTTTTCGATGAAGAAGAATTTCAATGCGTTCCTATCGTGTCGAGATAGCTAAAACGCTTCAGGAAAAGCATTACTGGAAGGCGAGAAAGAGTCACAAAGTGCGAAGTAGCATCTATAATAAGACTCGATGAAGAATACTCGCAACGAGAAAGGCAAAACAACCTAAATTACGACCAAGCAAAGAGGCGCAGAACATCCAGTCCTCAACCGTCAACTTCAAAACAGCCAACTGAGATGGAACTCATGCCTGCCACCTTGGAGAAAACTGATTACGCCCAAACTATGGCTCACCTTAATTTAGATTGCGACTTTCCTAATCCGAGTGCTATTGCTCTAGAAACAGGCGCAGAACAAGAACTAGCAAGTTCTTCCGATGAAGAAGAAATTCAATGTCTTCCTATCGTGTCAAATAGCATCCGAACACGGAAACTTCATCTGAAATGTGCTCTTGGCAATACCTCTCCGGTGGCCTATTATGACCTTGGTCCACTTGCTCTCGAATGTGAATTCTGTAAAGCCCTACACTTTGACTGCGAGAAAATTGGCACAAAGAGTAATTACCATTTCAACAGCTGCTGTCATGATAAGAAGATCATGTTCCCTCAAAGCAGATCCCATCCGCTTCTTGAGGAACTTTTGATCAATAACAACACATCAAAACGTCGCTACCTTGAGAATATTCGGAAATAAAACAGTGCGACGTCGTTTGCATCATTTGTTGTCAACGAAGCTGTACGACCTAATGAACGTGGCCCTTATCTGCTCAAGATTAATGGCTAAGTTCACCATAAGTTTAGTCCACTCCATCCCGAAAATGTCTGAGATAGGTCATACACACCACTTTATATAATCAATATAGCCGAGGCAACTGACCTTCATATGTCAAGAAATTCCATGTGTGATAGAAACGTCATGGCTAAATTGCATCAAATGATGCTGGAGGTAAATCCATTAGCACCAAAATGTAAGATCATGGCCGACGTAGAGATGGCAGAGAATGAAATTGCGCAGCGTGAGGGAAGACACCTCCCCCCCTTCGAAGTGTAAGAATGTTCTTGCTTTCTGAACAACCAGATATTTCCGATCAAAGGAAAAGCAGATTTGATCCGCCTTCAGCTGATGAAATTGCTGCTGTGTCTACCACAAAATATGGCGATCCATCGGCCCACTACGATCTGAAAGTTTTTCCAAAAGGAGAGGGAACAGGTTATCACAGGAATAATAACTCTTTCATCAGCTGACTGATCCAATGTTATATCATCTCCTTTCCCCTTTCGGTGAAAGAGGTTGGGACATGAAGAAAACTCATGAACGAGAAACGAACGGCAGACTCCGCAAAATGATTCATTGCAATGACTGATTGCAATACGTTGCCACTAGAATCGCTATTCGACGTGAATTCACTCTACTGCATAGTTCAGGAAAGCTTTGGCTGCAGTACTTATTTGATCAGTATGTTCGTGTCGAAGGAGAGAGACTCATGTATCAACGGACGCAAATCAAACAAAGAAGTTACGCGTCGAAATCTATGCCGGTCTACAAGACTTAGAACGAAGCAGACGAACGCGGAGTTCAGCCTGGAAAGATTGCAATTTTACTATCATCTTTTCAAGGATCTCCAAGGAACATGAATATGCACTACGAAAACGCAATGGCATTAGTTCGAGCCTTTGGCAAGCCTTCGCTCTTCATTATCTTTACATGCAACCCAAAATGGAAAGAGATTATGGACCACTTAGGTTATGCGTCTCACCAATTTTCTCCCTGACTTGATTGCCAGAGTTTTCAAGACTAAGTTGGAAGAACTCATGAACGACTTGATCAAGAAACAAGGAAAAGTTCTTCATTTCCTATACGTTTTCCAATACCTGAAGAGGAGACTACACCATTGCCACATTTTGATCACTTTGGTAGAGGAAGATACTGTACGAGAAGTGGAGCATATTGACAATGTAATTTTGGCTGAATTGCCTGAACAATCTGATGCAATTCTATTTGAAGTTGTGTAATCTTGCATGATTCATAGCCTTTGCGGATCTTTCAATTCCTCATCACCTTGCATGAAGAATGGTAAATGCACCAAGAACTCCTCAAAAACGTTCTGCCCTATAACCAAAGAAAACGTAAACGGATATCCAGTTTACAAACGGAGAAGTGACGGGAAGAGCTTCCTAAACAAATTGAATGATCAATTGGTAGAAATGATAAATAAGTGGGTTGTCCCCTACAATCCCTACTTGAGTTGGAAATTGAGTTGGAGCTCATATCAATGTAGAAGTTCGTTCAACTGACAAAGCTGTCACATATCTTCACAAGTAAAATCTTCACAAGTAAAGGCTATGATTGTACAAATGTTAAGACTGTTAATGTTGGATCCGATGGACAAATAGACTATGATGAAATCTCACGTTTCCTAAATATCCGCTACGTCAGCACTCCTGAGGCGTGTTGGAGGCTTTTGTAGTTTCCGCTGAAAGCACAATCTCACAGTGAACAGAAACTTGCTGTTCACCTTCCAGGACACCAAAATGTATACATTCAAGAAGATGCTCAAATTGCAGCTACAACTGCAGCTCAAATTGCAGCTACGACTGCTAGTATTGTAGCAGTCGAAATTACTCGCGCGGATTCACCTAGACGTACGGTGGCCGATGGCTGGACCTAAAGTATGGTCTTGAGAGAAATAATTATAATATGTAACTGTATTCGTGCTTATTCGACATTTCGTATGTCGCTTCTTTTTTTACGTGCAACAGGAGCATGCTAGGACAACACTTACTGCATTCTTCGAGCTTTAGCGCTAACAATCCAGATGCACGTAACACGCTTTATCAAAATATTCCGAAGGAGTATATATTTGAGAAAAAACGCTGGAAAAAGAGGAAGAACAAACGGTTCGCAATCGGAAGAGTTTTCACTGTCAGCCGGAAGCACCAGGAAACATTCGCTTTGAGACTTCTGTTAGTCAGTGTACCATGTCCTCAATCATTCACTGATCTCAGAACTGTGAATGAGAACTGTCTAAGAGAAATGCTTTGCCATTTAGAATTGATTTAACGTATTTATGGGCCAGATATTGCGAATGTGTCAGGGCAAGATTTGAAAAGCAAAGCGATAAAATGTCCAAGAACTCGCATTGCTTGGAAATCAACAATAAAATTATCCAGCAGTTGCCTACCTCTGAAATAACTTATCATAGTCTTGATTCTATAATAACTGCAGATGAGAGTGAAAGCGCATGCAATACCCAGTTGAATTCTTACATTCGTTCGAAAGGAGCATCTTACCTCCTCACACTCTTCGTTTGAAACCTAGCGCAGTTGTCATGCTCATTAGGATCTTGCATGTCAGGAAAGGTTTAGTTAACGGAACGCGAATGTTCCTCAAATCTCTTCATCCGAATTCTACTTCTGCGGAAATCTTAAGCGGTGAGCTCATGGAACTGCACATACTCTTCCAAGAATTTCCCTCACTCCAAGTGACTCAACTTTCCCGTTTACAATCGGAAGACATCAATTCCCGTTTATACACAGTCCAGTCACATTAATGTGACCACCTGCTACTTCCGACGACAACGTGAAATAACCAGTCACAGAAGGCAAGTGGCAGCACATTGCAGTGGAGTGTATTTAAAGGATGTCCTAGGTATCGGAAAGCATTTCAATCGTTCACATAATGCAGAAACGTAGCGATTTATCCGAAGTCCAAAAGGGCATATGATTATTGGCTTTCGGGCCAAGGGTGGAAGCATTTTGGAAACGGCTAATTTTGTAAACTGTTCGCTTGCCGCGTGGTAAAAGTATACCGTGCATGGCAAAATGGCACTATCCAAAATCAGCGGCGTGGCACATGTGGTGCACCACGGGCTATAGATGACAGAGGCGGACGAAGGCTACGGAGATGCGTTCGAGCGAATAGATGTGCAACGGTTCTGAAACTGACCGCCTAGATGAACCAAGGGGCTACCAAGAGTGTATCCTCAACAACGGTTCAGCGAACGTTGTTGCGCATAGGCCTCCGTAACAGACGCCTGGTTTAGTGCACCTATGCTGACTGCAATTCATCGGCGACGAAGGCTGGTATTTTCCCGCCAGTACCGCAATTGGATGCAGGGTTGCCAGATCAAAATTCTTGAAAATAGCCAAATGGCTTCTTAAAATTAGCCAAAAATAGCCACTTTGATTGCAGCGCCATCTTTTGGATTTTCGAGAAAACTTTTAAAAAGTCTAGAATATAGTATAGATGTGATTCAGAAGCGTATTTTTGTGATTAAATTAATAACAATAATAATATTTTAAAGATTAGTAGATCGCAAAAATAAAGAGTTATTACTTAGAAATTTTGCGGAATTATAAATCGAACTGAATACATTGGTTAGGAAACACTTTCCAATGATTGAGAGGGCGCAAGCGATTACTATTTGAGGAAAAAATCTTACACACAGCACAGGCATAAATGCTTTGTTGCGGAAATGTCGGTAGATTCATCAATATATAAAGAAAACTTTGTCTCTCTTAACTCTTGAATCATCTCTTCGAATAACGATAGGCTTATGACATTCTTAATGAGGCATGCACACTTTGTTTGGAGTTTCAGATCCTCTAGTGCACTACCTTTTGAATACTTTTTCACTATTTCACCTAGGTGATCAACGGATTTAATACTGCAGTGGCACTCAATAGCTACACTAAATTTTATATCAAATTCTTTCAATGATTAATTTACAGCTGATTTTTTTTTATAAATAGTGAACAGTGCAATTAATTTAGAGGATTTCAAGTCTTTCTCTTTATTCTTATGTTTGGCTAATTTTTCGTGAGTCACTAAATTATGCTTTTTAAGCTGGGATATTGAGCAAAGACACAACTTGCAAAAACACGCATTATCTTTCAGCATTAACCATGGATGCTCAATCTCCCATTCTTTATTATATTTTCTACTCATTATAGGCTAGCGTTTAATAACTGTAACTTAATAATTACTCAAGCTTACCGTAACCACGGCAACATATTCAATGCTTAGTACAACCGCACAACAAGGGCCGACCGAGTTGTATGGTGGGTAAAGCAACGTACTCCGGTTTCGGGTTCAACTCTCGGCGGTCGGGGTTGGATCCCCGACTGGGCGTGGCTGTCATTGTGTCCGTCCCTTCATAGGGGCGACGTTGGTCCACCTACTGGGTGTCCCCATAATAAAGTGACCAACAATTCCGGCCTGTTATGACCAAAGTCTTCAAGGCAGAGGCCGGCCATTAGGAAAAAAAAAACGCACTACAAATAAATGTGCCCTAGTTAGCTCAGCTACTCCGTAAAGCCCACTTTCGCTAAGAATCAAAATCGAACAAAAAACCCGTCGAAACTCGACCTAAAACCAAAACAAAGCCACCCCATTTGTTCGGAAAGAGGACAAAATGCCGGGTGATAGACACTGCTACGAATTGTGACGTCCCCCGCAGACTAGACAAGAAACACGTAGCTATACATATATATATATATTGTTTGTTTGTTTTCATATTCGCCAACAATGCAACAATTACAGAATTAAGCCATAATTAGCTAAAAGACGAGTGGCTAAACAAAAATTTTTCTTTTTAGCCAGCAGCTTCTGAAATTAGCCAAAATGGCTAAAATTAGCCACATCTGGCAACCCTGATTGGATGTCCACAGAGTGGCGACAGGTGGCTTTTTCCGATGAATCACGTTTTATGCTCCATCGGACAGATGGACGTTAGCGTATACGGCGTGAAACGTCTGAAAGCAAACACCCTGCAACAATTGCCGGAAGGATCCAGGCTGGAGGAGGGAGCATTATGGTTTTGGGAAGGTTTTCCTGGCATTCACTGGGTGCACTCATCATTGTGGACGGCACGATGGATCAGCATATGTACACATCTGTCCTCGCGGACCATGTCCACCCCTACATGCACATTATTTTTCCCTAGAATGGTGGGATTTACCAGCAGGACAATGCGAGGTGTCATACAGCTCGCAGTGTCAGTGGCGGCTCGTGGGATGCAGCAAGTACAGCGGGGCTGCACTTGAAATTATCAGCACACACTTTAAAATAATTTATTCTACTAATTTTCCTAAATTCAGATTAGAATTGTGGAATTCCTACGGTAAATTAAAAAAATCTCCGAAAAAAACCAAACACAAAAAAACGTATTGTGGCCGGATCGCTCATTCAGAAAAAAAGCACTTTAATCTTCCCCCAAATTCAATTGGGAAAATCTTTGGTTCAGCCCAGAGCGCTGAAAAGAAAATTGGCAGCACCGTTGCCATGATAACGACTACGTAAGCAGCCTCTCCGGCATAGGGAGTATGCAGCTGATACAGCCGATGAAAGATTTTTTAACGGCGGCTGAACTTGAGAACTCGACTAACTGATTGGCTCGGACGAGAAGGAGGGAGGGGGTAAGGAGAATATATGTTTGGAAAACTCTCGACTTTATATTGCTGAATTTATCAAGAAGGTAAGCCTGAATAGACGCTTATGAATGGACAATTACCAATCAAAGTAGTATATTTTTTAAGTAAGCAAGAACTGGCATTTAGAGGACATGGCGAGCGAGAAAAAATTCTTTAAACATGGGAAATTTTAAAGAGCTTTTAAAATTATTGATATCTGAATTAAAACAATGCATTTTTATGGGGACATCACTGACGGATTCGCATGTTTAAAAGAAAGGAGGATTGATTTGACTTATAAAAAATAAGTAAGTTTTCCTTTTTTTCTTTTCTTCTCAAGTTATCGTTACAAAAGAAAATTCTAAGGAAACTTCGAATCCAGGCGCGTAGCCAGAAAAAATTTTCGGGGGGGGATATGTACTTATATGTGTATAAATAGACGGAATTTCATCACTAATCCAAAAATTTCGGGGGGGGGGGGATATCGGATAAATGCAATTTTGAGGATAAGAGCGGCTGGTTGAAATTTATGTCCATTTTATGGAAGTAAAATAAGAACTCTTACATTTTTTATGTAATTTCTTTTTTTTTTTTTTTTCCTCGGTGAGGGCTTAATCCGCCAGCTTTCGAATTCAGTAACAAAAGATTTTCTAATCCTGTCCGGAGGAAAGGGGGGGGGGCTCATATGCTTCCGGCTGCACTAACAGTTTTGACCACGGGCCGCCACTGCGCAGTGTATGTGCGTGGTTCGAATAGCACCAGGATGAGTTTACGGTAATGCCCTGGCCAGCAATCTCACCGGATTTAAACTCAATCAAAAATCTGTGGGACCACCTCGATAGGATTTTTCGCGCCATGGATGCTCAACCGCGCAATCTAGCGCAGCTGGCCACGGCACTGGAGTCGGTATGGCTCAATATCCCAGTGAACACCTTCAGAAACCTGACTCTCTTCCTGCACCTCTAGCAGCGGTCCGCTCTGCCATTCTGGCTTTACAGGTGGTCATATGTGACTGGACTGTGTATTATCCTTTTTGATGACAATAAATACTAGTCAAGGTCAAATGCTTCGTACTATTGGCGCTTATTTTCCTGAACCTGTATTTTCTCATGGAATGCTGCACATCGATCTTTCTAGGGCTAGATCGAAGGAAGGGGTAGCAGTCGATATTACTCGCGCGGATTCACCTAGACGTACGGTGGCCGATGGCTGGACCTAAAGTATGGTCTTGAGAGAAATAATTATAATATGTAACTGTATTTGTGCTTATTCGACATTTCGTATGTCGCTTCTTTTTTTATTAAATAAATATAGTTAAAAAGAAATTTTAAAAACTTCAATCATTTCACCGCTATCTAGCATACAGTTTCTAAAGTGAGCTGCATTACCCCGAAGCTTTTTGTTTACTTTCTGTCTTGCGTCATGTTACGTCCGCGTCACTCTTTTACTTTTTCTGTCCATTTTGTACAAAGCCTTGGTGACATTCCGAATCGTTTCCGTTTATTTTTCGAAATAAGACGGTCAATAAAGTAACCGTCGAATTCGACGGGTTTAATCTAGTTTGATTTGAATCTTTCCGTTTCTTTGAAATCCGTTCCTGTATTAAACGCGGAATGTTTGTATGTATGTCCGAATGATCTCGAAAACGGCTCTAAGGATTCTTTTTAAATTTCGTACCTGGGGTTTATTGGAACTCTGAAACGATTGAGCTAGGTCACGTGACTGAAAAAACACTCAAAATGTAAAATTTTAAATTTTGAACGGTACCGCCATCTATTGATCGTTTGGGAAACACGGTTGATGCAATCTTCGTATAAGGAACGCTCAAATAAGTTTGGGGCGGATTAAAAAATAGACGTCATCGATATATAATAGTAAAAGTTAATTTCGCAATGAAACAAAATAAATGGAACTTGATATCCAGTACACTGACAAATAAATATTTTAATAACTATATTATACCTTTCAGCTACATAATATTTTTCGAATAAAACAGTTATTTTTATTTAAAATTGTCGTCCTGGCAACCAGCGAAAGAAAAAGAGAAAACCAATCCCCGTTGTCATTCCGCAAAAGCACCTTGATGGTATATACGTAAATAATTTAATTATCCTCAATCCATAGTTATAAATATAAAGCTATTCGTAAATCTGTCAAAAAATTGCCTGAATTTATCATTCATCCTTTCTAACTAAGGTAAATCTAAATGTGTTTTCGCGTAGATACTAAAATTATAAATATATTTCGATATTTTATCAATCCATATGATGCGAATTTCAAAAACGCATGAAGGTTTCATCTTAGTGGAATAATTTAAATGAAAATGACCCCCTTTTCAGTGATACACACAGAGAAAAAAGATCCTGCGACGTAACATGAAAATTCCGAGTTCTTTTTTTATATAGGCACTAGGTTGAATTCTACTTTAACTGCCTTATTCCGCCAAGTTCACGATAAATATTTAAAAGTATTTACCCTGACAATTTTTTTTTTTTTTTTTTAATGGCCCAACCGCTCATAATGAAAGGATCTTTGAAACTCCGATGAAAAATTTATAAAGATATGATCGATTCCTAAATTAGGCTCGCAACCGAAATTCAAATTAATTTTGCAGGTGATCAGCCATCAGTTTAGTTTTCATTCACTGCAGTTGATGATTTCAACTCACTTATTTTATCATCGTATGGATAACCTCTTGAAAAGTTGCGGGCAAAACCTTTACGATATTAGCAAACTCATGGGCCTGACTGTTATCGAAATCGCTACTGAAATCAAACTATAAGGGCGAAATTGAAGTGAAACACAATCCGAACGTTTCCGCGTCGAACAGGGGAAAATTCGAAAGATATCAATGTTTCTTATTCAACTGAAACAAGCATATCGTATTTTCATCACATGACAGCTGATAGGTTTTTTTCATTGGAAGCATTCTGCCAAAACGTTCGAACTGTGTACTGAAAAACGTTCGATTCGAACTCGATCGCACGCGTTTCACTTGAATCTGGCCCTTAGTTTCGATACCATTTACATTAGCATACTGTTATCAGATGTCTTGATCCCCAACGGGCCGTTTAATTCGGATTTATATGGGATTTTGAATGTTTTATATGGTGTTTTGACTTGATCTGCTGGCCGGTCCAAAAGCCACGGCGGACCCCATCCGGTCCGCGAGCTAGAGATTGCCCATATGTGGAAGCAGTAAATTGGGAGGCTGAAATCTGATTACTAAGATTTTTTCTAATAATTTTTCAATTCTTATTTAGCCGTGGATTAGACTGTGTTGTTTTGTGTTGTGTACTATTATTAAACTAAAGGATAAAGCCTTTAGTGGAGACAATTACAACGGGATATAATATCTACACTCAGAATATTTAATACTAGCAGCCTCCGGCGACCAATTGGTTCACAATTTTAATAAATCTTGTGTTTCTCACCAGCTTTCTTGGTACTGAAATATCTCAGATTCTGAATGGAATTTAAAATTCAGATGGTTACAAACTGGGGCGGTCCAAGGGTAAGTGGCGCCAGATGCTAACGCAAAAATGATGCCCCCTTTTATGCTGTATTTAGATTTTGAGTTCGACATTGAAGCCCCTTTGAAGCCGGCGCCCCTATACGATGATTACCTTGCTTACCGTGTCGGGCCACCCCTGGTTACAAAAATAAGATGGTTTAATGATAAAAACCTACATAAAGGTACAAATTATTTTCATCCTATATTAATTCTGAAGAGCTTCTAGATATATCAGCCGTTATCAAAAAACGGAAATCGAAAAAAAAAAGGGGGGGGTACTTATGTATTATCCCGCGGTCATTCCCGCCAAACTATTTTTTCGTCAAATGTTATGCAAATTGTTGCCAATCGTATTCCAAACCATAAACAATTTCATGTTCGCCGCATTTATCTTCGCGAAAAATCGCTGGTCTTGGAGGACCGCCGGATTTAATACGTAAGTACCAAAAAAAGTAAGAAAATCTGAAACAGTTTCAGATTTTAAATACGCACTAAAGTGCTATATATTAAAACCGTATCATATCCATGTGTCTTCCCTATCTTCTTTCCTTATTCCATTAAGTTGAAAGTGTATCATTATTCATGAGTTTGATTTAAGAAAATTAAAATTGATATTCCTAACATCCTTTTTCTGGATCTAATACATTAGATATATAAGTGGAAAAAGAGGCGCAGAAAAAGGCATTATTCGAACTGAATGAAAGTTTCAAAAACTTATTTTTTGTTTGTTTGTTTGTGTAACATGTACTTCGGATTTTTGTGCTTGGCTGAGTTCCACTTATAAATCCACGTCAGAAGGAAAAACTTATTCAGGTGATTTTATTTACGATATCGATTGATTATTTACGATTACGATTTATATCAAGTGATTACATTTCAGGTGATTTTAAAAACTGCGTATTCTATAAGTTTGCGCCATCCGTCGACGGCTTTGTAAAGAAAAGTTCAATTGTATTCTTTTTTTTTTATTTTATAAAAGATAGATTTTGATGTATACTAGCCACCTCCGGCGACCAGTTGTTGCGCCATTTAAATAAATCTTGTTCGGAGAAAATCCTGTTCCTCACCGGCTTCCTTGGCACTGAAATCTCTCACATTCTGAATGGAATTTAAAATTAAGATGGTTACAAATAGGAGCGGCCCTAGGTAAGTGGCGCCCCTTGCTAATGCGAAAAAGACACCCCTTTTATGCTCTACTTAGTTTTTGAATTCGAATGACGGCCCTTCGAAGCCGGCGCCCCGATGCAATGCTTACCGTGTCGGGCCGCCCCTGGTTACAAAAATAAGATGGTTAAATGATAAAAACCTACAAAAAGGAACATATTATTTTTGTCCTATATTAATTCTGAAGAGCTTCTGGATATATTGGCCTTTATCAAAAATGGAAAGGAAAAAAACTATGAAAATCTGAAACACTTTCAGATTTTAAATACGCACTAAAGTTCTATGTATTAAATACGTATCATAATCCATGGGTCTTCCCTATTTTCTTTCCTTATTCCATTAAGTTGGAAAGTATATCATTATTGATGAGTGTGATTAAACACAATTAAAATTGATATCTCTAACAATTTTCTTTTTGGGTGTAATACATTAGAAATAGATGGTAAAAAGCTGCGTAGAAAAATGTACAGTTCGAACTGAAATAAAGTTTAAAAACTCATTCAGGTGCATTCATAATTCAAGTAGCAAAAGCAGACGATAAATAACGCTTGGCGCTAGAATCACATTTTCTCAAAATCGCACATCAACGTAAACCCTTTTATTTTTCGCCAAATTAAAAAGTTGAACATTTATTTTCGGAAAATTTCCTAATTCTACTTTTCTTTTGAGTATAAAACATTTCATTCTTGCTCTGATTTCACATGCACACGGTAATTTAATTAAAAAATAAGTTTACAAATAATTTAATCTAAAAAAAAAATCGTTATTCTTTTAGTTTTTTTCAAGAGTCTGAACTATTTAATAAATTCGCCAAACATGGCAACCTAGACAGCTAAATTCTCCCTTTTTCCACTGCAGGGTTACAATTACGAAATGGCGAGAACAAAAATGATCATTTTGCAACACGTTTTTTATCGATATCTCCTAAAATAATTCGAATTTCGAAAAAATGTGTCGAGACCCGTCTTGGAGAATTACCGTATAAAATTTGGTAGGTCTACGATCACCCATTTCGGAGCTACGCGAGACACAGACAGACAAACGGGCTGTTTACAGATTGCTTTATTTATATAGATTATAGGAACAGCGTTTTTTTTTTTTTTTGGCTCGGTAAAAAGTAGCCTGTTTGTTAATCTAGAACTTTAACTGTCTTTATTCCAAATTTCATCCAAATCCGACAAACCCTTTCAGCGTGAAAGAGAAACAAACATACATACAAACATTGGCATTTATAATACCAGTAGGATTTACCCACTTAAAATAAAATAAGTTTACATTCAATTTTTATTACATATCGAAATCGGAATTATATAATCTACAGAAACATTTCGTATTCGAAACATTTCGTTTGGTATGAACAACCTTTCCTATATCAATGCTTTATGCATAGAAAAACCATTTTATTTTTGAAAAAAAAGGTAAACTGGGTAGTAATTTAGAAAAACTATATCAGAAAGGCGAATAGGAATCGTTATTTTCCCTTCAAAGCCTGATAAACGTGACTTCAATATGACGTCGATGTCACTGCCAATACATAATTCTGACACTCAAATGATAAGCTATTTTTATTCTCTTACATGAAATGGCAATTGAAAATAGCAAAAAATCGATTCACTTTATACAAAAATTGATTTCTAAATCAAGAAGAAGTGAAGAGTTGCTCTTCCCGGCTCTCAAAGTAGCTTCTGAAACGGTTTTACACCGTCCAGCCGCGTCCAGTATAATCAAAAAAGTCCCATTGTGCAACAGTAAAATGAGATGACGAATCCATGAGATGGAAGGCGTTGTAAATATTTTTTTAGGAATTTTTGACACCCAACGAATTTGGAGTTTACAGTTGATGAATCAACCTTGACAAGAAATGAATCTTTTCTGATGGATATCTCACTTCCAGTTTTTGAAAGAAGGATAATTAATTCAAGAGATGCTTTTTGAAAGAAGCTAGTTGCAGATGCTAAAGGAGAATCTAATTTTAAAACTGTCAGCGACTATTTTACAGAGTAAAATATTTTCCTTGCGAATATAGTGTTTGTTGTTTCTGATGGAGTACCTGCAGGGGTAGGCCGTCAGCGCGTGTTCATCAAGCATTTGAAAAGGGATGTATTACGTATTTTAGCGAATCACTCCGTGATTCACAGAGAACATTTAGTTGCAAAAAAATATCAGCGGCCGCTTGAATCAGTCATCCCAATTTGTCATTTCTGTTGTAAACAAAATTCGCAGCAATACTCTCAGAGATTGATTCTCTGTGCAAGGATTCGGGTCGCTGTGTAAGGACAACGATGAAGAATTCCATCTTTTACTTTTTCACACTGTTTTGTAACTAGCTTGTCTCGAGCTTTGCAACGGTGCTTGTCTCGATTGCTCTGGAATCTTTTTTTTTTCTTTTTCAGTGCATGAGTTTCTGGAAGAAGTAGTTCTGCGAGACAAATTGGACTGATTGCTACAAATTAAGACCGATGTGTCTTACACGACCGATTTATTCGAAAAATTCATTGCAATCAATTTGCAGCTCCAAGGCAACGCGTTAAGTATGACCGCAACAAAAATATATTAATTAAGTTTTCATAAAAAGAAGTCATTTTGTACCAAAAGAATTTTGATCGGAACGATTTCAGCCAGTTTCCAATTTGTCGGATATGCATAAGAAAAGTGAAATCCCCTTCTAGGATACTCAAGTTTGCCTAGAAAGCCTCGAATTATTTCGCTTTTCTAGACGCTAAGACTTTTCTAGGCGTTTGGTGGGCATTTTGTTCGTGGATGTCCCTCAATGGGTCTTAATACCTTTTGAAAATTTTGACACAACAGAGAATCGGATCCAAGAGGAATTGATCGAACTTTCAACTGATAAAACCTTGAAAGCCAGATTTTAGAATGGTGATCGCTCAACAGAATTTTGGTTTCAATGTAGCATTACTTGCCTCTACTCTTGAAAGTGGGCTATCATTCAAAAATTTCACTTCTTTCACTTCTCCTACTTCGCCAAGAGAGAATTCAGTGCTGTGACGGATCTAGTCACATAAAAGGGAAATCAACTGCGTGTAAAAAGGGGATGTGAGCCCTTATCTCGAAAGCAACATTAAGATGAACGTTCAGAAACTCTGAGAACAATGCAGCAATAACCATTGATTGCATTGACAGAGGTACTTGATTGCTTTATTAAATCTACGTGTTAAGTGTAAAAAGTGCGTTTTAAAAAATATCTAATTACGATTAAAATACTGATTTTAAACATACCGTGTTTTTTTTGTTGTTGTTTCTTTAGTCATTTAAATTACGAGATTTTCACAAAGACGGAGCGTTAAAAAAGCTACCGCTCCTTAGGTGGACGGCAAATTTAAAAGGTTGAAAACCACAGCTTCAAAATTATGATATAAACTTGGAGCTTTACCTTGAAAAACATATTTTTCAATTTTTAATGTATATTTTTTCTTCTTTTTTTTTCCTTTTTTTTTCGGAATTCAATGATGTAATGTTTGTTACCGTTTTTAAACCTTTAAGTGGCAAACGCGTAAAATTTCGTACATTGAATTCAAATGTTCCGTGCAACCCATTTACAATTTTGATCAATTAAGAGACTATCATAGCATTTAAAAAATTATTACTTTTATTTAAAACTTAAAATCAAAAATTAGATAGATTTTATCCCACTAAAATTTCTTTCTATAAAACCTGCCTCATTTGCAACGTTAATAATGCTAGAAGTCACTATCTTAAGTAGAATTTGCATTTTGAAAGAGTCATCGCACATTTTAAAAAAATCTATAATAGAACTTTTTCTATTCATTATTACAAAAAAAAAAATAATAATAACGCCGAAGACTCCCTTTATGTGCCCGCAGTTTCTTTCTTTCACTAGTCATAGAATATTAATATGCTGGCCTGCGTTTTCCTGTAGCAAAACTAAGCCCCAGTAGGACAATCAAAATCTAATGAGTGGTAGGATGGTAAAATATCATTTGATCACAGATTGTGGACAACGCAAACGTAAAATAAATGTTTTTGAGCAAAATATGATGTCATATATGAAGTATTTCACGAT
The DNA here is from genome assembly GCA_038373885.1 of Cheiracanthium punctorium. Classification (NCBI taxonomy): domain Eukaryota; kingdom Metazoa; phylum Arthropoda; class Arachnida; order Araneae; family Cheiracanthiidae; genus Cheiracanthium; species Cheiracanthium punctorium. The sequence goes on along the minus strand of JAWZYV010013598.1, from coordinate 37,846 downwards.
TTAAAATTCCACATCGCTGGGATTATCTTTTAACATCTTAGAGCCATATATTCTATGACGAGAGATATTAGTTAATGTCTAATTATATTATATGATAGAGGTATATCGCGGAGCTAATATTATTTTATTATGTTTGTATAAATCGCCCTCCCATAAATTTAACATGGGAAAAATGCGTTCAAATTTTCATAAAAATTTGCTAACCTAGAAGCATCAGTGCTTCTGTACACATTAGATGCATTAGCTTTTAAATTCGGAGAGAATTCTTGTTTGTTTCAGACACGCTGTATTTATCCCAATTAATGGAAAATTCGAGAAATGCTTTTAACTGAGAAAACACTCGTGGGGAAAATATTGAGGAGGACACGCTGGCTTAATGGAGAATATAGAGTGTCTGGTTTCTTGCACGCAAACTCCAGGTGTTCATAAGACAGGAATATTGAAAAATTTCAAAATAACAGGTGGAGAAGGAATTCGCCGATGTGAGAATACTGCATTGCTAGAAATTTGAGCCTTATAATTTGAGTCGCCCTTTGCTTTTTTCTAAATTTGAAAAAAGTTTTACTTGAGAATTCTTTCTTGTTTTGCATTAATTTTTATGTTCGTGAAATGAAACTTTATTTGCCAATTGAAGTTTTCGTTAGATCCATACAATTTTCGTTTTAAACTGTTCTTAAAGAGAATATATATTTGTGTATGCAGAAACAATGATTTAATTCGATTTTGGGAATATGGGAATTATCTACACAAAGTAAGGGGTGATTCCGTTAAATCTGCGATAATCCACGGTAGGATTCCGTGACGGTCTTTCCAATAAGGGGTTCCTAACACGTAGGGGAAAACTACAGAAAACTCTTAATGGTTAGGTCATGGCTCTCTGAGATAAGAACAGGCTGTCCGAAAAGCTCCGTTTTTGCGTCCGACGAAAGTTTCGCTCCTTCGCCGATTTGGTGCTGTTACCCGACCATATCACTGTTGCCAACTCTGCCGGAGAAAACGTGGCTCAAATCAAAGTTAAAAGTATCCAGAAATGGCTAAACATGTTTTCAAGCTGAGGAAAAAAAAATTTTTTTTGGCGTTTACGTGCTTGTGCTGCCGACAATTTAACGAATTAAAATTAATAACTCTTTTTTGGGGGGAGGGGATCGGGTCAGACCCCTTGGACCCTCGACCCTCCCTTGTATGCGCCATTGTCTGGGTTTGAATCAAACACTTTCAGTTTCCCAGGTGAGAGCGGTATGCACTCGACTACTGGTTAGGCACAGAAACAGTGAGATATTCTTCGTGTTTATATAAATTCAAGTGATTTCACTATTTGTGTTATCCCACATTCGTGTTGTCAGGGGCACTTGATAAATCTGTGGTCATTTTCAGAAAAACTGAAGTTGATTTAGCATTCCTTGGCTTGCTAAAACCAGATCTAGGTGGTGTTCTTCTAAAACAATTTGCCGGTTATAGTAGTTTATTTGCATTAATCATATTTTATAGTCTTTTAAGTCTTTCATAATCAGTTATTCTGAATCAGAATCCATTAATGTGTGGACTGTATCCTTTCATCTTTAACTTTTCTATATCAACATTTAAAATGTTACAAATTATACCATAATGTTACAAATTTTCGGGACCTCTTCTTCTGCGATTGAATTTGATTTAACGTTTACATTATATGCATTAAATAAGTAAATTTCGCATTTTTTTTTCATGTAAATTGGTTATGGATAAATATGGTTCTCTTTCATTTTTCCATGGGATAGTATTAGGTTGGCGGTTTCTTGCCAAATATTAGCGCTACCTCTCAGTTGGCTTTTTTTCCCGCATAGGATTCGTACTTACGGGAAAGATAGGAAATATTTAACGGATAGAATGACCCAGAAATTACAAGAAATAGCTTCGAAGGGTAAAAAACAAGAGGAGGTCGGGCAACACAGTCAGTTCTGATTTTCGAAAACCTAGAATAATTACCAATGAAATGGGTAAACACTCATTCAGCTGAGATCGCTTTTATGGGACAAATTTCAATGACTGATTTCAATTTGGATAGCTCTTTATTGAATGAACAAGCTGAATGTCCGTTCATCACACAGGAAATATAGTTCAGAAAGTAACATTATTAAAGTACTCAAACAATTTTAAGACACATTCATAAGAAAATTAAAGGTTCTTAATTTCTTAATCACTTAATATTTTAAATATGATAAAGCTTCTAAAGTGTGCGGCATGTAGTAAAAAAAGACTGTTCAGTGTCATTGTTAAAGTTGCGTATTTACTTTTAATCCATTGAAAAGGAGAGATGCCAGATACAACCTCTGGAGAGCAGCTCGCCTACTTGCGTGGATGTACTATTGCTCTCAGAGGATTGAGGCTCCATCAACAGTAGTATGTTACAATTTTTTTTTTCAAATACATGCCAATAAACAGTTATTTATGAAAAACTTAAATCAGAATAATAAATTTTGAGTTGGAAGCAAACATAAGGCCGAAAATTTGATGCTAAAGAAAGAGTTTTTGATTTAAAAAAAAAGAAAAGAAATAGACTAGAGAGTATAATAATAGCTATATACTGTAAAGTTCAATTTAAAAATCTTCAAAAAGAAGTTACAAAAATATTAAAATGGGATGACATTCATAAATGCTAATTTATCTGTATCAGAGTCTGAGGTAGAGTGATGCAAAAGCTACTGTTATTTTTTCATTTATTATTGAAGAAGATAGAATAACTTGTTACTGAAATAGGTAAGACAAGAGGTTTGTTGTTATAATAATAAAAATCTTCTAATAATCCTATGTATTTTTAATCTATATAACTTTAAATGAAAAAAAAAAAAACGAAAAAAGAACTACCTTTTGTTTGCTTCCTTGCTACGTTTAAAATTCATTATAAAAATTGGACATCCTTACTGTAAGCAGTGTGATCAGTATCATGGCGAGTTTTTTGTGACGATTGTCCTGATGACAGTTTATGCATCTATAGATCTCTTCATGACAGTCATTAGTCTAATGACTTTCTGAGCATTTTGCGCAGACTAGTAATTTGTTTTTATTCTGTCGAAATTTAACAACGTGATCATAGTGACGTAGTGAACATATTTGAGAACATCTGAGAACATCATTCTACTTCTATGAACTTCTTCAGCACTCAGGAGTTGAATTTGATGAAACATGAGCTATTTGAATTTTTAAGAATTTTTGTTTTTGATAATTTCGGTATTTTTAAAATGAAGCGTTTGTTATTACGTTTACCACCAAACGCTTTTAAAACGTTGATAGGATTTGCATTTATTTAAAACTGTCGAGAAATGGTCTCCTTTATATCTGATATCTCTGATTGTAACGGTGCATCGAATAACATAATATTTAGTAGGATAGATCCTTTTAAGTTAACACTGGCTAATGTTTGTAGATTTAAATTAGATTGAAGCTTTCTATTAATTTTTGTGTGTGTAGTTGTTTTTACCTTTTATGAGTAGGACCCCTTGACGTGTTTCAGTTATAATATGTTTTACATTATCTATGTTATTCATACATTTTCTTAGATCGTCTGAAAAAGTTGAAACATCCTTTGGATTGAGAATAATGACTTCCTGCTCTTCTGGATTTTCCTTGGCTGCTGCTGCAAAAGTTTTGGGATTAGAAGTTGTTGATTGTTGTTGATTTATCATGGATTCTTGATTCTGCTGTAATATACAGTTTGCTTCCAATGAAAGGTTCCACGTATGTAATTTGTAAGTTTCATTTCTAAGATCTGTTAATTTATATAGAAATTTTTTTTTTTTGTGTGTTTCTTCTGGTACATTTGAGCATGTCAGAATTTGTGTAACCTCTGCCATTATAGCGACATTTCTTATCATTTTTGTTCTCATTGTTTCTGCTGTAGATGCCAATGTACCTTTCAGATCTTTAGGCGGAGAAGAAGATTTAGGAGTTAGCTTTGGGAACTCGTCTTCTGGTATATTTTCCTTTTCATTTAATTTTGACTCCAAGATCCTGCAATCATATGTGTTTATTGGAAATAATGAATTATGTGGAGACATCGCCGACTCTTGGATCAAAGATGCTTCACCCGTACTGGAACCAACAGCAGAAGAAATTGGAATTTGTGAGGAAGTAGAAGTCCGTGAGGATTTTCTTTTCTTCCTCCGTGAGCTCTTCTCGGTACTTTCTAAGTTTATCTTTGATAGCCTTTGTCATTTCTTTGTTATTTCTTGATGGTCTTCCTGAGACAGGGTCGCCACTTTACTCTGTAAGAAACACAGCAAGGGATCTCTCCGGACACCGTCCGTAGCTGAGAGGGGAAAAAAATTCAATAATTCTTTCAGTTCTCCAAAAGAGATGACTTTCTCGAATGGTTGCGGGAGGAGAGCTCTGGGTCTGAAAGAATGGGTGCAGGAAGGTCGGCCCATGAGTTATCTCGGCTAACTAAAATTTTAATTATATGACTTTTATGTATACATCGTTTAAAAATATATACAAAGCATTTTCTTGAAAGTACTTTTATGGAAGGCACCGCCGTTCACGAAAATGCAACTTGCGAGATCAACATAGACCTCTCGGTCCGAACTCTCGATCCCCTCTGAAGAGGTTTTCCGGGTTCTCCCAACCCCAAAGGATGGGAGCGAAAACGGACAATCATAGTACCCTAACTCCATCTGCTGGAGCCACAACTTTGGTTCTCATAAGAGTCAATCTGTATATACCAGGTGAATCTATACTATTGGTGAAAACTTTAAGGGGTCATAGTACACATCAAGACAAACAATATTAAATAGGAAACTAAGGATCCCAAACGTCTTCCGAAGGAGAGAATCGCCATTAAAGTTTAGGGTCAAAATTTCAAATGACAATAAAAAACGAAAAAATTGGACGATTCGTTTGCGGTTTTCGCTAAATGTCTGTTACAAGTAAATTTCATTTAAAATGTTGTTATCTCTCTCTCATTTATTTCACGTGTAGGGAGTAGTAGTTGCTGCCTGGTCTACGACACCAAGCCCTATTGCACCAAGATCGGGAATAACTGAAGTGTGCTCAGGGGTGTGTGTTTCAAATTTCAACTCCTGAACACAGTTCTGTTTGTGCTACTTAACCACTCCCAACGATGCAGATTTTCAGCTCAAAATTCCAGTATAAGCTTTTGAAAGCATTTTAATGAAAAAAAAAACATAACGGTAAAAAATAGTTGTTCGTTACCCCAAAGTCTAAAGCTCCCTGTATCGGCATATTTTGATCTTTAAAATTTATTTGCCAGAAAATATTGACCCAAAGAATAATTTTAGTGAAAAGCGCAAACGAATCAAAGAATTTTTCCGTTTTCTTTAAATAAACATTAGATATTTTCGATCCCATACTTAAATGTTGCCTATCTCCTTCGGAAGACGTTTGGGACCCTTAGTTTACGATTTAATATCGTTTGTCTTGATGTATACTACCGCCCTTTAAAGTTTCTCCCAAGAGATTAGATTCCCCCTGTTCACTAAGAACATTTGAATGCAAAACAACAGAAAGTTTATATTGTCCTCAGTATCTTCCTTGTACCGAACGCATTTTTTCAGAAGAATTATTGTTAACCCCTTCGGCCCTGAATTTTGAATAGAGAAGATAAAAAATCAATGAGTGGTTAGATGTGCTGCACTATATGTAAGTATCTTAAATATAAAATATTATAACATTCAGCCAGTCACCAGACTAATTAAAAATAGTTCTGATAATAGCATACCAGGTATGAATGAGCATAATGAGAAAAAAAAATTTCGGGTATTTTGTATGAAACATTTTGAAACAATTTCTTTGTGCGTGAAAAGATGAAAATACTTCACACTTCTCATGCATGTTGATTGCATTCATGCATTCATTCATGCATTCATAAAGATGCACTTAAGTTTTAGCTTTAAATGGCATGACACGTCCATTATCTTCTCTACTGAAGATTTTCTGCCATCTACAGAGAAAAAATGATAACGTTCTGCTATTATTGCACGTATTAATAGTAGGACATTAAATTTTGGTGTTACAATTCTTGTAAATGAAGACTGTAGACGTAGGGTGGATCGAAATTTTTTTTTTCGAAATCTTTATCTCCTGAGGTGTCAAAAGTTGTAAATTGATATAAATAAGGCATCTATAAAATTTAAATGTTCTACGACAACGTCTTGGGGTTGCGCATCGAGCTTGAAATTTAGAAATTTTTGAAATATATGACTTTTTTTTAAAATCGATCAAAAAAATTCTTTTCCGAATTGTTAGGCTCCCGAGGTTTTAGAAGTTGTATATTATTATGAATAAGACGTATGCATTATCTGAAAGGGCTGTGACAATTTATAGGAGTTGCACATCGAGCGTAAAATCTATAATTATCTGAAAAATATGCGTTTTTTGACAAAAGTAATATAGAAAGCAAAAATTATAATTTTAATGAATTAGTCCCGTTGAAAAATAGTCAGTAACGTTCGCAGCTCTTCTTTAGTACAACCACAATCGCAACTACATTACGCAGGACCCTCGGTGATTTGCCAGCGATCCGAGTCCTGCCCGGGTCAGCCCAAGCATCCAATTATTGGAGAATGCGTTTTAATGAATAATGTAAAGCCCGACTTCAAATCAAACTGTGGCATTTTAGGTCAAGTGTAATAATCTAGATCGTAAGAAACCATGATCTGATAGATGGATAGACAGCAAATTTTGGAGTGGCTGTTTGCTATTGTGTGAAGTTGGCGAATACAACATTGCAGAGATTTAGTTAGATTAGAGAACTGCGTTTCTAGATTTCGGATGACGCCTTTGTTCTTTCCAGAATTCGATGATTTGTCACCACCGCCAATGTATATGAGGGTCCTAAGATCAATGGATTTCGTATCAAACTCTCCCAAATTTCATGTGAAATTCTTAAAATCAGATCGTGACATATGGCCAAAGTATATTGAGCCAGGTTCCATTATCAGCGAGATATGCTCTTTGTGACAAACACGTGGGTGTAATTTGCAGTCAACAAATTTTTCTATGTATCAGGTTTTGTTCTTCCTCCTATCAAAACACAATCCAAAGAAAATTTTAAAGCCTTCTTCCGTTTCTTTCACAGCGAGTCATCTCAGCCTTCCTGTAATTTTATATGGGTCGAGAATCGGTTGAGAAGATTTCTCTCCATCTGCATTCCTTCCGCTTTCTAGATTGTGAAATAAAGTTGATACTAAAGTTGCTCCTGCCCAGTCCGCAATAATTTTGTGTCGCAGACTTGTGAAAGTACTGATATTTTTATTCTAACTTGGTCATTTGTGAACAAATCTGCCAAAGTGGCGGTACATAGGCATTCAGCGTTTTCTTCAGTCTTTCGTACTTCTCTTAAGTTATTTTCATCTTCCAAATCAATGACTAAAGTTGGAGACTGGATGTTAGAACTTTCACCTCTTTCTCCACCAATCTTTCTAACCTTTCAACTTTTCTGTCATTCTCCATAAAATTCTATTCTTTACAACTCCATCGATTGTCACATATCTTGCTCCCCTCTGGTCTGCTAATGACTCCCGTTCTGTAAGAGGTATGCGAGGCTCTGAGCCACACCTGCTCCGGGAAATCTCAGGACATTTGCAAGTGCGATATTCAATAGCTCGGTAAGGGAGAGTCTTTCCCATTTTCTTCATAAACAATTCCTTATGTCCGTCTCTAACGTACGATTTATATAGCTGCTGGACTTGCTCATGACCTTTTCTAACTATCTCTTGAATTCCTAGAATTGACATAGTAGGGATACTGGTCTTGATCCAAATTTCCTGTACTTTGATCGCCACAACTATAAGGTTACTTCTCCTTCCGGTGGATCCTGCCCTTTATTCAGAAATTTTTCTCTTAAGTACAAAAAAGTAATATAGAAGTACGAGTATGTCTTCTCGGGTTGGTAACTTGGTACAAGGTAATTCTTTCGATATCCCCAGCTCTTCTAAGAACACTGATTTTGTTCCATGTTCTGTTGCAGACGGTTTCACTCTATTCAGAATGGTAATAGTGCAAGGGAACCACCTTTTAGCTTTCTTGAGAGTACACTGAGCCATCATCTATCTGAAACGTTAAACTAAATGCCTGTTTCAACGAAATATCTCGTGCCTGGTTTAACCGAATGCATCGCCATCACTCGGCAGGCAAACCGGAGCTAGTTGTCTAGAGCACAGCATGCGTACTGCGCCCAAAGCAAAAACGACAGTATAACGTGTGCATTGTATCAAACTATTCGTAAAGCCATTTTTTGTGATTTACTGAGTTCCTCTGAACATTTTTTAACATATAAAAGAACCAAATTATTTTTAACAAATAAAGTTTGCTTTCTACATAATTTTTTCAAAAAATACATAATTTTCAGATATTTATAGATTTCAAGCTCGATGTGCAATCCCTAGAAATTGTTGAAGCCCCTCCAGATTTTACATACGTGTTATTCATAACAATATACAACTCCCAAAACCTCCGGAGCCTAATAATTCGGAAAAGAAATTTTTTAGTCGATATTTTGAAAAAGGCATATTTTTCAAAAATTTCTAAATTTCAAGCTCAATGCGCAACCCCAAGACATTGTCGTAGAACATTCAAATTTTACACACGTCTTATTCATATCAATATACAACTTTTGAGACCCCAGGAGATAAAGATTTCGAAAAAAAAAATTTCGATCCACCCTACTGCAGAGTAATGATAAGATGTGTTCCAATATAATGCAGAAGGGTGTTAATATATGAAGGTGTACTAAAAAATTACCAACCAAACATATGCTGATTTCCCTAAATACTCTAGCAGCCCTTTACGAAGTGCCTTTGGGCACACACTTTACATCGCGTTACAAATTAATAGCGATGAAAGGAAAATTTAATTTTCATTAGATTTACTAAAACTGTTATTTACTACCACTTTATTGCATTCGATGCTTATTAATTTTGTACTTTTTAAGTGATCTTTACTGAAGTGACATTATGCTGAAGGGCAATTCCTCTTCAGGTACTTACATTTTCAGATTTAATATGTCCCATGCCGTTTAAATTTGAGGAAAATTAAATCTAAAATCTTCGTAAATTAGTAGGTACTAAGGAAATTGGGGATGGTGTTACAAGCTATATCATTAAATCCATCACATCTGGAAGCGCGATATAGCAGAGTTCACTATTGTGTAAGTTAAAAACCTACTTTGAGCAATCGAGAACCCCTGAACTATTTCCACGTGTACGTTCAGGAATCTAGAAATGATTTTGTTTTTCCGAAAGTGCGAGTAAACACCTGGACAGAATAATTTTGGTTCTTTTCTATAGTTTGCATATTAAAAATATTAGATTGTTGTCTCTCCCAACACTATTATAGTAGTAGTTCAACATTTCACCATACAATAGACATAAATTAGTGGCAACCTTTCAATGGAGAAACGTTGAATCATGATTTAATTCTTTGATCAGTCACTCATCAAATCATGGTTCAACGTTTCTCCATAGAAAGATTGCCACTAATTTATTGTAAATTGCCTGCAACATTTCTGTGTAGAAACGTTGAACCAGGATTTGGTGTTTAAACTGATCAATGGACCAAATAATGGTACAACAAAACCGAATGATGGTTCAGCGTTTCTCCATTGAAAGGTTGCAGCTAATTTAGCTCTATTGTATGGTGAAATGTAGAACTATTTCTATTAACAGTGAATTTCAGTAATTCTAAAAGGTATAATTAAAAAAAGTGGATCATTTTACTGACGTTGCGTGCCACTCATGGGCAGGTGTAACTGGAAAGCGATTGCGAAAGGAATTGACGTCATTCCCAAGAATGCATGAGTTGTCTATACAAACACACGTGTGAAGCTGAGGATCAAAAATAGAGAAGTTGTGTTGACAAAGCTGTGAGTAAGACACGAAAAATTCTGTATAAAAGCAGAAATCTCAGAGCCAAAAATCACACAGGATCAAGGCATCCTAACAACAAGCAACATGGGTTGGTCGAGTCAACTTGCCCTACCATTACTGCTACTCTTAGCGACTTTTCTTCCTCAGAATGCTTTCGGACAGAGTACGCCATGGTCATCGGCAGCATCTTCGGAAATCTTCATCATGAATTTCTTAGATGCTCTTGGGTATTCCCGTGCTTTCTCCAGCCAACAGTTGGCTGACATGGGCGAAATTTCGGACACTATCAAGAGCTCGGTAGAGAGAATGTCCTCATCAGGCACAGTTTCCAAGAATAAGCTGCAAGCGCTGAACATGGCATTTGCATCGTCCGTCGCTGAAATTGCAGTGGCTGAGCAGGGCGGCGCCAGCTTAGACGTCAAAGCAAATGCAATCGGAGATGCCCTAGCCTCTGCTTATCAGCAGACCACAGGTGTCGTCAACTATGCATTCGTGAATGAAATAAAAGAGCTCGTCAGAATGTTTGCCCAAGTCTCCTCCAACGAAGTAGGCTCAGCTTCAGCCGCATCAGCAGCTGCCTCAGGTGACTATTTTTTATTTATTATTAAAAATTAATCCTCTTCAATGAATCTTATAATAATCTTATAATCCTGTAATATGACAGACCATTTTCGGAAAAAAAAAACAAATCATTTTAAGAATCCACATTTGTACTATTCAGATGAGGAACCATGTATATTTCGGTTATATGTAATTATAGAAACTTTCTTTTTTCAACATACCATGATGCTTAAATAGTCGTACACTTTCTATACATATAAAAGGATTTTTTTCTCTTTTACTCGGTCTTGTATTTATTAAAACCTTACTAACGAACAGAACATCCCTTGATCATGTAGATTTTTCCGCGTTGTGGACAACTTTAACACTCAATTTTTAATAAAAGTTTTATATTGTAACCTAATTTTATGTATACAGGGAGTCTGAGAAACGCTCACTTCGAGTTTCATTAATTAAATATTGATCATAGAGGTAAATAATAAATTAGTAAAAGATACAGAAATTTATGTGATCAATTAAAATTTTCAGTGCATAAAATTTGGTTGAACACAAACGTTAATTTTTTATACAGCCCCGTACAAAAAAGTTTCCAATCAGTAATATGTGCTCCACATACTAATCAGGTGATGTGTAATATTTGAGAATTTTAACCTAAAATCTATCTTAAGAAGTGTTGAAAAAATATTTCCTGCCTAAGCAATTTTCAGTGCTCCTCGAAGTGAAAAATCCACTTCACATGATCGCATTTCACGTTCCTTCAAGGGTGTTCCACTTCAAGAGCGATCATTGTCTCACTTTTCAACAGCTTTAAAAACAAACCGAGGACGTTAAAGAAGCGAAAGAATAATGCCACTTAACTCAATGCACTATGAACTAATATCAACAGTAAAGCAGTACATCTCATGCAACTTTCAGAAAGAATTCATCAGCACAAATATTATCTTAAAAAATTGCAAAATTATGTAAGTTTAGCATTTATTTTTCACGAGTGTTTCGTATCTTCTCTAGGTTAGTTGTATGTAACCTTTCACAGTACAACTTGCAAAGAAACATTCAAAATTTTTCTGCGTCTCTGCCGCAATTAAATTTTTTGAAAAGCTGCATGATTTTCTAAAAGAACAGCTTTAACTTTTTTATCTGTCAATTGCTGGGAACATTCGGAGTTACATTCTTTAGAACGCGTTATCGATCAGACTTGCACGACTATTTGTATGCTCAAAAGAAGACGCTCCAAATTGGCGTATTTTTGCTGTCCTCTATTGGGGTGTAGCAAATTTTGATTTTCCTTTAGGCATATTATTGTTGAATTTACCTAATTAAGATTACATCCGTTGTGATCATGTATGTTTAGGCTCCTCCTCTAGGCAGATAATGGTTGTTGAGCAAGGGAAGGTTTTTGACGCTTCCATGCGATGGAATATCTTGGTTCCATTGTAGACATTCCTACACCTGGAGGATGAGTAATAACAGCGACAACACGATCATATATAGTTATAATATGTCTCATTAAAGATTATACGAAATTTTTTAACATGACGTAACTCAAAATTAAAATATAAAATTCGAAAAGCTTTATTTTTCATCCAAACACCACAGAAAAAGACGTTCCCTGAAATTGTCATCCTTCTGACTTACGTTATTTCAAAAATTAAAAATTAAAGGTATCCGAGCGCTTTTTTTGGAAAAGATTGTATAAATGCATAATGACATATTTTATTCAATTTTAGTAAACATTAATATTGGACTTTAAAAATTTAGTATATTTGAGTATTATTTTTTTAAATGTAAAATGGATGTAGAAATTTATTATTTTTTTAATTAAAAAAAAACAACGAACAAGTATTTAAGCTATTGGAATAAAAGTAACACCAAAAGGAACTACCAGCTTTTATCTAGGGAATGACATATAATCTCGAGTATTTTGTACTAAATAAGAATTTTAGAGAGAGAGTGAGAGAGAGAGATAGTCGAAGATTTATTATGGAATTTTTGATGAAAATATTTTGTTATTTTTATATAATTGGCCATAATTCAGAAAATATCATTACAAAAATTCTGATAGTTCATACACTAAATAACATTATATAGATAAACCCTAAAAAATAGCATAAGTATGATGACAATATTTCATGTTAAATCCTTTTTGAAATGAGTACATTTTGAGCAAAAATCAGTTTTGAGAAAAACGTATTTAAATATGTGTGTAACGTATTTAAACGTATTTAAATAAGTTTTGTAATTTTCTAACGAAATATTCAACCAGAAAGTTAGAATTCGCCACATTAATAAGTGACGCCCTCTTTTTGCTCAACTTTAGTTAATGTTTTTTCTTTTTTTCTTTCTTTTTCTTTTTTTTTTCTTTTTTTTGCATAACGTTTTTCTTTTTCTGGGAAGTTTTGCAGAAGTCAGCGAGTGACGGATCCATTCACCAACTCTTTCATCGAGCTCACAAAACTTTTCCACAGTACATGATCAATGTTGTACTAGTACAATCTTCAATAAGCCTAACAGACCTTGAAACCCTTTGTTACACATTATTACAACCATGTATGCTCCCAGTTTAAGAGTCTCTAGCTCAAAAAACATTTCTTTGGGGATAAATTTCCACAAAACGATATTGAAACTCTCATTGGCGTTCTGAGTTTTGCCATGCAAGCATTTATTTAGTAATTTCTGATCGCATAGTTTCATATACAGGCTTGACAATATTCATAATGTTTTTGGAGAGACCTTGAGATTTGTCCTTATAAATGTCGCCATTTGATGTCGCTTGTTGGAACTTGTCGGGTTTCCGAAAATTCTTAATAACTCGGCTTCTATAAATGTAGAGTCAAAAATGAATCCGTTTTGGAAAGCTAAATAAATTATCTATAAAATTAAAAAAGAAAAAAAAAATCACTTTAGGCTGAAATTCGTCAACACGTTTCCGTCGCATGTTTTAACCGGTTAACAGCGCATTCGATTGAGCCGATATTCGGTATGTATATTATGAAGAAACCGTCGCATGGCAGGTATTGATTTTGGTGTGTATAGGACCTACAGCATTTTTAACGGGCTACAGAAAATATTTTTACGGTAAGCCCTATGGAGAGAAATACTTAAACGGTCGCTAGATCCTAAATGGCACTAACAATCAAATTGATTTGATCGATTTAATAATTTGATCAATTTGATTTGAGCTACAAATCTAATTTTAACCAAATTTCATATGTAGCTCAAATTTGGTATGTATATTACAGACTACCGTCGTACAATCGTTATTGATTTTGGTGTGTAAGACTTATAGTTTTTCACAGGGCTACAAAAAATATTTCTCAAACATTACGGCCTATGGAGAGAAATACATAAAAGAGGCAGATAGCGCGGGGGTTTACTTCACCTCTTGTAGACTGAATACAGATATTCTCTTAGCAGCATTGTTCAATGTCCTTAAATCATATTGACGTTCCACCAATCCTGTATTTACACTTCATCTCCTTGATTTTTTGATGAAATCTTTCTTTCTGTCCTTCATTAAGAAAAGTTTTCAGGAAAGTTGTCTAAATGCGAATTTAAGTAATGAATTTTCAAATTCATTTAGCAGCCAACTCCATCAATTTCATTCGTGTAATCTCTACGTAGTATTTAATTTGAGGTCCTTAAAGTTTACAACGACTATTATCAACAAAAACTCCTAAAGCCTTATTTTCAAAAGTTTTAGAAATGGTTTTAAATGTTACACCACATTTTAAGGTAAAACATTTGTTCTTCAAGAAGTGCCTGAATAGCTGGATTTTCGAAGACACTTTAAATTGCCTTTTCTTCTTGGTAACACGTAACTGAGTATTTAAACCACTTTCCTCTTTTTGATAAAGATGTAACAAATTGTTTCAGTAAGGAAAGTTTGATGTGAAAATCGAGGAAACTGAACTTTCTACTGGCATAAGCCAAACTTTTGATTACTTCATGTTTGACTAAAAACTTGACTGCTCTTCTTGGAAGCATCTCTATTTTTAATTCACTGTTTACACTTACCATGACTGCCCTAATTAAAGACGGCACTTCTACACTGAACAATAAAGGCACAGAACGATCATTTTGGGTAGTTTAACGGATCCAATATTTATTTCAATACAGTTGCAAATTATCAAACACAGAAACTGAAATTTTTTTTTCAAATTTCATTGTTAATTTACGTTTGCCTACTCACAGCTCATATTCTCTTAAAAGTGACGAAAAAATGTTACTCAGAAACTGCGAACAAAAATTTACGCAGTTTGAAACAATCTTCGAAAAATCTCAAAATCTATAGAGAGATTTTTAAAATATTAATTATAATGAATATTTTTAAAAATTCGAAGCCTATACTTTAAGTTAAGGGACCACCTATCATGTCAACAAATTTTATTTCATTCGCTAAGACAGAATGACAGACAGACATTTTTTTTTTTTTTTTTTTTTTTTTTACGGCCGTACACAGGTCCCAAATGCTTAAAACGGATAGAAATCGCAAAATCTTTTTAATTTTGAGTAGTGTACAAGAAAATTCTAGTTTTATTTAATTAGAAACTTAAATATTCCATTTCCGAACTTGAAACAACAATCACTTCAAATTTTAGTCTCGTCAATGACGAGTCAGACCCCCGTCTAGTGGTTAGAATGCCAGGCTACCAAGCGTTAGTTCTCCAGTTCGAAACCAAGTCTCGGAAGCTTGAAAAATGAAGTTCAGATGGCAGCATTAAAATTCAAAGAGAAGAGGAAGACGTTCGAATTTATTTTTGTTTTTACTTAAAAAAAAATTTATCTAGCTGGGATATACTCCAATTTTTATCGATTGTTCAGTTTAAAACTTTTATCAAAGGTCATAGGCTTCACATCCTAAGTTGCAAGGTGTTTGCTCTTCCGAGATGAATATAACCCCAATCACATCGGCTTTACAACGGCTCTACCCCCAATTTCCCCCCCCCTTGCCGATGATCCAACCCTACTATTCGGGAGAGGACATGCCCGAGCAAAATCCGAGATAAGAGCCCCCGACGCGATGAAGAACCTTGCATGGCGCGCGCTGCGCTTCCTCCCTGTCTGATCATCGGCATTTCAGGAACCGATGACCGTTTGCTACTAGGGTAATTTACGTTTGCCTACTCACAGCTCATATTCTCTTAAAAGTGACGAAAAAATGTTACTCAAAAAGTCTAAAAATAAAAGAAAAATTCATAAAAACAGGCAAGCATTTGGATTACTTTAAAAATGATTTCGAAGTAAAAACAACTTAACCAATCTATGCCTAGTGTCCCTTTCTTCGGACGGCATTTTCTCTATCAGTCGAAAACGTTATTTATTTTTTCCTGCCTTTATTCACGAGTATTGAACCTTAACGCCACAAAATGTTTGACCTTGGCCAAGTAGGATGTTAGCATATCATTTTTACACATAATGATTTTTTAACAAATACCCTTGTACTAGAAATTGACATCAGTACTTTATCAATTATTCCTGGTATTAGCAAAAGTCAAAGACAGTCGCAAAAGCATCTGGGAAAAAATAGGTTAAATTCATAGTGAATTCTTGGAATATTTTGAAATTTAAGTACTCTTAAAGTAAAAAACAAGTGTTTATTTCTAGTAAAGACAATAAACTGTATCCTCTAACAGTGATATAACACGCTTCTAGGTTCTGCAGCTTAGGAAAATTTTAATTTTCTATTTGAAATATATAATTGCATCATTTGATTTAGTGTAATAAAAAAAGAACCATAAAAAGGAGTTCATTAGTTTTAATAATTGCATAGTTTAAATAATTAGTCTAGTCTTTTTGCCTGAAAAAACCATTGATCATTTGAAGACACAACTTTTTAATACAAAATAATACCCCGAACGCTCATACAAGTATTTTACATTAACAGCAGGATATGGGGCAGCAGCTGGACAAGGAAATTATGGCCAGGGACCCGCAAGAGAGGGAGGATACCGACAAGGACCATCTGGTGCAAGTTCAGTAGCTGCAGCTTCATCGGCTTCTACAGGTTACGGACCAAGCAGACCAGCACAAGTACCCCAAGGCCAAGGAGCAGGGCCACAAGCGCCAGCACAAATACCTGCCGCACCATATGGATCAGGACCCTCGGGTGTAGGCTCAGCAGCCGCAGCTGCAGCAGCTTCTGCTGGTTATGGAACAAGCGGACCAGAACAAGGACCCCGAGGATCAGGCGCAGGACCCCAAGGACAAGGAGTAGGACCCCAAGGACAAGGAGCAGGACCACAAGGACCTGCCGGACCATATGGATATGGACCCTCTGGACCAGGCTTAGCAGCCGCAGCTGCAGCAGCATCGGCTGGTTATGGTCCAAGCGGAACAGCACAAGGACCCCGAGGACCCAGCGCAGGACCCCAAGGTCCAGGAGAAGGACCCCGAGGACCAGGCGCAGGACCGAAAGGACAAGGGGTAGGACGCCAAGAACCAGGAGCAGGACCCCAAGGACCTGCTGGAGCATATGGATATGGACCCTTTGGCCCCAAAGGACCAGCACAAGGATCCCGAGGACTAGGCGCAGGACCCCAAGGAAACGGACCGCAAGGACCAGGAGCAGGACTCCAAGGGCCAGCACAAGGACCTGCCGGACCATATGGATCAGGACCCTATGGACCAGGCTCAGCAGCCGCAGCTGCAGCAGCTTCGGCTGGTTATGGTCCAAGCGGAACAGCTCAAGGACCCCGAGGACCAGGCGCAGGACCCAAAGGACCAGCAGTAGGACCCCAAGGACAAGGGGCAGGACCCCAAGGACCTGCCGGACCATATGGATCAGGACCCTCTAGACTAGGCTCAGCAGCCGCAGCTACAGCAGCTTCTGCCGGTTATGGACCAAACGGACCAGCACAAGGACCCCGAGGACCCAGCGCAGGACCCCAAGGTCCAGGAGAAGGACCCCGAGGACCAGGCGCAGGACCGAAAGGACAAGGGGTAGGACGCCAAGAACCAGGAGCAGGACCCCAAGGACCTGCTGGAGCATATGGATATGGACCCTTTGGCCCAGGCTCAGCAGCTGCAACTGCAACAGCTTCTGCCGGCTATGGACCAAGCGGACCAGCACAAGGACCCCGAGGACCAGGCGCAGGACCCCAAGGACAAGGAGCAGGACCCCAAGGACCAGGAGCAGGACTCCAAGGCCCAACACAAGGACCTGCCGGACCATATGGATCAGGATCCTCTGGACCAGGCTTAGCAGACGCACCTGCAGTTGCTTCGGCTAGTTATGGTCCAAGCGGACCAGCACAAGGAGCCCGAGGACCAAGCGCAGGACTCCAAGGAACTGCCGAACCATATGGATACGGACCCTCTGGCCCAGGCTCAGCAGCCGCAGCTGCAGCAGCTGCTGCCGGTTATGGACCAAGCGGATAAGTACAAGGATCCCGAGAACTAGGCGCAGGACCCCAAGAAAACGGACCGCAAGGACCAGGAGCAGGACTCCAAGGGCCAGGACAAGGACCTGCCGGACCATATGGATCAGGACCCTATGGACCAGGCTCAGCAGCCGCAGCTGCAGCAGCTTCGGCTGGTTATGGTCCAAGCGGACCAGCTCAAGGACCCCGAGGAATAGGCGCAGGACCCCAAGGACAAGGAGTAGGACCCCAAGGACAAGGAGAAGGACCCCAAGAACCTGCCGGACCATATGGATCAGGACCCTCTGGACCAGCCTCAGCAGCCGCAGCTACAGCAGCTTCTGCCGGTTATAGACCAAGTGGACAAGAACAAGGACCCCGAGGACCAGGCGCAGGACCCCAAGGACCAGGAGTAGGACCTCAAGGACAAGGAGCAGGACCCCAACGACCTGCCGGACCATATGGATATGGACCCTCTGGCCCAAGCTCAGCAGCCGCAGCTGCAGAAGCTTCTACCGGTTATGGACCAAGCGGACCAGCACAAGGACCCCGAGGACCAGTCGCAGGATCCCAAGGACCTGCCGGACCATATGGATATGGACCCTCTGGCCCAGGCTCAGCAGCCGCAGCTGCAGCAGCTTCTACCGGTTATCGACCAAGGGGACCAGCACAAGGACCACGAGGACCAGGGGCAGGACCCCAAGGACCAGGAGTAGGACTCCAAGGACAAGGAGCAGGACCACAAGGACCTGCCGGACCATATGGATATGGACCCTCTGCCCCAGGCTCAGCATCCGCAGCTGCAGCAGCTTCTGCCGGTTATGGACCAAGCGGACCAGCACAAGGACCCCGAGGACCAGGCGCAGGACACCAAGGACAAGGAGCAGGACCCCAAGGACCGGTAATAGGACCACAAGGACAAGGAGCAGGACAAGGTCCTGCCGGACCATATGGATATGGACCCTCTGGCCCAGGCTCAACATCCGCAGCTACAGCAGCTTCTGCCGGTTATGGACCAAGCGGACCAGCACAAGGACCCCGAGGACCAGGCGCAGGACCCCAAGGACAAGGAGTAGGAACCCAGGTTCAAGGAACAGGACCGCAAGGACCTGTCGGACCATATGGATACGGACCCTCTCGCCCAGGCTCAGCATCCGCAGTTGCAACAGCTTCTGCCGGCTATGGACCAACCGGACCAGCACAAGGACCCCGAGGATCAGACGCAGGACCCCAAGGACAAGGATCAGGACCCCAAGGACAAGGATCAGGACCCCAAGGACAAGGAGTAGGACCCCAAGGACAAGGTGCAGGACCACAAGGACCTGCCGGACCATATGGATATGGACCCTCTAGCACAGGCTCAGCATCCGCAGCTGCAGCAGCTTCTGCCGGTTATGGACAAAGCGGACCAGCACAAGGACCCCGAGGACCAGGCGCAGGACCCCAAGGACCTGCCGGACCATATGGATATGGACCCTCTGTCCCAGGCTCAGCAGCCGCAGCTGTAGCAGCTTCTTCCGGTTATGGAGCAAGCGGACCAGCACAAGGACACCGAGGACCAGGCGCAGGACCCCAAGGACAAGGAGCAGGACCACAACGACCTTCCGGACCATATGTATATGGACCCTCTGGCCCAGGCTCAGCATCCGCAGCTGCAGCAGCTTCTGCCGGTTATGCACCAAGCACCAAGCGGACCAGCACAAGGTTCCCGAGGACCAGGCGCAGGAACCCAAGGAAGGGGAGTAGGACCCCAAGGACCAGTAATAGCACTCCAAGGACAAGGAGCAGGACAACAAGGACCTGCCGGACCATATGGATATGGACCCTCTGGCCCAGGCTTAGCACACGCAGCTGCAGCAGCTTCTGCCGGCTATGGACCAAGCGGACCAGCCCAAGGACCCCGAGGACCAGGCGAAGGACCCCGAGGACCAGGCGCAGGACCCCAAGGACAAGGAGCAGGACCCCAGGGACAAGGAGTAGGACTACAAGGATCTGCCGGACCATATGGATATGGACCCTCTGGCCCAGGCTCAGCATCCGCAGCTGCAGCAGCTTCTGCCGGTTATGGACCAAGCGGACCAGCACAAGGACCCCGAAGACCAGCCGCAGGACCCCAAGGACAAGGAGTAGGAACCCAGGGACAAGGAACAGGACCGCAAGGACCTGTCGGACCATATGGATACGGACCCTCTGGCCCAGGCTCAGCAGCCGCAGCTGCAGCAGCTTCTGCCGGCTATGGACCAAGCGGTCCAGCACGAGGACCCCGAGGACCAAGCGCAGGACCCCAAGGACCTGCCGGACCATATGGATATGGACCCTCTGGCCCAGGCTCAGCACCCGCAGCTGCAGCAGCTTCTGCCGGTTATGGACCAAGCGGACCAGCACAAGGACCCCGAGGACCAGGCGCAGGATCCCAAGGACAAGGAGCAGGACCCCAAGGACCTGCCGGACCATATGGATATGGACCCTCTGGCCAAGGCTCAGCAGCCGCAGCTTCTGCCGGTTATGGACCAACCGGACCAGCACAAGGATCCCGAGGACCAGGCGCAGGACCCCAAGGACCAGGAGTAGGACCCCAAGGACAAGGAGCAGGACCCCAAGGACCTGTCGGACCATATGGATCAGGAACCTCTGGCCCAGGCTCAGCAGCCGCAGTTGGAGCACCTTCTGCCGGTTATGGACCAAGCGGTCCAGCACAAGGAATCCGACGACCAGGCGCAGGACCTCAAGGACCGGGAGTAGGACCCCAAGGACAAGGAGCAGGACCCGAAGGACCTGCCGGACCATATGGATATGGACCCTCTGGCCCAGGCTCAGCAGCCGCAGCTGCAGCAACTTCTGCCGGCTATGGACCAAGCGGTCCAGCACGAGGACCCCGAGGACCTGCCGGACCATATGGATATGGACCCTCTGGCCAAGGCTCAGCAGCCGCAGCTGCAGCAACGTCTGCCGGCTATGGACCAAGCGGTCCAGCACAAGGACCCCGAGGACCAGGCGCAGGACCCCAAGGACCTGCCGGACCATATGGATATGGACCCTCTGGCCAAGGCTCAGCAGCCGCAGCTGCAGAAGCTTCTGCCGGTTATGGACCAAGCGGTCCAGCACGAGGATTCCGAAGACCAGGCGCAGGACCCCAAGGTCCTGCCGGACCATATGGATATGGACCCTCTGGCCAAGGCTCAGCAGCCGCAGCTGCAGCATCTTCTGCCGGTTATGGACCAAGCGGACAAACACAAGGACCCCGAGGACCAAGCGCAGGACCCCAAGGACAAGGAGCAGGACCCCTTGGACCAGGAGCAGGACCCCAAGGACCTTCCGGACCATATGGATATGGACCCTCTGGCCCAGGCTCAGCAGCCGCAGCTGCAGCAGCTTCTGCCGGTTATGAACCAAGCGAACCAACACAAGGACGCCGAGGACCAGGCGCAGGACCCCAAGGACAAGGAGCAGGACCCTTAGGACCAAGAGCAGGGCCCCAAGGACCTGCCGGACCATATGGATATGGACCCTCTGGCCCGAGCTCAGCAGCCGCAGCTGCAGCAGCTTCTGCCGGTTATGGACCAAGCGGACCAGCACAAGGACCCCGAGGACAAGGCGCAGGACCCCAAGGACAAGGAGCAGGACCCCAAGGACCAGGAGCAGGACCAAGGGCCAACACAAGGACCTGCCGGACCATATGGATATGGACCCTCTGGCCCAGGCTCAGCATCCGCAGCTGCAGCAGCTTCTGCCGGTTATGGACCAAGCGGACCAGCACAAGGACCCCGAGGACCAGGCGCAGGACCCCAAGGACAGGAGTAGGACCCCAGGACAAGGAGCAGGACCCAAGACCGGACCATATGGATAGGACCCTGGCCAGGCTCAGCACCGCAGCGCAGCATCTGCGTTATGGACCAGCGTCCAGCACAGGACCCGAGACCAGGCGCAGGACCCCAAGCACCTGCCGGACCATATGGATATGGACCCTCTGGCCCAGGCTCAGCAGCCGCAGCTGCAGCAGCTTCTGCCGGTTATGGACCAAGCGGACCAGCACAAGGACCCCGAGGACCAGGCGCAGGACCCCAAGGACAAGGAGTAGGACCCCAAGGACAAGGAGCAGGACCCCAAGGACCTGCCGGACCATATGGATATGGACCCTCTGGCCCAGGCTCAGCATCCGCAGCTGCAGCAGCTTCTGCCGGTTATGGACCAAGCGGACCAGCACAAGGACCCCGAGGACCAGGCGCAGGACCCCAAGGACGAGGAGTAGGAACCCAGGGACAAGGAACAGGACCGCAAGGACCTGTCGGACCATATGGATACGGACCCTCTGGCCCAGGCTCAGCAGCCGCAGCTGCAGCAGCTTCTGCCGGTTATGGACCAAGCGGTCCAGCACGAGGACCCCGAAGACCAGGCGCAGGACCCCAAGCACCTGCCGGACCATATGGATATGGACCCTCTGGCCAAGGCTCAGCAGCCGCAGCTGCAGCAGCTTCTGCCGGTTATGGACCAAGCGGACCAACACAAGGACCCCGAGGACCAGGCGCAGGACCCCAAGGACAAGGAGTAGGAACCCAGGGACAAGGAACAGGACCGCAAGGACCTGTCGGACCATATGGATACGGACCCTCTGGCCCAGGCTCAGCAGCCGCAGCTGCAGCAGCTTCTGCCGGCTATGGACCAAGCGGTCCAGCACAAGGACCCCGAGGACCAGGCGCAGGACCCCAAGCACCTGCCGGACCATATGGATATGGACCCTCTGGCCAAGGCTCAGCAGCCGCAGCTGCAGCAGCTTCTGCCGGTTATGGACCAAGCGGACCAGCACAAGGACCCCGAGGACCAGGCGCAGGACCCCAAGGACAAGGAGCAGGACCCCAAGGACAAGGAGCAGGACCCCAAGGACCTGCCGGACCATATGGATATGGACCCTCTGGCCCAGGCACAGCATCCGCAGTTGCAACAGCTTCTGCCGGTTATGGACCAAGCGGACCAGCACAAGGACCCCGAGGACCAGGCGCAGGACCCCAAGGAAACGGACCGCAAGGACCAGGAGCAGGACTCCAAGGGCCAGCACAAGGACCTGCCGGACCATATGGATCAAGACCCTCCGGCCCAGGCTCAGCAGCCGCAGCTGCAGCAGCTTCTGCCGGTTATGGACCAAGCGTACCAGCACAAGGACCCGGAGGATCAGTCGCGGGACCCCAACGACAAGGAGTAGGACCCCAAGGACAAGGAGCAGGACCACAAGGACCTGCCGGACCATATGGATATGGACCCTCTGGCCCAGGCTCAGCATCCGCAGCTGCAGCAGCTTCTGCCGGTTATGGACCAAGCGGACCAGCACAAGGACCCCGAGGACCAAGCGCAGGACCCCAAGGACCTGCCGGACCATATGGATACGGACCCTCTGGCCCAGGCTCAGCACCCGCAGCTGCAGCAGCTTCTGCCGGTTATGGACCAAGCGGACCAGCACAAGGACCCCGAGGACCAGGCGCAGGATCCCAAGGACAAGGAGCAGGACCCCAAGGACCTGCCGGACCATATGGATATGGACCCTCTGGCCAAGGCTCAGCAGCCGCAGCTTCTGCCGGTTATGGACCAAGCGGACCAGCACAAGGACCCCGAGGACCAGGCGCAGGACCCCAAGGACAAGGAGTAGGACCCCAAGGACAAGGAGCAGGACCCCAAGGACCTGCCGGACCATATGGATATGGACCCTCTGGCCCAGGCTCAGCATCCGCAGCTGCAGCAGCTTCTGCCGGTTATGGACCAAGCGGACCTGCACAAGGACCCCGAGGACCAGGCACAGGACCCCAAGGACAAGGAGCAGGACCACAAGGACCTGCCGGACCTTATGGATATGGACCCTCTGGCCCAGGCTCAGCTTCCGCAGCTGCAACAGCTTCTGCCGGTTATGGACCAAGCGGACCTGCACAAGGACCCCGAGGACCAGGCGCAGGACCCCAAGGACCTGCCGGACCATATGGATATGGACCCTCTGGCCCAGGCTCCGCTGCCGCAGCTGCAGGAGCTTCTGCCGGTTATGGACCAAGCGGTCCAGCACAAGGACCCCGAGGACCAGGCGCAGGACCCCAAGGACCTGCCGGACCATATGGATATGGACCCTCTGGCCCAGTCTCAGCAGCCGCAGCTGCAGCAGCATCTGCCGGCTTTGGACCAAGCGGCCCAGCACAAGGACCCCGAGGACCAGGCGCAGGACCCCAAGGACAAGGAGCAGGACCACAAGGACCTGCCGGACCATATGGATATGGACCCTCTGGCCCAGGCTCAGCATCCGCAGCTGCAGCAGCTTCGGCTGGTTATGGTCCAAGCGGACCAGCACAAGGACCCCGAGGACCAGGCGCAGGACCCCAAGGACCAGGAGCAGGACTCCAAGGGCCAACACAAGGACCTGCCGCACCATTTGGATCAGGACCCTCTGGACCAGGCTCTGCAGCAGCAGCTGCAGCAGCTTCTGCCGGTTATGGACCAAGCGGCCCAGCACAAGGACCCCGAGGACCAGGCGCAGGTCCCCAAGGACCAGGAGTAGGACCCCAAGGGCAAGGAGCAGGTCCCCAAGGACCTGCCGGACCATATGGATATGGTCCCTCTGGCCCAGTCTCAGCAGCCGCAGCTGCAGCAGCTTCTGCCGGTTATGGACCAAGCGGACCAGCACAAGGACCCCGAGGACCAGGCGCAGGACCCGAAGGACAAGGAGCAGGACCCCAAGGACCAGGAGCAGGACTCCAAGGGCCAACACAAGGACCTGCCGGACCATTTGGATCAGGACCCTCTGGACCAGGCTCTGCAGCAGCAGCTGCAGCAGCTACTGCCGGTTATGGGCCAAGCGGCCCAGCACAAGGACCCCAAGGACCAGGCGCAGGACCCCAAGGACCAGCAGTAGGACCCCAAGGACAAGGAGCAGGACCTCAAGGACCTGCCGGACCATATGGATATGGACCCTCTGGCCCAGGCTCCGCTGCCGCAGCTGCTGCAGCTTCTGCCGGTTATGGACCAAGCGGTCGAGCACAAGGACCTCGAGGACCAGGCGCAGGACCCCAAGGACCTGCCGGACCATATGGATATGGACCCTCTGGCCCAGTCTCAACAGCCGCAGCTGCAGCAGCTTCTGCCGGCTATGGACCAAGCGGCCCAGCACAAGGACCCCGAGTACCAGGCGCAGGACCCCAAGGACCAGCAGTAGGACCCCAAGGACAAGGAGCAGGACCCCAAGGACCTGCCGGACCATATGGATATGGACCCTCTGGCCCAGGCTCAGCAGCCGCAGCTGCAGCAGCTTCTGCCGGTTATGGACCAAGCGGTCCAGAACAAGGACCCCGAGGACCCGGCGCAGGACCCCAAGGACCTGCCGGACCATATGTATATGGACCCTCTGGCCCAGGCTCAGCAGCCGCAGCAGCTTCTGCCGGCTATGGACCAAGCGGCCCAGCACAAGGACCCCGAGGACCAGGCGCAGGACCCCAAGGACCAGCAGTAGGACCCAAAGGACAAGGAGCAGGACCCCAAGGACCTGCCGGACCATATGGATATGGACCCTCTGGCCCAGGCTCAGCAGCTGCAGCTTCAGCAGCTTCTGCCGGTTATGGACCAAGCGGACCTGCAGAAGGACCCCGAGGACCAGGCGCAGGACCCCAAGGACAAGGAGCAGGACCCCAAGGACCAGGAGCTGGACTCCAAGGACCAACACAAGGACCTGCCGGACCATATGGATATGGACCCTCTGGACCAGGCTCTGCAGCAGCAGCTGCAGCAGCTTCTGCCAGTTATGGACCAAGCGGTCCAGCACAAGGACCCCGAGGACCAGGCGCAGGACCCCAAGGACCAGGAGTAGGACCCCAAGGACAAGGAGCTGGACCCCAAGGACCTGCCGGACCGTATGGATCAGGACCCTCTGGACCAGGCTCAGCAGCCGCAGCTGCAGCAGCTTCTGCCGGTTATGGACCAAGCGGACCAACGCAAGGACCCCGAGGACTAGGCGCAGGACCCCAAGGACAAGCAGGATATGGCCCAGGTACTGCTGCTGGACCACAAGGACCAGGAGGATCAATTTCTTCAACTGTGTCTAACACTGTTACAAGACTATCTTCTTCGAGCGCCGTTTCCAGAGTGTCTTCAGCTGTTTCCTCGTTTATTTCAAATGGAGGTCCTAATATTCAGTCATTGGCGAACGTTATTTCGAATCTGGCTGCTTCAGTCTCTTCGTCTAATCCAGGACTTTCTGGTTGTGAAGTTCTTGTTCAAACACTTTTGGAAGTCGTTTCGGCACTGGTTCATATTTTGAGCTCCTCAACCATGGGATATGTGGACGGTGCTAGTGCTGGACAGTCTTCTTCTGTTGTTGCTCAAGCTGTTGCCTCTGGCTTTACAACATGAAGTACTCTTTAGTAAATTATAAGAATATATGTATTAACGCATTAATTATCTCTTTAGAAATAAATATTTGAAACGAATGTGTTGCTACACTTTATTTTATAGTTTTTATTACTTTAATTTTTTTTAATGCTTTCGTGTAAACTTTTAAAAAACATTTCCTTTTTTCCCTTAATGTTTCTAAATGTTAAAGTAATATTTCTAAAGGTTATTATGAAAACATTGCCTTCTCTTAAATTAACTGATTTAAGCGCTTGTGTAAACTGAACTTAGTCATCACTGTATCAGAATAAAGGTATGAAATCTGGTTTCTCTATTTTGGAGTTTGAAATTTTTTTTAGAGCTTTTTGATTGTTGTGTAACTTGCGATAAATATTCTTACTCCTCATACCACAGTAGTATTTTACTGAAATCAAGGTTTGTTTTACAATAAAAAAAGTTCAGATAGAGAAAAGAGAAAATAATCTTCAGTACAACAAGTGCTCATTCCAAAAATCTCAAAAATAGAATTTAAGATTATTTGGGAAGGTGTGGGAAGAGATGTGAGGCTGCGGAATCTCGTCTCATCTGTGAGATAAATTGTTCATAATGTCTTGCGTGTAATGAG
The DNA here is from genome assembly GCA_038373885.1 of Cheiracanthium punctorium. Taxonomy (NCBI): domain Eukaryota; kingdom Metazoa; phylum Arthropoda; class Arachnida; order Araneae; family Cheiracanthiidae; genus Cheiracanthium; species Cheiracanthium punctorium. Next base: position 11,093 of record JAWZYV010013598.1, on the reverse strand, counting down.
TCGAATACCTTAAGCAATATATTGAGAATATTTTTTGGAAACCTGAATGGAAAATAATTGTATTACTTCTTACTAAGAAGAAGTAATTCCGTCCCCGAAGTCCCGAAGCTTTCCGTCAAATAAAGTTTTGAGAAACAACTTTAGGCCCTTAGATGCATCTCTGACGGCAAAGTTTCCCTTAAAGTGTATCGGAAGGTTTATCTACCTATTCGACAATTGCCAGAATCTTCGGATGGGTAATGGGAGTCTATAAGTATACTATTCGACGTCATTAAGCATAAAATTGCCAGAATATTCCATGTAATATTTAATTTAAATGATAGTTTCGTGTGGCAGTAATTTATTATTAAGCATTACTTCTTTCTAAGAAGAAGTAATTGCAAATGTAAGAAGCAAAGCCTTTTTGGTCATCAAGGTAAGGGATTTTTTGTATATTAAATAAATGTTAGTTTTTATCATTTATTAACTCCCCCAGATAAAAATTTCTCTTATTACGAAGCTTCAAAGTTGTCGTTTTCATTTTAAACCATTATTTTTGTTTCAGTAATCAATAAATTATTTCCTCTAAGGCTAAAAGAAATACGAGGGCTGTTTTTCATTCAACCTCCGATGGTCAATAAGTAAAAGACATTAGTAAAGAATAGAATGAAATTTATTACCAAAAGTTGGTACAGACATGGTCTCTTTTGGACTTACACATTATGAAGATTTGATTGTTTTTCTAATCGGTAGAGCTGCTTCCCAATGCCCTGTTCTAGAAACATTACCGTCAGCTATGCAACCATCAGCCTGAACGTTGTTGTAAAATTCTTCATGGTTCTGGAAGCTTTGGCCTCTTAGCCAGCTCTTTATTTCAAGAGACAGATAAGAATCCCTGAAAGCTAAGTCAGTAACCAAAAGAGATGAATAAGGTGTTCCAAAACAACGGTAAAGTGAGAGTGAGATATATCTCTAATTGTCTCTATTGGCCATTGACTTGTCTCCGAGTGATTGAACTGAACAACTGCCTAGAAGGCCACAGTAAGAAGACCCGAAGCTTTCCGTCAAATAAAGTTTTGAGAAACAACTTTAGGCCCTTAGATGCATCTCTGACGGCAAAGTTTCCCTAAAAGTGTATCGGAAGGTTTATCTACCTATTCGACAATTGCCAGAATCTTCGGATGGGTAATGGGAGTCTATAAGTATACTATTCGACGTCATTAAGCATAAAATTGCCAGAATATTCCATGTAATATTTAATTTAAATGATAGTTTCGTGTGGCAGTAATTTATTATTAAGCATTCTTCTTTTTCTACGAACTTAATTCATTTCAAAAGTTTTCTTTTATCAAAAGCAGAAGTTAATATGATCTCAAAATTAGTTGAGTTTTACAAAGTTTAGTTTTACAATGAAAAAGAAAATTTAATGTTTAAATTGCGAATTTTTAATTTATTTATTATCTGCTACACGCGACTTCGTCCGCGTCGGCCTTAGAATTAGGTCCTTAGAGAAATGAAGCATGTGTGAATCAGGGCCGTAACCAGTATGAAAGTTTAGGTAGGGCTTTGAATCTAGTTTGGGGGGGGGGAACATATATAAGTATTAGTAGGCGGAAGGGGGGTGGTTCAATTTGCACTTTTTTTTTCTAGAGTATTTGCTTCAAAAAACACCGTGTTTTTAAAATAGTTAACATTCATTATGTTAATAATTTTTTCATTGAGACTCCATTAAAAATATTCAAATGATATTTTGAGAGAATGCAGTATTGGATGTCGGTTAGAGTAATTTTTTGTACAACAATAATTCACAAGACGCAGTTACTAGTTACTCAAAATTCAAATGATATTTTGAGAGAATGCAGTATTGGATGTCGGTTAGAGTAATTTTTTGTACAACAATAATTCACAAGACGCAGTTACTAGTTAATTGTGCCTTTTGCAATCTATTAAATGCTATCCAATAATAATAATAATAAACTCTGTACATCAAAGAATATAGCCAAGAGCGACGCAGCCAACATGCAGCAAAATAATTAACCGTATGTATAGAAATCTGGCCATTGTGATTAGAAATTCTCCCAAAACAATGTATTTTTTATGATGTAAACAGTATGACCCCAAACAGGGTATTTTTTATGATGTAAAATTTAGCGATTGTTAAAAATCAGTCGTTTCTAGAATTTCGTATTTATTTGTAAATTTACAAAAAAAAAAATTGAAAATCTATGGGGGGCTGAGCTCCCGTAGCCCCCCCTCTGGTTACGGCCCTGGTGTGAGTAACAAATATGTTTGCACTATAGACAAAAGCGACTGCATTTAAGTATTATTTACTTATTTTAAATGAAGTATAATACATGGTAGTATACATTTAAAATAAGAGTGCGTGCAGACTTACTAAATTTAGATTTTTTAAGCGTTTGGCGAATAAAGACAGTTACGGCAATATTTGCGAACTATTTTGAGTGTTCTTGTCAATTATTTATTACACGTATTACTTCAATCGCCAAAGTGCTAACATACACCATTTTGCGAGATTTTTTTTTTGAGTTGGGGGGGGGATCATTCAAAGCACTGATTTAACCGCAACCAAAAAGGGAAATAGTTATCTATAATTTATATAGTTCGATCGCCAAAATTTAATGCATGCATCTAATTGAAAAGTAGCAGTTAATTAAACAATTAACTATAACGTGTTTTATTCACTATTAACTACACAATGTACAAAATGCGAGAATTTCACTTTTCTGTAATTTGTCGGAAATACTCTAACATAACTTACATATTTTCCCGGCGGCCACTTCCGCCAAACTACTTTTCGTCAAATTTGCTGGCAATCTGTTGCCAATCGTATTCCAAACCATCAACAATTTCGTGTGCCCGGCATTTACCTTGGTGAAAAATTGCTTGTCTTCGAATTAAAACATCTGAATTCGAATTAAAACATCTGTTGTTTATTGCCTTATATTTGAAGCCAAAATGCGCCAAAGTCAAACATTGGCGCAACAGCCCCTCTGCGGGGCCAAGGCCTGCGCTGCCCAACCGCGCCTTCGCGACCATAGGCTCTGGGGTGCGGATGCATATGCCTCGGCCAGGTGGTCAGCCTGACGCGAAGCCCCCAGTGTTTGACCCCAAGCAAGCTTGGTCCTCATTTTATAGACCCACTCAAGGGATGAAAGGATGAGAAAATGCGCCAAACACTACTGTTATTGTACAACTAAAAGTCAAAGCCCGTTGTTATGCAATTACAACGAGCGCTCTTCTGAAAACGTGAAAAAAGTGTCTCATTCCAAAGATTTCGTTTTGCGTACATAGTTATTCTTATGTCCAAGCAGACGATTTCTTTGCTTGGCTCGATTTCCTCTTATCAATACTGGATTTATTTGAGAGAAGAAAAATTAAACTGCGTAATCTAGAAAAACAATTTTTCCTTTAAGCCTTTATAAATAGCGTAGTCTTATCTCTTTTCTTTTTGTAAAGGGTTGCATGACATAATTTTAAAATTTAAAAAAATGTCCATTTCATGTAGTGTCTGAGGTATTTAACGCTACAACGTGAACCTAAAAGACAGCATGATGCGAAAATAAGACATTTTGGAAGTGAGAAGTTCAATGCAAACGGTCTAACTTTTCACTTTTTGGATACGGAATGACGCTGAAATAATTTTTTTTTGCGTCATTATATTGCAATGATCTCAGGTTAGTACATATATGATGCAAACTTTAAGTCAAGAGTGAAATAATTTTGCTTTTTCTAGATTCCACTTCACTGGAATTAATTCAAATTACACATGCGAGGAAAATTTTCGTTTCCTACCGTGCGAAGAACGGGCACGCAGCTAGTATGAAAATAAAACAGGAATTTAGGGTCCAGTGTTTGCGAAATTATACTTTACTGGGTAAAAGCCAATAGAAATTTTTTAACAAAGATCGAGAATGCGTAAAAGGATACTAAACCTTATCGTTTCCTTACAAATAATACAATAATAATCGTAATACTACATATTATGAGCATTTCGCAGGCAACGGCCTTATCAAAGATCAAAACTCATGACTGATCACGTGGAAAATCAACTGGAATACCGGTTGATTACTGAGAGAAGTTTACGAATAAACCCTTTGTCGTATGGCTGCAATATAAATAAAAAAAATCGTAATGGCAACTGTATATCAATATTTATCGTCACGTTGGCGAGAGTGGGATCCTAAAATAGGAATCAACCAATAAATTAAAAATAAGCTAGCAAATATTCTAAACGGATAAAAATCATTATTCTTTTACTTTTACTCCAAGAGTTTAAATTATTTAATAAAATCGCCAAACATTGCAAGCACGATGCTTGTTTCTCACTTTTTCACTACAGGTCTTACAATTGCGGAATTACAAGGAGCAACAATTAGTCATTAGACACGTTTTTATTCTATATCTCCTATACTAATTTGAATTTCTAATATTTTGATAGTTATTCTGCTATTCGCTGCGGAGACGAATCCTATAAATCAGAGATCATTAAAATTGGTCCAGCCGTTCTTGAGTTATAAATGGTGTAACTAACCCGACTTTGTTTTATTTATCTAGATTGCAAGACACTTTATTATACATCATATTTCCTCAGGCATCCATGAATTTGGGACATAAAATAAGTTCAAAAATAAAACTACAAAAAGACAAAATTGTGATCTATCTCATTGCAATTTCAATACCTTTCATACAAACCTGATATTGGAATATGTGACTACAATAAGCTGAAAAACACGCAGTTTGAAAGAAATACCATTAAATATATATATATATATCTGAAATTCTTCCAGATTTTATTTACGTACTCGGCTGGAAGAATTTCAGTTTTTTTTTTCTTTTTTTAAAATCTATTCAATTAATTCTGCCATATAGAGGAAAATGATAACTGTAAGTGCTCATATAGGCTCCTGTTTGCATAATTTTGTTGCTGAAAATTTCATCCATTGTTTAGTCCAGTCATTTGGTAGTTTTACCTGGAAAATTTTCCGGGAGTTTTGAAAATGGGCAATTTTATAGATTTCGATGTGCTCTTTCCGAAATTTCAACTTTGCCCCGTCGTATCTTTGCCGCTCGTACCGCCACGTTCGAAAAATGGCGCCCAAAAGCAGTTTTTTGGCAATATCTCCTTTCCGATTCATTTCACAAAAAAAAACAATTACAAAAAAGGAAACTAGAGAAAATTTCCTACAATTTATGTAATTAACTTTTTTTCGTAAAATCAATAGTTTTGGCGTACGAGCGCCGCAATGTTAAGTTCCGAATTCGTTTTGGCCAAAAAACGTATTTCCACACCACCTTGTGAGGTAGAGTAAGCGGTGTCTTTTTTTTTTTTTCTCCCCGTGGTACCCCAGTAGGCCTAATCCACGTGCATTTAACTCAGTAAGGTGCAAAATAAGGCCCGCGGGCCAAATCCGGCCCGCAGATAGAATTTTGCAGTATGTTTACTTTCATAAAATAAAACTATTTAAATTTTCTGCTGAATGCTACAAATATTAGAAAATAACTTAAGTTAAAGATAAAAAATAAAATACCTTTGAGATACAAAACAATTCATTATGATCTATTTCCTTCTTACACTACATAATTAGTTACAGTTAAAAACTTGCTTTTTGCCGTAAAATTAAAATCTTCTATCTCAAATCAGTAAAATGCTGTTGTGCGTGAGTAAATTCAGCACAAATTTTAAATACAGTAGAACCTCGATCTATCATTTTTCAAGGGGTGTGTAGTAAAAAACGATGCATGCGGGAAAACGACGAATCCGGGTTAAAGTCAAAATAAGAAGAAAACACCGATTCCTTCAGTATACCAAAAATACTAAATTTGTTACCAGACTGTAAAAGAAACAAATTGAAATTGTGTAGAAATTAAGTGATACTTATTTTTACAAAATCAGTAATTTTACACTGGATTTTTCATTAATCTTTAAATGAAACAAAATTTTCAAGATTTACAATGTTTTTTTTTGTCTTTTTATGTGTATTCATGTTTGTATATAAAAGTCATACAATTTCAAATAACCGTTATTGCGTAGGATAAACTAGGCAATAGTGTTGGCTCTGTCTCATCAGCATGAATATTATTCTCAGCTTCTTCGCGATTATTTTCATTTTTTGCGTCACATTACTTCCATTCTTAGGATACCGCACGTTGCTACTTCTAAATCAATGGATATATAATCACTACAATTCACACCATACTCATCCCTGCTAGATGTAAGAACACTTCACCTATACCATCATCAACCTAAGATATCATACCAGGAAGTAATTCGATTTGTAAGCCATATTGATCCACTTCATCTTCAATTTCATTTCGATCAGAAGAAACATTTTACAACGATGAATGCGGGAAAGCGAATTTTTGACGAACGATACATGCGGGTTTTGTTAACGTTATTTGAATGCAGTTTTTGCAGGGACCATAGAAATTAAACGATCAATACGGGAACGATGGATCGGGGTTCAACTGTAGTTTTACTTTATGAGAGTTAAATTGTGATTTCGTCATTCTTGAAGGCCTACTGATGACATGAAAGCTTGGGGACGTACCAGTTGTTAGACTTTTTATATCTAGGAGGTGTTGGTTATATGCACGAATTGCAATGGTACCTGTGATAACTCGCAAGTTCCATTACAAGATAGTGATGAAGAGGAAGAATCGGAGACTATTTTCGAGCAAATGTATGATGAAATCGAAAACGAAGAAGATTGCGATGAAACTGATAATCCCATCGCGGCTGATGTGGAAGAAATTTCGGGCTGTGACATTTCGATCTGTACTAGAGACAATGAACGTGCAACTCCTGGTCCATCAAGAACAGCGAAGCGAAGGAGAATGCGCTAAATTTTGGAATAGTTAAATCAGGGTTGGGCAAACTTTTTCGGTCGCGGTCCAAAAATCGAAAAAAAAAGGTTGGCGGACCAAAATAAATTTTTCTAAACTTTTAAAAACAATATACAAGTATTACAATTTAAATATGTTAATGAGATGAATGAAATTGCTATTTCATTTTTAAAAGTTCCTTATATTGAGGTTCGAAGTGAGATGTACTCATTCCAAGGAATGAGGCTAAATGCTCATCTGTCAGTCTACTTCTGAAAGAATTCTTTCTAAGGTTCATAGTTGAAAACAATTGTTCACATATATAAGATGAAGCAAACATAGCACTGATTTTCTGAGCGTGAGATATTAAATTTGGGAAACGACAATGATTTGTAAAACTCTGGCATATTTAGCTGCTTGAGATGATCGCTAGATTGCAACTCAATTAATTCAAGCTGCAAATCTGACCTCACTGCTTCACAATTTACGTTGAAAGGCATGGTAAAAATATCCAATTCTGTTTGAATGGCACTGAAATCTTGAAATCTGAGTTCGAACTCAAAATGCAGTTCTTTCAAGCCATCTTCATAATTCTTAAGCTTCTATTCATTTATTGAGAGTATTGAATTTAACCATGAGGAATGAGACAAGTCGTTTTGAGCTAGCTACCCAGTAAACAGATTAGATTTAGTTTTAAAGCTTTGAGATGGGCCCAGATATCGTCGATAAATTGATTTTTCCTTTGCATCTTGACATTCAAGTTGCTCACATTACAAAGAAGATCTGTGAAAAATGCATAGTCCGAAAGCCATTCTGTATCTTCTTACATTTCGCACTCCGCAGAACATTGTCTCTCATGGAAGAAAGACACAATGTCGTCTTTCAGCTGCCAAACTCGCTCAAAAACACATCCTACAGAATTCTATCTGCGGGCCAGATAAAACCTTCCGGCGGGCCGGATTTGGCCCGCGGGCCGTAGTTTGCCCATCCCTGAGTTAAATGCACGTGGATTAGGCCTACTGGGGACACCACGGAAAAAAGAAAAAAAACACCGCTTATTCTACCTTACGAGGTGGTGTGGAAATACGTTTTTTGGCCAAAACGCATTCGGAACTTCAATTTGCGGCGCTCGTACGCCAAAACTATTGATTTAACGATAAAAGGTAACTACATAAATTGTAGGAAATTTTCTCTAGTTTCCTTTTTTGTAATTTTTTTTTTTCTTTTCGTGAAATGAGTAGGAAAGGAGATATTGCCAAAAAACTGCTTTTGGGAGCCACGTTGTTCGAACGTGGCGGCACGAGCGGCAAAGATACGAGGGGGCAAAGTTGAAATTCGGAAAGAGCACATGGAAATCTATAAAATTGCCCATTTTCAAAACTCCCGGAAAACTTTCCAGGTAACCCCCCTTTTTTCGACCAAATGACTGGACTAGTTGTTTTGCTCCTGTAGGTGAAATGTAAATTACCCATTTCAGTTATGAAATGAGATCCTTAAACGGAATTTAATTCTATGTTAAAATCTCCTACTAAACAGTCTTACAATCATCCTCCTTCAGCAACGTGTCGAATAGAGTGTCTAATTTATTTTCATGAGAAATTGGAGGACTAGCGTATGTAACTGAAAATCTCACTTTATCTTGAATATACACAATGACCATTTGAACACCATTGATCTGTCTCGTGTATGCACGGGTAAAGTGTTTCATATTCTTTTTATAAAGTGATTTTTATAAAGTTTTCCTTTATAAAAATCATAACTCCAGATGGCTTTCTGTTTCGGAAACCAATGTCTATCCATTCGACCAAATTGAATCCAGTTCGACCAAAGTATTCCGTTAGCAATATCAAATCACTCTGCAGAAAACACGAATCAAACGGAAAAGTGACCACGGCGCACCGCGTATTCAAAATCCCGTGCTTGAAAGAAATAGCACCCGAGTGCTAAAAATAAGCAAGAAGAAAGTTAATCGCCTGACGTAAACTGCATGAACTCTCTAGCCTGCAGTACCAAGAGTATAGGGTTTCTACCTTTGACGAAGAATATTTTGCATCGAAAATTCTGGTTACGTAAAGTGCACATGCGGCTATCGTGATACCAATGCGGTGTAGATGTTTTGCGAGACAATCGTGTCCCGTGTCTAAACGGAATGCCGGCGATGTACCTGGGAGCATCTGTGATATTACAAATCGAATTCCTTCATTTGATATTCTCCACATAATTTAACTTCGTGATTTTTCTCGTGGCATTTTCTCCTGTTACTTTCAGTGATGTAAATGGTATTCCACTATTATTTGACTGCAAAATTTCAGTTTCTTGTTTAGCTAATTTATCATCTTATTCAACTCCTTCATGAGCCGGAATCCACTGTTGCAAGTGAATTTTTCAACGTCGTTAAGTTTCAATATTACTCCTTTTGAAAACTACTGTGAGAAATAACCAGACTCAACTACCCTGGTAAGAACGTGACATCATAAATTAAAAAATTGCGTGAAATTCGTAAACTCTGCTACACAATTTAACATCCCATTCGCAATTTCAGCGATTCTAAATAACTCCTCGAGATTACACAGTTTGATGTTTTACACGAGACTGAACCATGAAAGGTTTAAATATTTAGATTGGTACAGCTTTGACATTTTCTACTACAGCGAGATGAAATATTTTGCGGCCCCAAATACGCCAATCTGACAAAAATTATGCTTAAAAAGATATGGAGAGGTGTATGCGCATAAATTATAAAGAATCATAAAAGAGAAGAAAAGTCACCATTGGTTTCAAATATCCAAGCTGATTCTTTAAATTGAGCATTAAAGAGGGAGAAACAAAGATCGATAATATTTAATAAGTAATAGGTAGTGTTAGTAGATTTAATTAGTTTTTTAATATGAATTAAAGCACAGTGTACCACGTTAATAAATATTTCGTGAAGTGGTCTATTCATCATTTTTCAACGATCGTCTTACTACTAACTAAAGTATAATCCTACGTTGCGGTAATGTATACCATGATAGTTTCAACAAAAGGGACTACCTAATTTATTTATTTATTTATTTATAGAACTTCGGGTGCTATTTCTTTCAAGCACGGGATTTTTGTCTACACGGCGCGCCGTTTTCACTTTTCCGTTTGATTCATGTTTTCTGCAGAGTGATTTGATATTGCTAACGGAAACACGGACTATCCCTTCAGATGATTTTCAAATATCAGGATTCATTTTGGTCGAACGGATAGACTGTGGTTTCCAAAACAGAAAACCATCTGGAGTTATGATTTTTATAGAGGAAAACTTTATAAAAATCTCTATATATAAATGAAGATGTCTTGACTGACTGACATACGATCATCGCCCAGCCAAACCTACCGGAGGTACAGACATGAAATTTTGGGAGCTTATGGGTTTTGTGCCCAAGGCGTCATTTAAGAAGCGATTTTTAAATATTCGAACCCAGACAGGGATGGCGAACAAAAACGTTGTTTTCACGGTTTCCTTCATATCTCAGGGGGGGGGGGGAAGAGATAGCCGTAAAATTCTTGCTTTAAAGTGTAACTAATACAAATGCCTAAATATCAATTTCAGGGTTTTTTGAAATTCGCACCCAAACAGGGATAAGGGGGCCAAAACGTCCTTTAACGTTCTTTTCACATTTCCCTTCATATCTCAGAGAAAAAAAGAGATAGCCGTAAAAGTCTTGCTTTGAAGTTTAACTAATAGAAATACCTAAAAAGTCACTTTCGGGGTTTTTTAGAATTTTCATCCAAACGGGGTTAAGGGGCTAAAACTTTCTTTTCAAATTTTCCTTCGTATCTCAGAAGAAAAAAGAGATGCCGCAAAATTTTTTCTTCAAAATCTAACGAACGGAAATTTCTAAATATCAGTTTCAAGATATTTAGAATTCGCACCCGAACTAGGGTAAGGGGCCAAAATGTTCTTTAACGTTCTTTTCACATTTCCTTTTATATCTCAGAAGAAAAATGAGATAGGAGCAAAATTATTGCTTTAAAATGTAACTAAAATACCTAAAATTCGTTTTCAGGGTTTTTAGAATTCCAACCCGAACGGTTGTAAGGAGCCAAATCGTTCTTTAAAGTCCTTTTTCCATTTCCTTTTATATCTCGGAAGTAAAAGGGATAAGAGCAAAATTCTTGCTTTAAAATGTAACTCGCTGAAATATCTAAAAATCATTTTCAGAGTTTTTTAGAATTCGCATCCAAACGGGGTAAGGGGCTAAAACCTTCTTTAACGTTCTTTCACCATTGATCTCATATCT